>OZ012668.1:2090000-2587500 GCA_963942505.1 Lordithon lunulatus
CTACGTAGTGTACTACTTAATACTTTAATTTTTATTAATTTTGAATAATGCTGTAAGATGTCTATATAGTCAGACATCTTACAGCATTATTCAAAATTAATAAAATTAATGTATTAAGTAGTACACTACGTAGTATACTACGTATACAGCATTATTCTAAAGTAAAATTAATGTATTAAGTAGTACACTATGTAGTATACTACGAGCAAATATATGCATCAAATATAAGCTAACAGAACAAACAAAATAGTAAAGTTTTGCTGAAACAGTGTGATTCTCAGTAAATGTTTCGGATAAATAAAATAAAATATATTTATGTAGGTACAATTAATCAAGTTGTAAAGACGGACTATACGTACAGAGGATTTTACGATCGTACACGGAAATGTTTATTATAGTTATTGTAATGTGTGCACCGTCGTAAAGTATGGCCAAACTAACTCTGCGTTCATGTGAGTATGCGCATCGGGACATTATACGCAATAAAAGTGGTTTTCAATGTAATTGCGTACGCGTTTATGATGGGAATTAATTTATTTTAAATGACAACACATGGACAATGCACATACAATTTTGCATAGATATTATTTGTAGTAGGGTTCGTGTTCTATTCTGGAATTGAAAGAGCGGACAGGTGACATAAATAATCTTGCGTTTTAATATCCCTTGCCTAGCGCTTTCACCATTTTTTCACATTTACATGTTAACGTATTTGATTTCTAAACTGGTAGCGTTTAGAAATCAAATACGCCAAAATGTAAATGTGAACAAATGGTGAAAGCGCTAGGCTGGATCTTTACAAATATTTTTTTAATTACCCAGGCATGGTCTATAGTTGAAAGACATGTCTACTTTTCTTTAAGAGTCATTCCTACAATAGTTGAAATAAACTATGTTTGGCTATCTTGTTTCTATTTTCTATTTCTGCTTTGTTCAAATTGTATCAATGCGAATCTTCGAAAATCTCGTTCGAGGATTTGAGCTGAAAATCTATTCGAAAAACGCGTTGTGAGACTAACGGAATTGCTGCTACTTCTATTGCGGAGTGTACAAACCGTGGCCCCAGGGGTGTGCACTGAGAAATAAATTTATTTCGAAATAATGAAGGATTTTATGATAATTGCACGGATGTCTACGAACTATACTACTGTACTTAAGCATTATCAGATTGTATTTATCAAAACTTGAAATATGAAACTGCAATCTCTTAGAGGAATTTCTGGTGAATTTTGATTACAAATCGGAGTAAATATATACTTTTCTGAAGCAAATATTGACTACTTTTGCATATTTTTTACAACTATTTCGAGACAAAAAATTAACTTTTACGTCCTAACAAACTATCAAATCATCCTTAGACTGGAGAAATATCCAAACATATTTTCAGAAAATTATAAAATGTTGACTAGAAAAGACCGCGCGATTAGGTCAATATTGAACCGTACTTCATCTTCCGAGATTCGCCTTAAGTATGGAAAATATATATTCCAGGTCAGAGCCGTTCTTAGTACTAGGCGTCCGTGGGCTACTCAAAATACCTCTTCACAAAAAAATAGAGATATGCATACATATAATATTTTCTGTTTCATTTAAAACAGATTATTTGTACATATTTGGCATGAAAAGATTTTAAATGACAATAACTAATAATAACAAAAATATAACACGAATAAAAATTGTGCTACCAAAATGCTTGCACCCCAGGGCTAAACCACATTGACTTCTGCGGTTAGGGTTGCGTTGAATAAACTACACATTACATTAGATGATACTAAAATTCAGAAAAACTGTCCACAGACTGATGACGGTGTTTGAAATTTGTTTTGGCATATTCTGTCACAATCACGTTGTCAATTTATCCATACAATAGCTTATGGGACCTATAACATGTATGGGATGTTGGACACTTACATTTAAATTTTATTTTATAACTCTTTCCTATATGTATTTTATAATTTGTTAATTTGCTATTTTCTTTTTAATTTCCTAATAGTATAGATTAATAATCGCGAAAAAAATTCGAAACGCTGATTTTGATCCCATTATTCCACCTTTCATGACTTTTCTAGTCGAAATAAACTATTTTTGACAAATGGCACAAACTTGTGAGAATTTGTAGAACATCTAACGGCTAAAACTGAGTTTGTATGAAAACAAATTCCCTTTCTCGTATAACTTTGTGTACACTGATATACATATGCATAGACAAACGTATAGTATTATTAGTATTATTTTAAGTTAGGATAGTTATCAATCTGAAATATTTAAGGTTGAAATAATAAACATATTTCGCGTCTAGGCGATAAATGGAATTGATAATATACGGGCGGTGCTTAAAATATGAAAATAACGCGGTGCGCGCACATAAAACGGGGGCGCGACCATAAAAAGATAACCACCAACATTGTTACCTGTGGAATATAGAGGAAGGTAACAACATATTCGAAAATAAAATTAATATATAGCATGAACATTTTACGGTTTTATACATCCATACGTCTCGGTATAGACATGCACACGCTGGGGTTATAAAACATAAACTAGCCCATAAAGCGGTGAGCTCGCGCGAGCTACCAACGCGGCGGACTATTGCGAAATTATCCTTTATCGACCGCCGCGGCTTTACTTCAGGATTCAGGTTTCAATCTAGCCGACGAACGCAATCCCCGGGCGTTATACTATCGCGCCGGTAAAGTGCCACTTTTTAGATTAAATTGTAACGCCACAGTCTCATGGACAACAGTTTTATTTATTTTAATCGCATTTAAATCATACGCCATCGCCCACATACGCTATACTGCCATTATATCTTACAGTCACAATAGGTAACTGCATCATAAAGGTATATAATTTATAAGCCCGCATAAAGGGTTTACTAGCTCGTTAATGATTTTTCTTATCATCGATGGAAGAGAATCAAGCTGGAAAAGATTTAGTGTCGTTACTAATGCTGTATTTCATTTTACTCATATTTTATGTTTATGCATTGTGATTAGTGCCTAATAATGAAAATTATACTGGCAAAATGGAGACCGCGAGAAACCAAAAGAGGCAGTGGAAGACCACAAATGCGATGTACAGATGATGTAATAATAATAATAATAATAATAAGCTTTATTAGCCGAATAGATATAAACTCCAATTACAGGACAGCAACACAATGTAAACAATAAGTATTTAGTAACTTAAAAACTAGTTAATACTATCATGATGTCACAGAAATAGCCGGAAAATGTGAATGAGAATAGCTATCTTTTGCGCTATAGAAGAAATTAGAAGAGGCCTATATCCAGCAGTGAATGATACAGGACTAATAAGAATGAATTATACATTTTTTAAGTATCGATAAATGTCTTTTTCTGCTTTATCGATACTTGACCCATATATGTCGGTATATTCAGGATAATTATAAATTGCATCAACACTCCAGGTTCCAACAATTTCTCTATAAATACTGATTTGTTGAGAAAAAAAAAACTATCTAGTAATAAATAATTTTACACCTTACACTTTTTTACGTCCAATGTATTTAAATCAAAGTTTGTAAACTTTTGAACGTTAAAAATTCCAAAGTCAATAAAACTACAGAGCACACACATTACCAAAGTTTTAATTGCGCGAAAAGAAAGCAAGTCATTGTTCGGCCTGCTCCACTCTGCGCGTCCCATTAGTTCGTTTTACGAGTGCCCTTTCGGCGATTCGGCCGTTAAAAATTTTCACCTCGTCCCCGCGGCTTCTTTGGGCTCTTGTTGTCGGTACCCCTGACGTATAAAACTTTGTAATATATGTGTTCCGTGACTTTAACGGCGTCCCGGTTGCCATTCTAAGATTGTTTTTAACTAATCCGAAATGGTTTTTATGGCTGCCCATGTGGTCCTCATACACACACACACATGCATTCGGCACACAAAATTCATATTTCATTCGCGTCTAGCTTGCTTTACGACCGGAATTTCGTTCTAAAACGCGAAAGGCTAATGAAATTGTGTCTGTGATTGACCGACTGCACCGACCGCCATAAAAACCGGACAGTAGCACGAATAATAAATTTTGTTGTTTATTGTGATGGGTTTTAGATGGCTTTCGTAATCACCTGCGGAATTAATTGATTACATTGGTTTTATCAGTTAATAGTTAATAGTAATTAACTCAAATAAAAATTAAATAATAACACGAATATTTGTGAAAAAGAACACGACTTCTTGTAATGTAATAATAGTCTATCTAAATAAACATAATTTAAAAAATACCCTAAATCCTTATAATTACGGAAATACTTTGAATTTTGAAATCATTAAATGTTCAAAATATTCTTAAAAGTATGAAGAATTTATTTGCGTCTTCTGGTAATATAATAATAGTTTTTCTAAATAAACATAACTTAAAAAATACCCTAAATATTTGTTATTTCGGAAATACTTTTGAATTTTGAAATTATCAAACGTTTAAAATATTTTTCAAAAGTATGAAAAAATAATTTACGTCTTCTGGTAATATAATAATAGTCTTTCTAAATAAACATCATTTAAAAAATACCCTAAATACTTGTAATTTCGGAAATACTTTGAATTTTGAAATCATTAAACGTTTAAAATATTGTATAAAACTATAAAGAATGTATTTAGTTAAAAAAAAATGAATTCGTGAAAAAAATTCAACCAAACTATGCCCGTCCACTATGAAAATTATGTACTACATTATTTCTCACATTTTTTGTATACATTAGGCGTAAATTAATAAATGAAATTAATTGAATCATAGAAAGTAATGGATAACAATGTAGTACAGAGTTCAAGTCATTTATATAGTGGACGGGCATAGTTTGGTTGGTAGGGGCCCCCCACCCACCCCTCCTTTACTTGCATAGTTTTTCCATAGGATAACATTCTTCTTGGAATAGTTTAAACAATATAAAACATCTGTATCCGTTGAAAAAACTATGCGAGCGAAGGTGGGGTGGGTGGGGGGGCCCTACTATCCAAACTATGCCCGTCCACTATTTAAAATAACTTAAACTATGTACTACATTGTTTCTCACATTTTTTTATACATTAGGCATAAATTAATAAATGAAATTAATTGAATCATAGAAAGTAATGGATAACAATATAGTACAGAGTTCAAGTCATTTATATAGTGGACGGGCATAGTTTGGTTGGTAGGGGCCCCCCACCCACCCCTCCTTTACTTGCATAGTTTTTCCATAGGATAACATTCTTCTTGGAATAGTTTAAACAATATAAAACATCTGTATCCGTTGAAAAAACTATGCGAGCGAAGGTGGGGTGGGTGGGGGGCCCCTACTATCCAAACTATGCCCGTCCACTATTTAAAATAACTTAAACTATGTACTACATTGTTTCTCACATTTTTTTATACATTAGGCATAAATTAATAAATGAAATTAATTGAATCTTAGAAAGTAATGGATAACAATGTAGTACAGAGTTCAAATCATTTTAAATAGTGGACGGGCATAGTTTGGTTAGTAGGGGACCCCCGCCCACCCCACCATTGCTCGCAGAGTTTTTCCATAGGATAACATTCTTCTTGGAATAGTTTAAACAATATAAAACATCTGTATCCTATGGAAAAACTATGCGAGCGAAGGTAGGGTGGGTGGGGGGCCCCTACTAACCAAACTATGCCCGTCCACTATTTAAAATGATTTGAACTATATACTACATTATTTCTCACATTTTTTTTATACATTAGGCGTAAATTAATAAATGCAATTAATTGAATCATAGAAAGTAATGGGTAACAATGTAGTACAGAGTTCAAGTCATTTTAAATAGTGGACGGGCATAGTTTGGTTGGTAGGGGCCCCCCACCCACCCCACCGTTGCTCGCATAGGTTTTTCATAGGATAGCATTCTTCTTGGAATAGTTTAAACAATATAAAACATCTGTATCCGTTGAAAAAACTATGGGAGCAAAGGTGGGGTGGGTGGGGGGCCCCTACCATCCAAACTATGCCCGTCCACTATTAAAATGACTTGAACTCTGTACTACATTGTTATCCATTAACTGCCTTAAATAATTAAGACATCTCCAGCGATCGACCAAAATTGATATCGCGATCGACCTGTAGATCGCGACAGCTTTGTTGGTGCTATATTCTGAAAGCTATATGTCGATCTGAGCACCGCTTTGTACCGTCTATAGAGCATGGGGGTAGCTCTGATACAAGCCAGATGCAACCCATGTCCATATAGGACCTACAAGCCCGATTTCTACTTGTAAAGTGATAATGTAGGGTATTTACCATAAAAGCACTGAAAACAGTGAAAGGTGAATTAAGAAAATGCACCCACAACGTTGTTTGATCTCTCCATTTTTTTTTTAATATAATGTCTTTTTGCATAGTGCATGGATATTTGTACTGTCCTAAATAAGCATATATAATACAACATACATATTTCGTTCCTTTATTCATTCGATGGCTGCTAAGTACTGCCGTCATAAAATTATCAACTTCTTCTCAGGTCACACACGTTTACAAAACAAAAAACCTTCGTATAGTTCGCCCTGTTAAAAATTTTACGAGCTCTTTTTTTCAAGTGCTGCGCGCTCCGTACACAAATTCGACTTCTTCTCATATTGTAAGAATGTAATAAAAGGGTGAACACGTGTTCGTTTTCACGGCACGCCGCCGTTACGTTTCACAAAGATTTTATTAGTTCACGAACACAAATTAACAAACTTGCGACCGTGGCCGAAAAAGAAATGGCTCCGCGCATGAATACGTTTCTTTTTTAGTATCTTATTATGTCAGCGGCGACGTCTTTTGTTGGCGATTGCCCTTTTAAGAGCCTGCTCGTCATAAAAAAATATATATTATGTTTACGCTAACGATAATTTCTATTTATAAGTTCTTTGTATAATTGCTTGTCACTCTTCGGGGTGCAGAACGAGATTTTTTTATGGTGTTTATGATTCATTACTTTATGATTAATTAATTTATTTGAGATATCTCTTGTTATGTACAATAAGTATATAATACTATTAGATGATTATGATGATTATATATGATTATATATTATGTTATTTGTACATTGCAAGTTCTTAAGTTAACATGTTATTGCTTTATTAGATGTACAAAAATACCAGCTCGCTATGGACGAAAAGTCCTCGCTGAATAAATTTGTTACCTTCGTACATGTGTACATGCAACTGCCACTCGGTGTTTCCGTTAGAGATTTAAAAAAACTAGTGCTCTAGTGACTTATATCTCTGCGACTTGCACCTCGGTATAAAAACATAACGCAGAAACGTAATTTATTCTTGAAACTGAGTTAGCAATAAAACGTATCGTATGAAATCACATCGTATAAGCAGACTGTTTTTTTTTTGTACGGAATTTTTCCTAAAAGTATAATGAAAACTTGATTTTATTAAGTAAACTACCACCTCATTTGAATGACCTTAAGTATGGTTTTATATAAAACGTGAAAAATAGTTCAAACTTTAAAACTAACAATACAATATAAAATGTAATTTAAATTTGCCATATTAATGCATTTTATATAATATCGTAAGCCATAAAGTATTGAAATATAAAAAGGCCCCATAAAATTACACATAAAATACGAGGATATCGCGTGTTTTATTTTAAAAGTTGACTTGTAAAGCAGAGTGTGTACGTAGAGTAAGCAAGAGGGTGGAGGGTACGGCTTTAAAACCGGGATACTTCGCATGGTCGTTAAAACAAGAAATTGCATTTTGCGAGCATATATACGGCGGCAGTAAAAACTATTCTATACCCCTGAATAGGTGTTAAGCCACCACTTCTGATCTTTTGAATCGCGCTTATTTCCCGCACCTACAGGAAGAATGGATGGCGGCCAGGGGGATGGCAATAAACCGGCAGTAAAGGGAACCTCTTAACAAATTATATATCCGACTAGCTGGGGGGTTGCGGTCAGAAATTATTCGCAAAAATGTTTGAGCGATGAAAAGTTTGCCCTATAAAATTTACCCGAGTTGGTGTGTTTATTCTTTATGATCGCCTACTGGGGCCGAGTTTAGTTATGGGCAACATTACTGTCAATTTCAAACAAGAGGACATTAAATTATCAGTCATGAATTATTCGCGCCATGAGGATGCAAGTTATTCCGACTATTTACTGTTATCTGTATGCAGACGCAGTGTGAATTTGTGAGGAATATTAATGAATTATTTCATTTAGATTAGTCATCAGTTACTTCTAAAATCAAGCAACGCTAATGACTGTTCTAAATGCAATAATTCATTAATATTTCTCAAAAAGAACATACCCGAAATTGATTCCAACTCGAAATTAATTGTAAAGTGGTAATAAATATAGTCGTTTTATTTAATTTCTCTATTTGAAAGTAAATATCACATGTCTACTATTTGCTATAACTTTAAGGTCGTTTTAAACAAGACAATTTTTTAGCTCAAAAGTTGTTCAAGAAATTAATTCATATATCCTCCTCCCATACAATTTGTCCTTGACAAATAGAATGCGTTATATTTTTCCATCCAATTCAATATTTCAAATAATTTGCTGTATGATACGAGACAATTTAGATTGTATCGCATCTTGACTAAAGGTCTCAAGACAAGACAATTTCTTGACTCAAAAATTAGTCAAGATGCGAGACAATCTAAATTGTCTGGTATCATACAGCAAATTATTTGAAATATTGAACTGATATGGTATTATATGGTAGATCGAATGGAAAAATATAGCGCGTTCTATTTGTCAGGGACAAATTGTATGGGAGGAGGATATATGAATTCATTTCTTGAACAACTTTTGAGCTAATAAATTGTCTTGTCTAAAACAACCTTAACATTTGAGTCAAAAAATTGTCTTGACTAAAACAGCCTTTATGTTACCTATATCATAATATACATCGCTGTTTGCAGAAAAATAAACCCTTTGTGGGTCTCGAATAAGAAAAAAAAAATAGCATATATATTTATAGTTTCATCTTCCCTACTACTCGTAAAATATTGGTTCAAACTTGGTAACAGTGAATAAATCCTATACTTTCAAATTAAAGCAGAGCAGTAAATAGAGTAATTTTAATGCGCGAGTATAAAAGAAACCGAAACGACATTAAGTCGAATGCAATAATGTTTTCCAAAGGAAGAAGAAGAGAAAAAAAACCCGCCCGCGTTCAAGCTTCGTGTTAACGGCGTCGCCGCCGATATTTCGCACGGGCAACTAAAATCGCAAAATAGATGCAGCAGTGGCATTCGCAGCCGCTAGGGCGCACTAAAAACTTGTATTAAAACCCCGGGAATGATAGGCCATAAAAGCAATGTTGTATGCGCTGTAAATCATATAACGACCGGGGCATGTTTCGTATTTTATACCTGGATGAGCGAGTCCACGCATACACACACACCGGGAGGGGTTGATTAAACGTTAATTAATGAGGGCCTTCTTTATTTTCTGCGTAATTGAGCAACACGCACGCTGTAATGTAACATGTAAAAAAATTTAATTTGAATTTTTTACTGTTATCCCATAACGGATAATAAAATAGGATTTAGCTAGAGCTAGCCTTCTTTATGATCTCGATTTTATTTCAAAGTTTAAATCGTTTCATACACGATCTGTTCTTATAGAAAATCGCTGTTACTACGATAACGCTGAAATTGATTTGGTATAGACGTTTTTAGCAGATAGCAATTCACAATTTAACAGTAGCCGTTTTGTAATCAGTATTACCTTCGCTATTCTATATATTGTGTAAATACAAACAACAGCCCCAAAAAAATTATGATTATGATTTAGTTGTATTTTTTAAATTTCTTTAGGATATATTATTATTTCTCAATGCGGGAAAATTCAAGGCACATAACTTTTTGTGTGTGCATCCGCTTGCAGTAAGGGGCGACATATTATTTATTTGGTCAGTCTTCTATTTCTGAACATTCCTGAAATAGGTGTTGTGCTTTGACTTCTCTGATTCTCCTTCTTTTTTCCATATTTATTTGTTTGTATATGTCCTTGTTTCACCGCATTTTTTGTTGTCTTATTTATTCCATAAGCCTCAAAATTTCATCCATCATCCATGTGTTCCTTTTGATGTTTCTATTCAGTTTCAAATTGTTTCCTTTGTAGGCACAATTTTCCATTGTTCTTCTACAGTTTACCATTTTGACAGAGTTTCATAACGTTTCAAATCAACACATTAATTTCACAGAATTTCACCTAGTTCTATTATGTTTTATATTTATAATAATAAACATCGAATTGCCATGAAAAATTAAAACGAAAAACGTTTTCTATGATGGCCGCCGCCGTTGTCATGGAAACAATAATATTGTATGTTTCTATGACAACGGCGGCGGCCATCATAGAAAACGTTTTTCGTTTTAATTTTTCATGGCAATTCGATGTTTCATTTATATATACTTAAAACGTTTCCTGCAATGTTTAAATGACGTAAAAACGGCCGCTTTTACTGACACCGCTTCTTAGGAAACCAGGGCTTAAGAGACGGACGACGCCTCTAATCACTCGACCACTGAGTTGAGTTTTAATTCTAATTTATTAAAAAAAACCTCCACAATGGGGTTTGACCTCATGCTCCCTATTGCATAGTACGAGACGGACGGCGCCTCTCACCTCTAGGCCACTGAGCAGAATACAAATTTAATTGTGTTGCCTATTGTAATATGTCACGAATTGTGTTGTATACGGGACTATATTCCCAAACGCTTTAAAATGGCCGTTTCCATTAAAAATTTATAGTTGCAGTGCAGAACCGTCAACTAAATGCACTTTATTTAACAAACAGTTGTAAATAAACGTGGCTTTAAATGGAATTTTGTTACTATATAGCGGAATAGAAGACATTAAAATTTATTTACAGCATTGTAGATCAATTCCTGTATATTTTCCGGTTTTATTTTTCTGATGACCCGAAGCACCATTTAATATGTACAACAAAATTGACTAATGATAACACAAATATTAACATTGATATTGCACTAATTTTTGTATTTATGTTTGTATGTATATATCCAGGGCTGTATTGGAGGGCACCGTATACCCTCCAATACAGCCCTGGATATATACATACAAACATAAATACAAAAATACGCCAATTAATGTAATATCAATGTTAATGTGTGTGTTATTATTAGTAAATTTTGTTGTACATATTAAAACGGTGCTTCGGGTCATCATAAAAGTAAGCTACGTATATCCTCTATTAAAAAAAAAACTTGTATTATTTTTATAGGGCTATCAGTAAGGTAACCGAATTTCTCGGAACAGTCCCGAATTTTCAGTCCCTCTCCCGAATTTTTACTCACTTATTGGTCCCTAATGTATAGCATTTGTCCCGAATTGTTCCAAAAAACAGTATTCTGAGAACGTGCAAGTTTAAATGCATATAAGTATTATTTTAATATTTAGGTATTTTTTTTTGTTCTTGCTGCTATGAGCATTGTTTATTGGTAAATTTTTGTATTTTTGAGGGGCTATGCCAAATAAAGGTCTTTTTATAGTAATTTTTTGGCTAAAGCGAAATAAATTTTCTAGGTCTATGTATCCTAAATATGTGTTTTTATTATTTGTAGTTCTTTTTTCTCTGATTTGTTTTATTGTGAAGATGCTGTCCTGTGTGGATCTTCCTTTCCTAAAACCGCATTGCGATTCTTCTAGTGTCTGGTCTATTCTTGCTATTATTCTCTTGATTATTGTCTTTTCTAATATTTTCATCCCTATACTTATTAGTGTTATTCCTCTATAATTTGAGCATTTCGTCTTATCCCCTTTCTTGTGTATCGGTACGAATAGTGCTGTTTGCCAGTCTTTTGGTATGGTATTTGTGCTCCATATGCTGTTCAGTAGTTTCCGTAGTTTTTCTTTACCTACCGGGTCCAGGTGCTTGATCATTTCCGCTGTAATCTGGTCTTGTCCCAGTGCTTTTCCTATTTTTAATTCCCTTATTATTTCTAGTAGTTCTTGTTCTTTGATACTATCTATATCTGCTTCTGTGTTGTTCTTGTCTCTAATTCCTGTCTTTTGTTCTTTGTCGTTATTTATATTAAAGATATTATTCTTTATTATATACTACAATAGCTCCAATTTGAAGTGTATTTTTTACCCATAACAGAAATTCAAACGTACCGCATTTAAATCCTAGTTGGTTATTAGTAATATTACATTCGCATAACATTTCTAGAACAATGGAAAGGATAATGATAACTGTTCCACGTTTGCAGAAATTTTATTATAACCATCTCGTTCGCATAGGAAGCCATAATTATAAAACTAGCGATAAAAACGCAACATACTATTAGTATTCGGCCGCGCACATAAAAATTAGACGTGAGTAAAACTTAAAAAGCGAGCGTAATGATATTAAAAAAGGGGGGAAACAATAACAGCGCACTAATGCGACATGTAGCCGGCCATTTTGTCGTAAAACTAAAACAGTTACAGGTACACATACATTCACATACAACCACCCAACATATTATTTATTCCGTCATACTTTATAGCTCGTAAACATTTTTAGTTGAGCGTAATTATACAAATTAACTATGGCCAAGGCAATATGGTGGCAAACCAGGCACTGTCATTACGAACATAATAAAAATTTTACTATCTTTTATTAATTACTATTTTTTGTCTGCTGCATTTATATGGGCTCTTAAAGAGATTTATATTATATTTTTGCGAAATAGCGCGCGCTAGCACGTTATTAGATACGAATTATGGGTGAAAAAATTTCGCCGCTCATAAAAATACAGTTAATTACTTAGTAATCCAACACAGAGTGCTAATTAGAAGAGAAAAAAAAAACAATCAGCAATTATACAAGCTTTCAAACTGCAAGTTATTTAATTAATATTAGCATATGCTAACTAACTAAATGTAATTAAGGCTTGATTTAAATTTGTATATTTATTGACTGGCGATTACATAATGGGAGTCGTAAATAGTAAACAAGCGGCTTAATTTGCACCTTTGTTGGTTATTAATGGAAGTCGTAAAAATTCTTTGTTTTATTTTTATTTTGTTGGAATAAATCACTACTCGGGGTTTGGCTTTTATGGCCTGCTAGTGCCAAATATTAGGATTTTATGGGGGTTCTCAGAAGATTTTTATAAACTGCCGAATGTGTTGTTGTATGCGAATGTTTGTGGTTTACAGTATTTTAAAACTAATTTACTCAGGTAATCGTTATAAATCTCTTTGATCTTTTGTACATGGTTGTTTTATGAAATTTCTAGTCAAATATTGCAATTTTGCAAAATATTGGTTTTATGGTTATATGGGCAGAAATACTGGGGATTATGTCGGCTTTTGTAAACAATAACAACGCACTAATACGATTTGTGGCCAGCCATTTATTTTGTTGTAAAATTAAAACAGTAACAGGTACAATGCGGTATACCCGTTGCCCTTTCTTTAGTTAAGGTCGTTTTAGACAAGACAATTTCTTAGCTCAAAAGTTTTTCAAGAAATGAATTCATATATCCTCCTCCCATACAATTTGTCCTTGAAAAATAGGACGCGTTATATTTTTCCATTCGATCTACCATCATCAAATTCAACATTTCAAATAATTTGCTGTATGATACATGACAATTTAGATTGTCTTGCATCTTGACTAACTTTTGAGTCAAGAAATTGTCTTGTCTAAAACGATCTTTAGTAGTTAATATTTTGGCACACTGTTTTAAATTGTATATGAATACTGAGAAATCACGGGTCGAGATAGTTATATAAATAACAGAAATGCTGCCATTACTATTGTAATTTTGAGTAATTTATGGACGTATGTGGGTCGCGGGTTACGCACTCGTGCTGTTTCCATCAGAGTTAATTGTAGGGGCGCTCGCTTTAAATTCGCAATTTCCAGTGGGTTATACATTAACATTTATTATTGTCCACCGGCCGCAGATAATTGGTAATTTAATAAATGCTATGAATTTAATTTATCAGCTGTTGTAGTAGGGTTACACGCGCATAAACAGCACATAATTTCAAATTTTGATATAACAATATTCTGCAGCACTATTTTAAATATATAACAGTTTGAATAACTATATCAGAAAATAGGATACCAACCCTCCAACATATTTAGGTGATTATTTACAATAATATTCAGAATAATCATTGATAAAGTTCCGCATAGCTAGAGCAGTTCTCAGACGTTTTTCTCTGGTGACGCACTGAAATTATTAAACCAAATTTTAAGGCATCCCTAACAGGCAATTAAAATGATAGGAATATCATTTTAATTGCCTGTTTGCATCATCATCACCATCATTCCGTAGCTCTACAACCCTGGGTGGGTTTTGGCTGACACAACAATCTTTCTCCTTTCTACCCGATCCAACTTTTTACAGTTAGAAAATATATATTGAATCATAGGTATTTGAATTTTTTAACAATAACTGTTAAATACATATACTTGATTTTGTTGATAACTCTCTAATTAACTTTCACTCATGTTGTTTGTTTCTCTAGTGTTTCTTGTATTAAGTCCCCTAAGTCTAAAAAAATTACATACATTCATAGGAAATCAAATAAAATAATATCAAAAATTAAAATAATCAAGGAAAATCATAGAAAGGCTAATAAAATAATAGATTATTATAGAAAATTATAGAAAATTATAGAAAATCATAGAAAATCCTAGAAAATCATAGAGGATCATAGAAATTCATGAAAAATCATAGAATATCATAGAAAATCATAGAAAATTCTAGAAAATCATACAGGATCATAGAAGTTCATGAAAAATCATAGAAAATCGCAAAAAAAAAAAATAGAAAATCATAGAAAATTGTAGAAAATCGTAGAAAATTATAGAAAATCTTGGAAAGTCATAAAAAATCACAGAAAATCAAAGGAAATTGCCTCAAATATAAAAAAAACAAATACAAATTATATAAAATTATAAAAAACATAGAAAATCATTAAAAAAATCATAGAAAATCATTAAAAAGTCCCCTAAGTATAAATTAAACAGTAATTGTGAGAGTACACATCCCTGTTTAGTCCTTGCTTTATATTTATGCTTCTATTTCATTTCCTACGTGTACGGTATGGATAAAGTAGAGATATGTTATTATCCTGATATCATTCCTGCGTATGTTTTTATCTCTCAGTACCTTTATGAGATGAATATGGTGGACCTTATCGTAAGTTTTGTTATAATCAAGGAAGTAAACATATAATGGTTGGTTGCGTTTCTGAAACCAAATTGGGCTTCGGCAAGATATTGCTCAAACTTTCTAAAGATTGTCTGAAGTACAGTCTTTGCGAAGATCTTGATAGATAGTGTAATCAATGTTGACTTGAGCTATTCTCTAGGAATGATTCCGGTGTAAAATATTGTATTATAAAGGTCTACAAATAGACCTATTTGTTCTTCTCCAATTAATTTTTTGGGTAGCGAGTAGGCACTGTTCCACGATCCTGGTGGCACATATGCCTACTTCAGGTACACGGCCCTGCCCACGCGAGTCTTGGTTCTTCTCCAATTCCTAATACCAGGAGGAGACCATGTCCATACATTCAAATTCCATCCACAAATTCCCCACACACATACCTACCTCTTATCACTCTTTCCTACAAACCCGCAGTGGCCAACACGGTAGGGACAAACGGTTGGTTGCACAAAACCTCATACTATGGTAACTACTCGTTTCGAATGTATTCGTTACCATGTCCTAGCAGTTATAAGTAAACTCATGTGATATTACCTTAAAGAAGGTCGGAGTCTTTTTGTTAATATATAATAATACTTCTATACCCACAGTCCGTGTTG
Source organism: Lordithon lunulatus (assembly GCA_963942505.1). Lineage (NCBI taxonomy): Eukaryota > Metazoa > Arthropoda > Insecta > Coleoptera > Staphylinidae > Lordithon > Lordithon lunulatus. The sequence goes on from OZ012668.1 coordinate 2,105,784, forward strand.
TCTCTATTATAGAAAATATTGAAAATCATAGAATATCATATAAAATCTTATAAAATTATATAGTCATAGAAAAATTATAGGAAATCGTAGGAAAATCGTAGAAAATCATTGAAAATAAGAGAAGAATACAGGATCAGAGAAAATCACAGAAAATTACATACATTCATAGAATATTATAGAAAATCATGAAAAATCATGAAAAATCATAGAATATCATATCAAACAATATAATATCATATAAAATCATATAAAATCATATAAAATCATATAAAGTCATATAAAATCATATAAAATATCATATAAAATCATATTAAATCATATCAAATTATATCAAATCATATCAAATCATATCAAATCATATCAAATCATATCAAATCATATCAAATCATATCAAATCATAGAAAATCGTAGAAAATCATAGGAAATCGTAAAAAAATATAGAAATCACAGGAAATCAAACGAAATTACATTGTATGCCTCAAATATAAAAAAATTAAATAAATTTTTTTGTAATTAACAAACTTAGAAAATCAAAGAATATTATAGAAAGTCATAGAAAATAATTTAAGAAACATAAAAAATAATATAAAATCTTAGAAAACCATAGAAAATAATTAAAACGCATAGAAAATTATAGAAAATCATAGAAAATTTTACAAAATCATAGAAAATTAAAGAACATAGAAAATCGTAGAAATTCAAAGAAAATGACAGGAAATCAAAGAAAATGAAAGGAAATTACATTTTATGCCTCAAATATAAAATAAAAGAAACATATAAAATCAAAGAAAAGTATAGAAAGTCATAGAAAATCATTAAAAAGCATGATATACTATGATTTTCTATGGTTTTGTATTAGAAAATTATAGTAAATCATATAAAATCGTAGAAAATCATAGAAAATCATAAAAAATCATAGAAAATCATAGAAAATAGTAGAAAATTACAGAAAATCGTAATAATTCATAGAAAATTATAGAAAATCAAATAAAATAATAAAAATAAAAATATTATAGAAAATTATAAAAAAACATAGAAAATTGTTGAAATTCAAAGAAAATCACAGGAAATCAAAGAAAATAAAGCGAAATTACAAGTTATGCCTCAAATATGAAATAAAAATTATAGAAAAATATAAAAAACATCGAAAATCAAAGAAAATTATAGAAAATCTTAGAAAGTCATATAAAATCTTTTAAAAAATCATAGAAAATCATTAAAAATCATAGAAAATTATAGAAAATCATAGAAAATTTTACAAAATCATAGAAAATTATAGAAAATCATAGAAAATCGTAGAAATTTAAAGAAAATCAGAGGAAATCAAAGAAAATCAATTTTTCACATTTTATGCCTCAAATATAAAATAAAAATTATAGAAATTATAAAAAAACATATAAAATCAAAGGAAATTATAGAAAGTCTTAGAAAATCATTAAAACATCATGATTTACTATGATTTTCTATGGTTTTGTATTAGAAAATTATAGTAAATCATAGAAAATCGTAGAAAATCATAGAAAATCATAAAAAATCATAGAAAATCATAGAAAATAGTAGAAAATTACAAAAAAACGTAGTAATTCATAGAAAATTATAGAAAATCAAATAAAATAATAAAAATAAAAATATTATAGAAAAAAAACATAGAACATAGTTGAAATTCAAAGAAAATCACAGGAAATCAAAGAAAATTAAGCGAAATTACAAGTTATGCCTCAAATATGAAATAAAAATTATAGAAAATTATAAAAAACATCGAAAATCAAAGAAAATTATAGAAAATTATAGAAAATCTTAGAAAGTCATATAAAATCATTTAAAAAATCATAGAAAATCATTAAAAATCATAGAAAATTATAGAAAATCATAGAAAATTTTACAAAATCATAGAAAATTTTACAAAATCATAGAAAATTATAGAAAATCATATAAAATCGTAGAAATTTAAAGAAAATCAGAGGAAATCAAAGAAAATCAATTTTTCACATTTTATGCCTCAAATATGAAATAAAAATTATAGAAATTATAAAAAAACATATAAAATCAAAGGAAATTATAGAAAGTCTTAGAAAATCATTAAAACATCATGATTTACTATGATTTTCTATGCTCTTGTAATAGAAAATCATAGTAGATCATAGTAAATCATAGAAAATAATAGAAAATAAAATAAAATAATAGAACATTATAGAAAATTATAGAAAATCATAGAGACTCATTTTGGAAAATCATAGTATCTCACAGAAAATCATATAAAATCATAGAAAATGAAAATGAAAATCGTAGAAAATTATACAAAATCATGGAACATCATAGAAAATAGTAGAAAATTACAGAAAATCGTAGTAATTCATAGAAAATCAAAGAAAATCAAAGAAAATCATAGAAAATCAAATAAAATAGTAAAAATTAAAATATTATAGAAATTTGTAGAAATTGTAACATCTCAGGAAATCAAAGCAAATCAAGCGAAATTACAAGTTATGCCTCATATATGAAATATTTTTATTATAGGAAATTATAAAAAACATAGAAAATCAAAGAAAATCATAGAAAGTCATATAAAATCATTAAAAATCATAGAAAATTATAGAAAATCATAGAAAATTTTACAAAATCATATAAAATTATAGAAAACCATAGAAAATCGTAGAAATCGAGAAAATCAAAGAAAATTATAGAAAGTCATAGAAAATCATTAAAAAAATCATGATTTACTATGCTTTTGTAATAGAAAATCATAGTAAATCATAGAAAATAATAGAAAATCAAATGAAATAATAGAACATTATAGGAAATTATAGAAAATCATAGTGATTCATTTTGGAAAATCATAGAATCTCACAGAAAATCATATAAAATCATAGAAAATGATAGAAAATCGTAGAAAATTATACAAAATCATGGAACATCATAGAAAATAGTAGAAAATTACAGAAAATCGTAGTAATTCATAGAAAATCAAAGAAAATCAAAGAAAATCAAAGAAAATCATAGAAAATCAAATAAAATAGTAAAAATTAAAATATTATAGAAAATTGTAGAAATTGTAAAATCTCAGGAAATCAAAGAAAATCAAGCGAAATTACAAGTTATGCCTCATATATGAAATAAAAATTATAGGAAATTATAAAAGACATAGAAAATCAAAGAAAATCATAGAAAGTCATATAAAATCATTAAAAATCATAGAAAATTATAGAAAATCATAGAAAATTTTACAAAATCATATAAAATTATAGAAAACCATAGAAAATCGTAGAAATCGAGAAAATCAAAGAAAATTATAGAAAGTCATAGAAAATCATTAAAAAATCATGATTTACTATGCTTTTGTAATAGAAAATCATAGTAAATCATAGAAAATAATAGAAAATCAAATAAAATAATAGAACATTATAGAAAATCGTCATAGAAAATTTTGGAAAATCATATAATCATATAATCATAGAAAATTACAGAAAATCGTAGTAATTCATAGAAAATCATAGAAAATTATAGAAAATAAAATAAAATAGTAAAAATTAAAATATTATAGAAAATTATAGAAAATTGTAGAAATTGATGGTACATTTCTTTCTAGTAGTAATAACGTTTTCTTATAATTAATTATTATTACTACTTTTAATCGAGAAAAGTAAGGTGCATGATTACATAACACACACGCAAAAGCAAAAAAATATACAATGAACTCTTAATATTTTGACTAAACCTAAGAATAGTTTTTAAAATTTTCTAAACATCAATAAAAAATTCACCAAATAAAAATATTTCAAAATACATATATAAATGAATTAATATATTAAATTTATAGATATAATAAAATAATAGTTAGATAACGTTTTTTTATAATTAAATATTATCTAACTATTATTATATTATTTCTATAAATTTAATATATTCATAATAATAATAAGTTTATTGTACCAAAAGGAAAACAATGCATAGAATAAATATAAATATATACATGTTTGTAGGTAAAGTCAAGATCAGTCTTAAGTGAATAGGGGAATTCACCACTCTATAAATTCCTGGACGCTGTAGAATGCTTTATTAGTGAGGTATTCTTTGAGTTCTACTTTAAATATTTTTGGTTCCATGGTTTTCCATTTTGGTGGCAACTTATGATATAATTCCAGGTGTAATGTAATTTTAAACTTTATTTGAAAATGTTGAATTTCGCTGCGTTGTATGATAATATACGATCATTTTCGTCCAGTTGGTACGATATTTTTGAATTTCGTCTCTGGCAACGCTGGCCCAGTCACACCTTTGTAATGCGCCATCGTATTCCTTATATGTGAATTGGTGTATGAGTTAATGCATGAATTTCCCCCTGATTGTTTCTATGGAAATTAACCCAAATCTCGGTTAATTTCCATAGAAAAAATCGGGGGCTGTTAGCAGACGAAGCCAAACAAATAGCGTGGGATCGAACGTCTTAAATATTAAATTCCAGAATTCATAATAAAAATTATTAATTTACAATCAGACATTATTTTAATGTACACTGCATGTAGGAACCAGCTGATTGCACTACCGCCAATGTTTATATTTACTTTTTGACCTACGACACTTCTGCATTTAACCGGCTCATATACATATTAAAATAAGATTAATTTATCAAATACGTCAGTATATCTCATCGACCTTCACGTCGTCCGATGAAAGCATCCGCGCGATATCAACTTACAAAATGTATACACGTTTTACAATTAACCACTTTATTCATTGATTTATGGAAAATATAATCTATATATATATATATTGTAAGGTAGAATGCGAACAATAATTATTTTGATGTATAAGTATAATTCAAAATAGAAAACTATGTTTCTAGCTTATTAGGGTAGTGCAGCAATAAAACGCTATTTTACTTGAAGTATATTTTACTTCCTTCTTGACAATATTTCGTAACTAACATAGCTACTTCATCAGGGCTCGGAGTATGTGAATTAGCTGTAAATGTAGATGCAACTCACAAATTGTATTTACAGGAAATTATTCTTTATAAAAATGGCTGACGATGAATAATTTTGATATCATATATCAAATCAAAATTATTCAATATTCAACAATAAAAGAATACTAGTAAAAAAACAAAGAAGTTGTTTTTTCCTATGTTTAAAGGGGAATACCACATCGTAATTGTAGCAACAGGCGCTTTCATTTAGCATGGTTTATCATTGCTAGTCGCCCCCGTGACGCTCAGGTCTTGCGGTCGTGGGCCGCCAGTTGTAAGGGCCGAGGTACAATTATGCGAATCGGAAGCGGCAAACAGAACAAGAAACAATAAGCCCGTACCAACCCAGAGTAATAAACGAAAGGCACTAATACTAGTAGTAGTTACTGCATTACCCGGTTGACTCCTTATGGGATTGATGACTTTCTTAATAGTTTAAATTAAATTACTAAAAACTTGTTATTATTATATTTAGACCATATTTTGTTTGAAATTAGCTATAAAATTTTGAGTTTAATAAGGATTATATTACATTACATTCATACAATTCTGTAACTGGCTATCGACCTTCGGGTACTTCTGCCGTGTGTAGAAATTAACATTTGATAAAAATTACATAGATATATAGCTTAAAACTAAAATTGATTTTTTTAACAAATTTTCTAAAATCAACTTGCATATTTTAAATACTAATTGTTCCGTCTAGTTTATATATATATATATATATATATATATATATATATATATATATATATATATATATATATATATATTTTATATTATTAACCACCCTTAAGTGGGTATGATGCATGGGTGGAGAGGGCGCATAATATCGTCTTAGACGAAGAGTTTTACACCGTAAGCGAGACGAATAACATGTCTCTCGCTATATAATAAAGTATTTTAATGTAAAACCAGTGTTTTCTTCAAATAAATCCACGGTCCACAATTAGAGAAGCTGTAATACAGTACACTAATAATTTTTAACAGTCGTGTAATTCTAGTTAGAGCACACTAGAGTTACACGACTTTTAAAAACTATTACTATTTAAAATATGCAAGTTGATTTTAGTAAATTTGTTAAAAAAAATCAATTTTAGGTTTACGCTATTTATCATTTATTTCGATTAAAATTCGAGTTCAGCAGTAAATTTGATTGAAATTGTTTGACAACTTACTAGATTTATAGGACATTGTTGTAGATGTCAAGCTGTAAGGAGGAAAATAAAGAAAAGGTGTGTAAAATAAAACATTAAAACTGTATTTTTTAAATATTTAAAAAAAAATAATAATTAGGTATTATATAGTAGTAGATATACATGTTCTAAACAGTTGGTTATATTTAGTCTGATAACGCAGACGACCCGCGGGCATCTTTATGCCCCGTAAACGACGCTGGTGACGCTGCCGCCCCCCCTGCCACCATAAATTTACGGCGCCGTAAAAATTCCCGATGCGCGGATATTTACAATTCAGTTATTTTAAAACTAAAATGAACATATCAATTTCTAAATTGGGCCATAACATAAAAATTTTACAGTCGCATGCAGTTGTTTGTTTTTTGGTTAGTGAGGGTGGGGGTTGTGTGTACTATTAAGAGAACTGTCAGACATACCATCGACTCCGGGGCCGGGAGGGCGGCGCGGGCGGCGATTGCGACGGCGGCGGGCTGGAGCGCAGGCTGCTGATGAGCCCCCCCGGGTACATCCCAACGGTGGGCAGGTAGACGGGTGGGTAGATCGATGGGTACATGTCGGAGGTGTGCGAGAGGTTCTGCCCGAAGTGGCTGAAGGGCATGTGGTGGTGGTAGTAGCGGGCCGCCTCCACGGCGGCGATCGCACGGATTTCCACAAATGCTGGAAAATTAAATTTAAATGTCATAATCAATAACACGTTACAATTATACCAAATATAATGAACTAGATCTATATATAGATATTTGAATCAGAAAGCCCAACACATTTCATTTTGACTGTGCCAGACTTTGTGTTTTCTTCACTCATTTGAATTTTTTTTCCGAAATTTCCTGAAGTGACCTATATCATAATATATAACGCTGATCGCAGAAAAATATTCCCTCTCAGAATCTACAATAAAAAAAATGGCGTTGTTATTTGAAAAAATAGTTGGTGACGCCATTAATCATTCAAAAATGGTCCATAACAATTGCCACTTTCATTAAATGATTTTTGCAAACATTTCTCGGACACGTCGATTTTAAATTATCAATTACCAAATTGAAAATTAAAAATCGACGTGTCCGAGAAATGTTCACAAAAATCATAAATAAAGGTTGTATCGAATTTATTCTATACTTAGGGACACATAATATAGCAATATAAATTATACAGTAGTATATGTAACGGAGAGCTCACATTGAAGAACGGTAAAGTAAGGAGAGTTCTGTCCATTCAGTTTTACCCTGAAAATCTTCTGTTTGATGGGAAACTATCAATAATCTTTAACAAATGCGGCTTAATTCCTATGACGTGTAATTTATACCAAGCCACACTGTGCCAAACGCTTTAAATTTTATTAAAGGTATTAAAAAACTATGATATTGCCCAATGACACGACTCATAAAATAATAATAAAACATGTAAAGCACCTGTTTAGCAATTTGGTCGCCCCATTAGTTAACCCAATGTGGATTTTATTGCCCCGAATGTTTTTTATTAATGTACAAGACCGCGTGTCTACCTCAATAAAATCACAATTAATTCTGTTCAAACAGAATATGAACTCGGTTTGACAAAATATAAAAATAAATAGCTACTATCTATCTTTTATAAAAATTAATAAGCCTACTCGTTTCCCATTATAATATTTCTATAGAGTTGGTGGTCTACGGCCGAAAATTACTTTTTGAGCCAAAACCCAATTTCAGCTTGATCTAAATATCCATTTACAATAATCATGATAGTAGTAAGCGAAACTTTACAAATTCAGGCGTTTATAGCAGAGCGGTATAACTGTGACAAAGTATGGACAAACTTAATATGATTTTTTTTAATGATATTATTATTAATAATAGTTACCACCAGTCCACTTGTTCACTTGAATTGAAATTTATTAGCAAAATCATGAATCATATGTATGCAGATATATATATATATATATATATATATATATATATATATATATATATATATATATATATATACAGTTTTTAATTAGGCAGTAACAAATACAAGTTGAAATTATTATTCTCATTTTATTTATACAGCTATAACTCGAGTTGTAACTGTTGGATATTACTACAAATTGTTAGCTATAATGAAAACATCTTGTTGAATCACCAAATGTAAATTGAAATTCTTAAACAAAAAATTGAATTTTTTACGCGTTTTTAAAAATTCTATTACATTTATTTACATTTACATTTTATTAAAACAGCTACAAGTCGATTTGTAGTTATTGATTATTGCTACAAATTGTCAGCCATAGCGAAAACATGTTCATAAATCACCAAGAGCAAGTTGAAATTGTCATACAAAAAAAAAGTATTTTTGGCGATTTTTTAAAATTTCAATCACTTTTATTTATAAACAAATTTTATTAAAACAGTTGTAACTCGAGTTGTAGCTATTGAATATTGCTACTAATTGTTAGCTATAATGAAAACATGTTCATAAATCATCAAGTACAAGATGAGATTGTTAAACAAAAAAATGTATTTTTGGTGAATTTTTAAAATTTTAATCACCTTTATTTGTAAACATATTTTATTAAAACAGCTATAACTCGAGTTATAAATGTTGAATATTGTTACAAATTTCCACCTATAGTGAAAACATGTTGATGAATCACCACATGCAAATTGAAATTGTTAAACAAAAAATTAAATTTTTGACGAATTTTTTAAAATTCAATTACATTTACTTATAAACACCTTTTATGAAAACAGCTATAACTCGAGTTGTAGCTGCTGGATATTGCTACAAATTGTTAGCTATAATGAAAACATGTTCATAAATCACCAAAAACAAGGTGAGATTGTTAAACAAAAAATTAAATTTTTGACGAATTTTTAAAAATTCAATTACATTTACTTATAAACACCTTTTATTAAAACAGCTATAACTCGAGTTGTAGTTGTTGGATATTGCTACAAATTGTTAGCTATAATGAAAACATGTTCATAAATCATCGAAAACAAGGTGAGATTGATAAACAAAAAATTGAATTTTTGACGAATTTTAAAAAATTCAATTACATTTATTTATAAACACCTTTTATTAAAACAGCTATAACTCGAGTTGTAGCTGTTGGATATTGCTACAAATTGGGAGCTATAGTGAAAACATGTTGATGAATCATCAAATACCAGATGATATTGTTAAATAGAAACATTAATTTTTGGCGAATTTTAAAAATATCAATCACATTTATTTGTAAACATATTTTATTAAAACAGCTATAACTCGAGTTGTAGCTGCTGGATATTGCTACAAATTGTTAGCTATATTGAATTGGTGAATCACCATATGCAAATTGAAATTCTTAAAAAAAAATTGAATTTTTGACGAATTTTTAAAAATTCAATCACATTTATTTCTAAACACATTTTATTAAAACAGCAACAAGTCGATTTGTAGTTATTGAATATTGCTAGAAATTGTCAGCCATAGCGAAAATATGTTGATAAATCACCAAGAGCAAGTTGAAATTGTTATACAAAAAAATGTATATTTTGCGAATTTTTAAAATTTCAATCAAATTTATTTATAAACATATTTTATTAAAACAGCTATAACTCGAATTTTAGCTATTGAATATTGCTACAAATTGTCAGCTATAATGAAAACATGTTCATAAATCATCAAATACAAGTTAAGATTGTTAAACCAAAAAATGTATTTTTGACGAATTTTTAAAATTTTAATCACATTTATTTATAAACATATTTTATTAAAACAGCTATAACTCGAGTTATAGCTGTTGGATATTGCTACAAATTGTCAGCTATAGTGAAAACATGTTGATGAATCACCATATGCAAATTGAAATTCTTAAACCAAAAATTGAATTTTTAACGAATTTTTAAAAATTCAATGTCATTTATTTATAAACACATTTTATTAAAGCAGTTACAAGTCGATTTGTAGTCATTGAATATTGCTACAAATTGTCAGCCATAGCGAAAACATGTTGATAAATCATCAAGAGCAAGTTGAAATTGATATACAAAAAAATGTATTTTTGGCGAATTTTTTAAATTTCAATCACATTTATTTATAAACATATTTTATTAAAACAGCTATAACTCGAGTTGTAGGTATTGAATATTGCTACAAATTGTCAGCTATAATCAAAACATGTTCATAAATCATCAAATACAAGTTTGAGATTGTTAAACAAAAAAATGTATTTTTGGCGAATTTTTAAAATTTTAATCACATTTATTTATAAACATATTTTATTAAAACAGCTATAACTCGAGTTACAGCTGTTGGATATTGCTACAAATTGTCAGATATAGTGAAAACATGTTGATGAATCACCATATACAAATTGAAATTCTTAAACAAAAAATTGAATTTTTAACGAATTTTTAAAAATTCAATGTCATTTATTTATAAACACATTTTATTAAAGCAGTTACAAGTCGATTTGTAGTCATTGAATATTGCTACAAATTGTCAGCCATAGCGAAAACATGTTGATAAATCATCAAGAGCAAGTTGAAATTGATATAAAAAAAAATGTATTTTTGGCGAATTTTTAAAATTTCAATCACATTTATTTATAAACATATATTATTAAAACAGCTATAACTCGAGTTGTAGCTGTTGGATATTGCTACAAATTGTTAGCTATAATGAAAACATGTTCATAAATCATCAAGTACAAGTTGAGATTGTTAAACAAAAAAATGTATTTTTGGCGAATTTTTAAAATTTCAATCACATTTATTTATAAACATGTTTTGTTAAAACAGCTGTAACTCGAGTTGTAGCTGTTGGATATTGCTACAAATTGTTAGCTATAATGAAAACATGTTCATAAGTCACCATATGCAAATTGAAATTGTTAAATAAAAAATTGAATTTTTGGTGATTTTTAAAATGTCTAATAAAAATAAATACGGTAATGTTCCAGTTCTGTAAACATATGCATTTAAGGGTTAATTATTCATACCATTATTGTCCAATTTTTAACGCCTGGTTTACCACTACGTTACCAGTACCGCTCTTATTATGAGTGTCGACCTAAAACTTTTTATAGATACTTTTTTTTCTCAAGATTTTGCTTAGTTTGTTAATATATCGGTCATACCAACAAAGTGTTAATATTCTTAAAAAAAAAAAATTACGTTTATATTTGATTGCATTATTTATTAAATTTTGTTTAAGTTATTTGCCCATTTGACATTTATGACCCTATATTCCCGGATACGGGGCTGTAATATACAAATAGTTAACTATACATCTAACAGCTATAGTTACCACAGCCGCTGTGCATGAGATTTTATTTTCAGAACAAATTATTACGTTTTCGTGTCACCTGCTGAAAACACGGCCATTACAAATTTATTTCCCACAATTACCACACACACAACATTCGTTTAATGCTGATTCTTTCTACAAAATCTTTGAACGCGGTTATAGTAAATCATATTTTAGCACTATCGTTAAATTATAATAACCCGAAAAAACATTAAATTTTGTTTTAGTTTCCAAAGCGATGTTTTAGTTAGAAATATATCAATACCGCGAATACTGGGTTGTAATACAAAATATGGCAGGTGTTCCGAACTAATTAATATTTTAACTTTCAGACGAATTTTAAACACAGCTTCAAATTATTTAATTAAAATTTAAGTGAGTTATTAAATTTGATAACCAGTTCAATGGCCTAGTACAGGGATGACGAGCCTTTTTAGGCTTGAGTGCCAAAAGCCCAAAAAAAAATTGTGAAATGCCATTTAGGCGTTGAAGTAACTTATTAATTCGGTGATTTTTCGTTGGGATGCAATGAACGGCACTTAAACTATGAACAAAATTTGGATGATTTTTTGTGAAGTAGGGAGGTGTTAGCCCCTAAAAATACACTATACAACGACAGAAGCACCCGAAGGTTGATGACAAAAACAGTAACTACTACTAAAGGGCCGTTCATAATGGCTGGCGGTAGTGGTAACGTAGCGGCAAGAAATATTTGACACATATAGAAGAATAAAAGAATTCAGAATAGCACGGTAGCTTTATGGTAACGGTAACCAAGAGGTAATCGTGTGGCAAGAAGTTCGGTACGATCAAACTTTTGGGGTAGAACAGGCAAGGGCCGACCATAGCAATGGTCACATACGCGATGAGAGTTTTTTATTCAAAACATAAAGAAACTAAAGAATGAAAATGTTAAACTAGTTTACTAAAACAATATATCCCATAACCCTGATAAATTACAATTTTATTTTTACGTCCCCGACCAGTCGTTCGCTTATTTACGACCGCATTATATTCCTCGACATAAAAAGATTTTACATATTAAACCATATACAAAGTAATTAATCCGGCTAGGGGGGTGGCGGTGTTCAATATTGAAAAGTATATCAATACCGGCACGCATACACGCGCACACTAAAAATATTACAACCTTTTGCATTTATGACGGGCCGTAAATTATCGTTTAACGATTTTGTGCAGTTGTTTTAAAATATCGCACGCCGTCGTCGTTGGACCAGGACAAAAATACACCGTCGCCATGTCTTTGTCCTGCGCGCATTGTTTTCAAAACACAATCGCCCGTCTTAACTACCTCTTTCTTACCGTTCAGCGCGAGGCGACACCGACACAATCCCTTAATTTATGCGACATCTCATAAAAAAGTTAGTAACAGTAGATTGTATGAAGCATAATACTCTTGGGATTCAAATATTATATCAGATTTCACGTTCATGTTAAATAGGCTTGAACGTTATACAGTTCTTAAATATTTGTGTTTGCATATCGATGGTGTAACGCAAGAGCCAATCTGCTTTTTTAACAAAAGAAACAAACTGATTTAGGGCCGGTTCGCAGTTTGAGATATTAACGCCAATATGTCAAACTTATTCCGCGAATAGCCTTATTCTCCAGTTAAATATCAATTGTAGAACCGGCCCTTAAAGGACTTTATACTAATAGTTAACTTTTAAATATTGTGAAATAAAGAATTGAGAGAGACCCGCAAATTGGGCCTTATAGATTATTTAAAGTCCTTTAAATCAGTCAAGAACTGAGCCTTTTTAACAATAGGTCCATTGTTAAAAAAGCAATTAACTGATTTAAAGGACCTAATAAAAAAAACTAATCTACAAGGGCCAATCTGCGGGTCTCTCTCTCAATTCTTTATTTCACAATATTTAAAAGTTAACTATTAGTATAAAGTCCTTTAAATCAGTTTGTTTCTTTTGTTAAAAAAGCAGATTGGCTCTTGCGTTACACCATCGATATGCAAACACAAATATTTAAGAACTGTATAACGTTCAAGCCTATTTGACATGAACGTGAACAACTAATAGTTAAATATTAGTCCTTTAAATCAGTAATAGTGTAAGTTTAATTTGTTTATAAATAAGTCAGTTGAAATTTACAACATAGTCCTAAATACATATGCGAGCTGTGCCCAAAATATTAAATCGATATGACAAATGGTTGATTGAATACTTTTAAACAATCAACTTTAAATTATGTTTTAACCCTCAAAATTGCTAGACAATTTCAATACAAAACAGTTTCTTAATTTAAATGGCTCTAAGGATAAAACGCTAAAATAGTCAGTTACAATACAATTGTGTTACAGACATACACATACTTTGTGGTTGAGTTATTTAATTACGAGGCCATACGATGTAATTTCGCTAAAAGAAATGCTTGCACGATTTCAATACTTTATCCATACTTCGCACGATAACGTAATAAAGCTGTTTGAATATATTTCGCTCTGTGTGCGCGAGCTTAAAGAATTTGGTTATTATGGCGGCGCATAAAATGTTTATGCGGTCTATGCGCGCGATATTGACAATAATTACGGATATAACAAAGTTACGGGCGCCGGTATTAACGCGGGTAATACAAGTTAGGGTAAATATTTCGCCATAATAAATACCGAAGTGCACAATAAATTTACCGCTGCTTTTAGTTGTAGCGCATCAAAACATTCCTCCGATGGGAATTACGTGTAAACTACCACAATTTTATACTTGTATGTATATGATGATTTTATATAGCAAATATTTATCGATTTATTGTTTAATCAATTAATTTCTCAATAGTATACTAAGGGCCGGTTCTACAATTGACAATTAACTGGAGAATAAGGCTATTCGTGGAATAAGTTTGAGATATTAGCGTTAAAATCTCTAATTTATTCCACGAATATCCTTATCTCCATTTAAATGTCAATTGTAGAACTAGCACTAAGAATTCTATGTACAATATTTTTTGTATGATATTATTTCTGGCTTCCAGTTTTTTTTTCTAGGCTCAAAAGGTTATACATTTCATTACCTTAAATTGTGATTTAATTAATAATTCATTCTATTTCACTCTAATTATACATTAAACATAATTCCATTCATTATTAATATTCATTCATCATTTATATTCATTCATATTGGTTTCTTAATTTTATTGATAACATATAGACAGTAATTATGAATGTAATTGTTTATAGATTACATATCGCACCTCCAACATATAAGCGACACATATGAAGGGGAAAATACAAACGTTTTTAAATGATTGGATTGTTAAGGCGTTTACTTTGTGATAATTCATTTTAAGGGATAAATAAAACGAATTTTTACTATGTTTTTTTATCACACTTCAGTAACACTTTGCAATTAGTTTCGGCTAAGCTCTAGCCATTTTCGAGCTCCTCCGATGACTAAGGAGGAGCTCGAAAATGGCTAGAGCTTAGCCGAAACTAGTTGCAAAGTGTAACTGAAGTGTGATAAAAAAACAAAGTAAAAAATCGTTTTATTTATGTTTTTAAATGAAATCAACTACCGTAGTTTATTATAATGCGTCGTATTTTAGAGATTGTGAATCTATAATGTGCACAACAGCCATTTCAGTGAGGGCTTTATCGTTAAATTAGATTAAATGGCACTCTTTGGAATTTCCACAGATTTCGGAAAGCGAGTGGAAATTTAATAATGGAAGATGTTTCAATTAAAATAGTTTTTACCATACATTTGATGAACACAATTGTATTTAGTGCGGCTAGGTTTAAAAGAACTTTTTTCTTTTCAACCCAGCCACACTAAATAAAATTGTGTTCATCAAAGTAGTCACTAGGCAGTAGCATTCATGCCATATTAAGATATTTTATCTGTACGTATACATATAAAATATCTGAATATGGCATGAATGCTACTGCCTAGTGACTACTTTGATGAACACAATTTTATTTAGTGCGGCTGGGTTGAAAAGCAAAAAGTTCTTACCTTATTAACGAACAGGGACGTGCGTACACGTCCCTGTCGTTAATTATTAATACTGTAAATATTATAAATGTCCATTTGTGTGTATTCAGACTTTTATTACAATTTAATCATTTTGTGCGGTGGTAAATGCTCACCGAGTTTGGAAATTTAATGTTTACTACATTTAATGATACAAAATGTATTACTTCTTATAGCATTTATGACGCGGTACCGCTACCACAGGTCAATTAAAAAAGAACGCAATTTGGTCAACAAAATGCCACCAATAAAGACCGGCGCATCGGACAAAATGAATACTTCTGAAGCCTCTATCTATATTTAGTCATAATATTCATTAAATTGGCCATAAAATAATACTAAAATGGGGCGATAATAATAATTCATTTTCTACATTCCGGGTATGGAACAATATCTTTTACGATGTTTACGGCTTTCCGGGAATATGCAAAATATTGATCAACAACGGTTTAATAGTTTCTTGTTATAAAAGCCGATTCTAGAAAAATTAACATCATGAAGTTAATTTTTCCAGAAAAAAAAAATACATATAAGCAAGATTCATTGTTTGAGGTACTTTGAAAACATAATTCTATATTCATGGACAAAATTATCACATATTTGTGATATACATAAATTTCGATTTTTAAAATCTAAATAAATTAACGAGCAAGTAAGTTGGATAAACAATATTTGACAAAATATTTATATATCGACCACAAATCGACCACTTTTGAACCCGACCCCTACGGATTTGTTTGAAAGTTTTGTATCTTTTTCTACCCTATGAAAAACGGCTCTTAGGATTTTTTCATATTTATTTACATATATATTTATCTCAAAAAGGGTGATGAATTTTTCAAAAATTTTTGCTGTTTTTTTTGCCATAGCTTTGTCAATAATTGGCTGATCGATTCAATTTTTTTGTAATTAAATGGACATTTAGATCATAAAATCTATGACATTTTTGCCTTTTTTTTTGGAGAAAAACCGTCAATTTCTTGAAGTTCGCGATTTTTTTTTTTTTTTTAGAAAAACTTCAATCAATTCTCCAGTTATCCCCGCCAATCCCAGAGTGAACCGAATTTTGTTTTAATTTTTTTTTTTCAATTGAAATTATTTTTTCTGTTTTTTACTATATATTAAGTATGGACGGAAAGACCCGTGAAGGGTCAATAGTCTAATAAAGATGGTTATATATATTAAGTATAATATACCGTGAAATTATTTATTTGCATTTATTTTATTATATAAACAAAGATTCTAAAAAAAAAAAAATTAATTGTGAAAAACTGAAAAACTGAAAAACACAAATTTGAATTAAAAAAATATATAGAAAAAAAATTCGGCCCACTATGGGATTGAATTTTTCAAAAAATGGCTCTTTTTTAAAAATTGCCTTAGCTTTGTCAATAATTAGCGGATTGAGACGTTTTTTTCCAAATTTTGTTTGTTATTAAATGGACATTAAAATTTAGATAATAAAATCTATGAAATTTTTGCCTTTTTTGATAAAAACCGTCCATTTCTTGAAGTTTGCGATATTTTTTTTTAGAAAGACCAATCATTTCTGCAGTTATTCCCGCCAATCCTAGAGTGAACCGATTTTTTTTCAATTCAAATTATTTTTTCAGTTTTTTTACTATATATTAAATATAATATACCGTGAAATTATTTATTGGCATTTATTTTATTAGATAAACAAAGATTCTAAAAAAAAAAAAAATAATTGTGAAAAACTGAAAAACTGAAAAATACAAATTTGAATTAAAAAAATATATAGAAAAAAAATTCGGCCCACTCTGGGATTGAATTTGTCAAAAAAATGGCTCTTTTTTAAAAATTGCCTTAGCTTTGTCAATAATTAGCGGATCGAGACGTTTTTTTCCAAAATTTTTTTGTTATTAAATGGACATTAAAATTTAGATAATAAAATCTATGAAATTTTTGCCTTTTTTGATAAAAACCGTCCATTTCTTGAAGTTTGCGATATTTTTTTTTAGAAAGACCAATCATTTCTGCAGTTATTCCCGCCAATCCCAGAGTGAACCGATTTTTTTTCAATTCAAATTATTTTTTCAGTTTTTTTACTATATATTAAATATAATATACCGTGAAATTATTTATTGGCATTTATTTTATTATATAAACAAAGATTCTAAAAAAAAATATTAAATTGTGAAAAATACAAATTTCTATTAAAATAGATATTTAGATAATAAAATCTATGACATTTTTGCCTTTTTTTTAGAAAAACCGTCAATTTCTTGAAGCCATATTTTTTTTTAGAAAAACTTGAAACAATTTTGCAGTTATCCCCGCCAATCCCAGAGTGAGCCGAATTTTTTTCAATTGAAATTATTTTTTCAGTTTTTTACTATATATTAAATATATTAATACCGTGAAATTATTTATTTGCATTTATTTTATTATATAAACAAAGATACTAAAAAAAAAAAAAATTAAATTGTGAAAAACTGAAAAATACAAATTTCAATTAAAAAAATATATAGAAAAAAAATTCGGCCCACTCTGGGATTGGCGGAGATAACTGTAGAATTGATTAAGGTTTTTTTTTAAGATAAAAAAACAAAAAGATTAAAGATGGCGATCTTCAAAAAATTTACGTTTTTTCTCAAAAAAGGCGAAAATTTCATAGATTTTATTATCTATATTTTTTTTGTATTTGTACCTACATTTAATTACGAAAATTAAGAAAAAAACAAAACAAAAAGAAATGGCGATCTACAAAAAATTTACGTTTTTTTCTCAAAAAAGGCGAAAATTTCATAGATTTTATTATCTATATTTTTTGTATTATGTACCTACATTTAATTACGAAAATTAAGAAAAAAAAACAAAACAAAAAGAAATGGCGATCTACAAAAAAATTACGTTATTTCTCAAAAAAGGCGAGAATTTCATAGATTTTATTATCTATATTTTTTGTATTATGTACCTACATTTAATTACGAAAATTAAGAAAAGAACAAAACAAAAAGAAATGGCGATCTACAAAAAATTTACGTTTTTTCTCAAAAAAGGCGAAAATTTCATAGATTTTATTATCTATATTTTTTTGTATTATGTACCTACATTTAATTACGAAAATTAAGGAAAAAAAAAAACAAAAAGAAATGGCGATCTACAAAAAATTTACGTTTTTTCTCAAAAAAGGCGAGAATTTCATAGATTTTATTATCTATATTTTTTTGTATTATGTACCTACATTTAATTACGAAAATTAAGAAAAGAACAAAACAAAAAGAAATGGCGATCTACAAAAAATTTACGCTTTTTCTCAAAAAAAGGCGAAAATTTCATAAATTTTATTATCTATATTTTTTTGTATTATGTACCTACATTTAATTACGAAAATTAAGAAAAAAAACAAAACAAAAAGAAATGGCGATCTACAAAAAATGTACGTTTTTTCTCAAAAAAGGAGAAAATTTCATAGATTTTATTATCTATATTTTTTTGTATTAAGTATCTACATTTAATTACGAAAATTAAGAAAAAAAATACCAAAAGAAATGGCGATCTACAAAAAAATTACGTTTTTCTCAAAAAAGGCGAAAATTTCATAGATTTGATTATCTATATTTTTTTGTATTATGTATCTACATTTAATTACGAAAATTAAGAAGAAACAAAACAAAAAGAAATGGCGATCTACAAAAAAATTACGTTTTTTCTCAAAAAAGGGAAAATTTCATAGATTTGATTATCTATATTTTTTTGTATTATGTAGTATCTACATTTAATTAAGAAAATTTTGAAAAAAAAAATGTACTCTAACGTCCAAGCTTACTTCAGTTAAGCAAGATCCTGGAGTAAGTGAATTTTACAAATTAAAATAATCTAATAATAATTAACTGTGTATAAAACTTGAAAATCCTAATAATACACGAAACTTGTAAGCTATAAAACAGCTACACCCTTTAATCTTACTGATAAAATGGTACATGTTGCAATAAAAATCATTTAATTGCACACTCGTGCTCTGTACGCGCTTGTACATTTTAAAAAGACTTTGTGCACCTGGGGGCGGACTTCCGGTGGAGAATAAGGGGGCTAAAATTAGAGAATTGTATGGCTCGTAAATCTTGCCAGTCTCGCCTAATAAACGTATGCGCGTTGTGCTCTAAACTTGTCATAATTCATTGTGGTTTATTAGCGAAAATTAAGTTTTCATGTGTGTGCGCGCGCGTGAAAGATGTTTATTTTCGAAACTCGCAACAGAAGTATAATGTAGGTGGCAATTATTGTATGACTAACTGTTGTTACATGGTTTAGAAATATTTGTATTTTCAGTAAATTAAAAGTAAAGGACATATGCCCATATTTACCAACATCCCATATACTTTATAGGTCCCATAAGATATTGAATGGATAAATTGACGTCATTGTGATAGAATATGCCCAAACAAATTGAATAGCGCTTGCAATTGGATCTTTGATGACACCTTGGGTGATCAGGGCAGTCGTACTTTTGTGTCAACTAATAAATAAAATAAATAAATAAACTAGGCAGAATATACTATGTTTATCCTCATCTACTACTGCTCTCCATGTAGAAATAACAGAGCTGAAGCGAATGCATGTGCCAAGTTGAAGAAATTATAAAATTACAAGAAACTATATTAGAATGATACTATATGTGTGTGCACACATTTCTAAATAGATACTGCGATATAAACAAATACATTCAATTACCTTCATCAATCTGCCGCCATGCCTCATCCTGATCTTCTTTGGCATACCTAAGTATCACATCCACAAGCGATATCATCTTCCATGGCAGCTGAAACCTGTCCTTCAGTCGGTGGCAGAAGTCTAACCTCAGTTCAGCCCCGCGCCCTGTTGGCAGGACAAAAATACTGAATTAATCGAATGCAATAGCTACGCAAGATAACACCTTTTAACAATAGAAATTTTTAGATAAATTATGATAATATCAAGCTGTTTAATTTCTGCCTTTTACAGCGATTTTATTTCGACCAACAGCTATTAATATTAATATTAACAATGAAAACATTACCTATACAATATTTTAGGGATGCAATTATTTTTATATAATTGTTTATATCTATACCTCGGAGGTACAGAACATTTCCCTTAATTTTCAAAAGAACAGCCTGGATAGATTTTGTAGGTAAAATTCTTAGAAGGCTATCAGCCGTGAGGCTATTTCGCCGGTCAAGGGAGAAGCTTGGAAGAGTTTAATCACCTGGTATTTACATAATTAGGATGGCAGAGACAGCACCAGACGAAGACCAAGAAAAAAAATGGGATGAAGCTATATCGGAACTATTAGAAAGGAAAGGAAAAAACTGGAAGGAAGCAAAAGAACTGGCAATAAATAGAAGAGAATGGAAACAATTTATAAAAGAATAGAGAAAAATTCAAACCTTTACACCCCACTGTGGTAGAATAGGCCAGCGGATATATAAAATGTATTAAATCTAAATAAAAATAAAAATGTATTAAATCTAAATTAAATTAAAAATTAATTAAAACTAAATTAATCAATTTATTAAATTTATTAAATCTATTACATTCAAACTAATAAATTTATAGTTTTATTAAATTGATTAAATTTATTGTGTATAAATAATACTAAATACAATGTAAAATGTAAATGTAAAATGATAAGGCATGGCGACATGTATTTTTTTATATCGTAGAATCTATTTATAAACGTATGCACACAAATATAGTATCATTCTAATATGTTTTCTTGTAATTTTATGATTTCTTAAACTTGGCACATGGCCGTTTTGGCTTAAATCACCATAAACTGTAGCGTTCACATTTGAAGATGAAAAGTGATACTTATACCAAAAGATAGAGGAGGCCAAGGCCTCATATAATTATCTTTCTATCGTAGAAAAGTATACAAAAAGTTAGGTACCACATGGCTGGAGCATTTTTAGTTTTAATCTTTCTATACGTTTTAAATTGATTTCAATAAGTGTTGATTATTTGGCAATTTTTTCATTCCTAATTTTCCTGACTATAGTTAGATAGATTTATTCATGTATGTGTTTTTTTGTGTTTACTAGAAGAGGAACAGCAATACATAAGTCAAAATATCTCTTAGGTCTTGCGGTCGTGCGCCGCAGGTTGAGCTAAGGTAGATTATGCACTATCCGAAGCGGCAAATAGAACAAGAAACAATAAGCCCATACCAGCCCTGAGTGATAAACTAAAGGCACTTTCATAAACAAAGTTACACATAATAATTCAATAATTGTTCACTAAAAGTGAGTAAAATACAAACGACTACAATAATAGACAAAGCACAATGTATAAAGCCCGTATGACATTATCTAGTTTCCTATATCGTTTTATATATAAGAATTGATATACTAAACTGTTTAACTATTTCTAAATGGAAAATTAACATTGTGTATTACGGTGTTGTTACTGTTAAGTAAATTTATTATTATTCCGCCGCTATATAATTTTCTACAGGTGTGTATGACACTATATAGTTGCGTCTGCATCGAAAACGATATAAGAAACTAGATAATGTCATACAAATTTAAGATTCTAGTTCACATGCGAATCACCTTTTACTTTTATATATATATATATATATATATATATATATATATATATATATATATATGTAATAACGTAATATAAATGAATGAGTTACAAAAGTGATTTATATGTTGTCGGGTATATACTTAATGGGCAATTTATTTAAAAAAATCTTATGTGGCAGCATATTACTCTATGATGTGTTAATTAAAATAATTATGTTTTAATTATTTATTAATTGGAAAAGCTGACAGGTTTTTCTTTGTATGTAATGGTTACACTAACCGATTTCGCTTATCGTTCGGAAGTTGTTCTGGGCTGGTCTTAGCTGGCTTAAAACGGGTCCTGAACATTAAAGTAAAAATCCCTTTAATTTTTTTTTTTATCTATGATATGAGAGAACATGTGCAAAATCGTTGCAAAATGTATGACAACGTTAGAAAATATAGGAACATGTTGGCAAATGGGGAAAATGTAGGAAAATGTGCGAAATCGTGATAAAATCTGGCAAAAGGGGAGAAAATGTGGGAACATTTGGGAAAATGTGGGTAAATTTTGGAAAGTGTAACTAAAATATGATACAAAAAACAAAATAAAACTCCCTTTAAAACGTTTTTATCTATGATATGAGAGAAAATGTAGAAAATCGTTGCAAAATGTATGACAATGTTAGAAAATATAGGAAAATGTTGGCAAATGGGGGAACATGTAGGAAAATGTGGGTAAATGTTGGAAAATGTGGGGAAATATGGGAAAATGTGAGAAAACGTGATTAAATCTAAGAAAAGGGGACAAATGTGGGGAAATGTAAGAAAATATAAGAAAAATTGAGAACGCGTGAAAACGAGTAAAAATGGGGCAAACGTGAGAAAAGGTGTCTGCATCGAAAACGATATAAGAAACTAGATAATGTCATACGAGCTTAAAACACAAAGTACAATGTATGAGGTTCTAGTTCACACGCGGCGCAGCAGGTCATCCTTTACTTATCTATAGATCCTTGTCTATAGTACTTAATACTTGAAAATCAAATTGTGGCTGATATAGTTAGCTCATAAGGCTATAGATTCAAAAGTTTATAACATCCATAAATTGTATACATTTAAAAAAAAAATACGATTTCAAAAATCAAATATGCACCGGACTTTCAATCAATGTCATCGACCGGAATCTAATCAAAACTCTCAACAACGAATGAGAAAAAAAAACCGGGTAGACATAAACGATTAGTTGTGTATGCCTATCGTAAACATATCAGCGCGTGTTTCGCTAGGTAGCTGATAATCAAACCGCACGGGCACACGTGTTTGAATAATTTCAAGTACAAGGCCGCGCGGATCCATTGGCGTAGGCAGCCGCTCATTTACAATGTATTAATACTCGAACGGTCGGCGGCCAATAAAGTGCAATTTTGTGTCATTTCATAATTATGTTACCAGGCTCGCCGCGACGCCGCTCGTGAACACGCGAACAGGAAACCGCCGCGCGTTGCGACCTTCAACTTGAACCTAGCGGTAGCCAGGGACGCGCCGGTTGTTCACACACATGTGTGGTTTGCGATCGCTGCCCCGACATTGATTAGATATATTGGGAAATTGTTCGCGATCACCAATTACGTGCGCGATTTCGATTTTTTTTTTGTATTAAAATACTACACGTGTTGCTAATATATTTGATGTAATAATTTTATTCAAATGCAATTATTATACTCAAACAGACATATTTGGTGGCTGCGATTTTTAAAACATATGTTTTATATTAAAGCTACATCACTTTCATTCTCACAAGCTCGTATATTCTCGACACTGTTATTGGGCACTTAACACCCTCAGTTGGTATGGTAGGGTCAAATCTGACACGAACCACTTTGTTTCCATTACTATTCCTACTTTCTTTTTTTGCAGCTGCATACCAGTTAAGGAATTCTCCTAACTTCTAATGGGTCATGCACAATAAGCGTGGTAGGGGTAACGTAGCAATTTTTGGAGACAATACCCATTCTATAAAAGAGTTTTGCAAACCGACTGCTAACGTTGAGGTTATAGAATACTGGCGCAGAAAAAATATTTAAAATGGTTGAATTTCATGCAATGCTTCTATATTAACTTGTATATGTATATGTATACCTGTAGACGCTTTCATTTAGCATGGTTTATCATTGCTAGTCGCCCCGTGGCATGCGCCGCCGTTTGTAAGGGCCGAGGTAGAATTATGCGCATCGGAAGCGGCAAATAGAACAAAAAACAATAAGCCCGTATCAGCCCAAAGTGATAAACGAAAGGCACTTATATATATATATATATATAACTCCAAGCTTTAGATATATGGACGTATCGGAGAATCCCATGGACGGACAAAACCTCGAATGTCGAAGTCCTCACAAGAATGGGGAAAGACCTAGAAATCATTCACATGATAAAGACCAGAAAGCTGAAATATTTGGGACATACCATGCGAGGGAATAAATATAATGTACTGCAGCTAATTATGCAGGGGAAAATAGAGGGCAAGAGAAGTGTAGAAAGACGCAGAATATCCCGGATGCTGAACCTAAGAGACTGGTTTGGCTGCACCTCTTTTCCGAGCTGCTGTTTCAAAGATCAGATTAGCCACGATGATAGCTAACCTCAGAGTAGGAGATGGCACGTGAAGAAGAAGACTTATAATCGTATACAAATTTAATATTCATAAGGTTATTACAGTATTGGATGAAATGCAACGATTGAAAGAAGTTTTTTGTGCCACTATCCTGTAACTTTAATGTTAGGTCAAGATTTAATATTCATATTATATATATATATATATATATATATATATATATATATATATGTGCAAGTTATTATTGGGAAACAGCGAGGGCAGTAAAAAAACTCCTTTTTTAATATATCAATATATTTCGCTCGTTAAATTTCGAGCATCATCAGGATAATCTACAATAGTACAAAGGGGCTTATAATTAATTAATATATATAAATATGGCGTAACTTACTAAACAGAGTTAATCAACAAGGAAACTGGAACATAACATAATTTACATTTTTTAAATTTAGAATTTTTTATTTTTTCATAACCTTATTGTTTAAAATTAAGTTGGTATTATATATATTTTTATTTTTATTTATTAATTTATATATATATATATATATATATCCTTGATAACCGCGAATTTGTTATTATCTTGTCAAATAAGCGCCAAATCTAAATTTAAAAAATGTTGTAAATTATGTTATGTTCCAATTTCCTTGTTGATTAACTCTGTTTAGTAAGTTACGCCATATTTATATATATTAATTAATTATAAGCCCCTTTGTACTATTGTAGATTATCCTGATGATGCTCGAAATTTAACGAGCGAAATATATTGATATATTAAAAAAGGAGTTTTTTACTGCCCTCGCTGTTTCCCAATAATAACTTGCACATATATATATATATATATATATATATATATATATATATATATATATATATATATATATAATATGAATATTAAATCTTGACCTAACATTAAAGTTACAGTTTACACAAAAAACTTCTTTAGATCGTTGCATTTCATCCAATACTGTAATAACCTTATGAATATAAAATTTTTATACGATCTGAAATAGTGATAATTATAAAAAAGATCTGTTATGAGGCACACTGATAAGACACACAGGCAGACAAATATTCAGCAACTGTTCTAAAAAAATATTGCCACACATAACATAACATAATGTTAAATATTTAAGGACAATTTAAGACATACAAGTTCCACTTAGGTAATGGTTTTCAATCATATAACTTAAACTTACCTATGATTTGTGTAGCGATACAATCTTCATAGTTGAAGCAAAATTTAATTAAAATGACTAGCATATTGACAATTGATTACCAACAAAAAATAAGTAAAATGCATGCATGAATTTGACTGTTAATTGTATTATTTATTTGAATAGCAATTTGTGATTGAATTTCGTTGCTCGTTGTAGTGTAGTTTCTTCAGTCCATAGTAGTTTCTGCGATTGTTGTCTTCATATATTTTTCTTTGTGGACGATTGAGGACGGAGATGTTTGTTTTTTCTTCTTCTGATGATGTTGTTTGTTGTTTTTGTCGATTTGTTGATAAAACACTTTTTTTAATGGGATAAATTCTGATTAAGCCTACACCGAAAGGTAAAAGGCAAATAGATAATATATATATTTTGATTAACACACGTGAACTAATTTTTAAAACATGTGTATTTTATGTACACGTTTTCATTCCTAGTACTAACGGGTGCAACGTCTTTATATAATACTGCATTCTTATCAAAAATAATATATAAACTTTTTAATTGTCCTTTGCGTTTTCGGGTATCGAGAGATATATGAATGATAAACAATATCTTCCTTATACAGCAGTAATGTATTCGGAAAGTAATAATATTAAATATAATTCCTTAACAGCACTGAACATCATGTTTTGTGTGTTGTATTGAACTCTTGTGTTGTTTGTGGTTGTTCCCATAGCTCTTGATGTGCAGGTGTGAAAGTAATTCATCGACTAGTCCTTTTAGATAATTTATATGTTTCCATTTGGAAGTCATATTCCACTGGGCTTTGTATTTCTGAGTATAAGTCAGCATTAAATTCCATTTTAAACTATCTGGCACAACTATTGTGGTATAAAATATTTTCAGTTTATACCAGTACTACCAGCTTTTTCGTGAGTTGAACCAATGAACAAAGGTATAACACTTTCAAATATCCTCCCTATGTATCGGTGATTATTATGATATAACATTCATTTTTTTTTATGGTTCAGAAATTGAGCACCATCAAATATATAACACTTTCAATGTAACCTCCTATGTATCAGTGCGTAGTAGTAGTAATAGTAGTAGTAGTAGTAGTATACATGGGTCTGGTGGACAGCCCGTTTTGTAGATGAAGATGAATGAAGAACTAGAAACGGCAGTGCATGTAATATGCCTCTGCCCAGCTCTAGTAAACACTAGGCATCTAATACTAGGAGAGTGCTGGCCTAGTATGGTCAGCATTGGCAACTCCTCACCCGCCAGAGTTTTGCAGCTCTCACGCAAAATGGGCCCATTTTGAGGCCTAAGTGTCTGTAGCTATGCTACTCTCCAGCCAACTATCCAGTAGTAGTAGTAGTAGTAGTAGTAGTATTAGTAGTGGTAGTAGTAGTAGTATTGGTAGTAGTAGTAGTAGTAGTAGTAGTAGTAGTAGTAGTAGTAGTAGTTGTAGTAGTAGTTGTAGTAGTACTAGTAGTAGTAGTAGTAGTAGTAGCTACTGTATATGTTACAATTCTGTAACTGCCTATCGACCTTCGGGATCTTAAGCCATGTGTCTCCAGTAATACCAATGATTAAGGGTATATCAATTTGAATTTATCCTCCAAGGTACCGGCGGTTATTTGGTATAATAAAACTTTTTTCTTATAGTCCAGAACTTGGTCACCATCAAAGATATAACACGAACACTTTCAATGTATCGTCCTATGCATCGGTGAGTAGCAGTAGTAGTAGTAGCAGTAGTAGTAGTAGCAGCAGTAGTAGTAGTAGCAGTAGTAGTAGCAGCAGTAGTAGTAGTAGTTACAGTATTTGTTACAATTCTGTAACTAGCTATCGACCTTCGGGATCTTCATCCATGTGTCTCCAGTAGTACCAATGATTAAGGGTATATCACGTTGAATGTATCATCCAAGGTATGGGTGATTATTTGATATAGGTAATTAAACTTTTTTCTTATAGTCCAGAAGTTGGTCACCATCAAAGATATGATACGAAGACTTTCAATGTATCGTCCTATGTATCGGTGAGTAGCAGTTGTAGTAGTAGCAGTAGTATGAGTAGTAGTAGTAGTAGTAGCAGTAGTAGTAGTAGTAGTAGTTACTGTATTTGTTGCATTTCTGTAACTAGCTATCGACCTTCGGGACCTTCAGCCATGTGTCTCCAGTAGTACCAATGATTAAGGGTATATCAATTTGAATTTATTCTCCAAGGTGTCGGTGGTTATTTGGTATAATTCAACTTTTTTCTTATAGTATAGAAGTTGGTCACCATCAAAGATATAACACGAAGACTTTCAATGTATCGATGAGTAGCAGTAGCTGTAGTAGTAGTAATAATAGTAATAGTAGTTACTGTATTTGTTACAATTCTGTAACTGGCTATTGATCTTTGGGACCTTCTGCCATATGCAGGGCCGGATTTAGACTTGATAAGTCCCTAAGCTATTTGAGATATGGAGCCCTTTATAAATCCAGATATTATATCTCAATGTACAATTGCTCACTCAGACAATTTTTTGGGGGCTTCAAGAAAGTGGGGGCCCTAAGCTATAGCTTGTGTAATTTATACGTAAATCCTGCACTGGCTATATTTCTTCAGTAGCACCAATTATCAAAGGTATAACACTTTCAATTAATCATCCTAGGTATCGGTTATTATTTGTTAACAATCAACTTTCTTCTTATGGTCCTGAAATTGGTCGCCATCAAATGTATAACACAAATACTTTATCCTTCTATCAATCTGTGAGTAGTAGTAGTAGTAGTTACTATAATTGTTACAATTCTGTAACTATCTATCCAATCTCGGGTCTTTCGTCTATGTGTCTTACAACTTGAGAAAATCGTCCTCGAGTTATCTAAAGTATCGTTAGGTATCGCCGATTATTTGGTATTAATGCTGCCATATGTCTCCAGTATCACCAATAATCAAAGGTACAACACTTTCCATTTCCCTCCTCGTTATCGGTTATTATTTGGTAACAATCAACTTTTTCTTGTGGTCCTGAAATTGGTCGCCATCAAAGATATAACACGAATACTTTCAATTTGTCCTCCTATGAATCTATGAGTGGTAGTAGTAGTTACTATAATTGTATAGTAGTTACTATATTTGTAACAATTCTGTAACTTTATATCCAATTTTGGGTCTTTCGTCTATGCGAGTTACTACTTGAGAAAATCATCCCCGAGTTTTCTAAAGTGTTGTTAGGTATCGCCGTTTATTTGGTATTAATTCTGCCATGTGTCTCCAGTACCACCAATAATCAAAGGTATAACACTTTCTATTTACCCTCCTAGATATCGGTTATTATTTGGTAACAATTAATTTTTTTCTCATGATCCTTAAATTGGTCACCACATAAGGTGAGGTAAATATAGTACTTATATCAATTTCATTCTGAATCCAATTGCGAGATATTATTTAATAAGTTGTTTTTGTTGGATGTTTTAGTAAGCATTTGCGGCTCTTTTGTCAACAATTTATATACATTGTTTGTATAACTTTTGTTACAAGACAACTATTTTAATTGGAAAAATATGTGTTAAGGTCGTTTTAGACAATACAATTTTTTAACTCAAAAGTTAGTCAAGATGCGAGACAATCTAAGTTGTCTCGTATCATACAGCAAATTATTTGAAATATGGAATTGGATGGTAGATCGAATGGAAAAATATAACGCGTTCTATTTGTCAATGAAAAATTGTATGGGAGAAGGATATATGAATTCCTTTCTTGAACAACTTTTGAGCTAAGAAATTGTCTTGTCTAAAACAACCTTAAGCTCGAAAATGACTAAAGCTTATTTATCCTTTTAAATATATAGAAGTTTTCCTGAAAAAGTGGAAGCAAAATATGTCACAAAGAGACGACAAACAGTTTTCAAAGATCATTGATTCATCTAAAATGTATTTCGGTACAGATATGTACATTTTTTTGATAAATTCAAACTTTTTTAAATAACCCATTGATGCCTGATGATTCTGATTTGTAGAAATGAAAATCTTTTCATTACTATAAATCAGAATTCAGAATAATTTATAAATAAATTGATTTCAAGTCTGTAACTGCACACGTCGATTTACGTAAATACCAAACGCAAACTCTTTTCTTTAAAACAATTTAAATGTGACTTTCATTAGCACAGTCTCAATTGCAACTTAATAAAATTAGAATTTTATTATTATTGACTTACATGCCCGTATTCACCAACAAACCATAAACTGTATAGGTCCCATAAGCTATTGAATGGATAAATTAACATGGTCATTGTGACAGAATATGCCAAAATAAATGTGAAAGCTCCAATCGTAGGCACTCAAGTGCTTGCGATTGAAGCTTTGATGACACTTTTTGTTTAATTATTCAGTGTTTCCAATAGAGAATCTAAAGTAACTACATTCCCTAGATAATGTATTTATTGTTGCTATAACAACGAAAAATTATGGGTTCAATAGCTATTGATAGATTTATGGAACGTCGGTGAATACGGGGGACAAACTTGTAAACAATAAAGTTACTATTTATTTTTAATTTCGCGACATTTTAGGTGACATTCAATTAAATTCACGCTTTATATTTAGTATAAAAAATTTCATTATAAAGATAATTTATAACAAAACTAGTATAGCCATAAATACGAACGCAGTATCTCAACATAAAACGGCATGAGTAAAGCCGGATTGCCATTTTAGGCACCGCGAGATTTTATTGATGTTACAAAGCAACTGTTAGTGAGTAAGAGCTAATAGAAAACAATTTAAAGATTGAAGAATTTTGAAACAATTTGGCAATTACAAATGGGATGAAATTGATATAAATACTTTACTTTAGGAAGGCTAGTAGGTATCAACTTCGTTTGCTTTAACTTTTTCTTCTATTACCACTTTTATCGCGCTATAAGAACGGCAAAATCGTATGTATCGGTATCCTTTAAAATATTTTTATTGAGGTCATGACACCACGGGTCACTTCAACCCTGTATTCTCAATATTCTTCTTCTTTTGGCGCTATAAGCACAATTTTACCATTGGTATCTTTTAAAATATATTTGGCGATATAAGCACAATTTTACCATTGATATCTTTTAAAATATATTTGGCAATATAAGCACAATTTTACCATTGGTATCTTTTAAAATATATATTGGCGCTATAAGCACAATTTTACCATTGGTATCTTTTAAAATATATTTTGGCGCTATAAGCACAATTTTACCATTTTGGTATCTTTTAAAATTTCTTTATGTCCTTTCGGGTGTCGAGATTTTTAAAATACATAAGTTTAAAAACAAATTTGAATTGTATGTGTCACTTCAACATTCCATCATCATCTCCGGTATTCTCCTTATTTTTATTTTATTTGATCATATGCCTTCTACCAGGTCACCATCAAAGTATTCTCCTTAACTTAGCAGAAAACTTCTGTCATCATGACATTTATATGTATTTATTCACAATTACAACAGAACTCGTGTGGATCTTCTTCGGGTTCTTGGGACACTTCAGTCAAAAAAAAAAACTAATATATAGCATAATCATTTTTTCAGATAATCAACCGCTATCAGCAAGATTCCATAACACGCAACGAATTCCAATTTAATCCAAACATTGTATTATTCATACAAAAAAAAACGTACATCCATTAACGCAATTAGGTAAACAATTCACCCTGTACAACATCGTGTAATAAACGCCAATTATTAATTCCAAACAAACATTTATTTTAGCTGCTTTTCAAATAGTAATTAACATTCAATCACTTATCCAATGATAACTATTTAAAAACATATATCAATGTCCATTGTTTGTTGTTTTAATACTTCTTTGTAGCGTTTGAGTCTCTTTTTTATAAACTGATAAATACTTAACAAACTAATTCTATATATACTGATATTGGTTCAGTCGCACACGTTCCACTAAAAAATGTATTTCACTTGAAGATTCACCGTCGAACTGAACGTCGATCCATTCGGACAGTTTCTTCGCTCTTGGCTCTTGTTATCTACAGTGGTGCGGAAAACAAAACATGCATAATTAACAGACCTACAAGAGATTAGATGGAAAAGGATATATATTGTTAAGAATTATAAAAAAAAATGTTTTGAAATTGTAATGAGGGGGCTTTTTAAAATTATGTTTTTAATCATCCATACTGACGGGTAGAATTTCGCAGCTCCACTCCATCGTACATGTTGAGGTTGTGCATTCTAGAATATTCGTTCACCACTCGTTTCCCTAGTGGTTTATCAATGCGATAAAGAGAAAAACAGGTTCGTTAGAAATTTATTATTGCGATTCGGTGGCATTTGCGGTTTGCAATGCCGGTCGCCTCTCTTACCTTCATCGATGCGCCGCGATGCTTCTTCTAGGTCGGCGCGGGCGTCTTTCAGGATGGCGTACATCAGCGGCATCATCTCCCAGGGGTATTTGAATCGCTCTAGGAGCTTTTGGCAGTCTTCTAGCAGGTCTGTGCTTTGAGCTGCAACAAACAATTTAATTATTAGTGATTACAATTACAATTACAATTCGACACGACCGGAGATAGGTGAGGTGGTCGCCAACCTTCAGTAATAAGGACTTACAACAAGAAGAAGACCTGTAGATCAGGATATAATAATAATAATAATAAACCCGCAGGGGTAGTAGCTGAAAGCTGCTATTTGGGAAGTGACGATCCCACGGACCTGAGTTGCGATGGTAAGTCCCTGCTAGCCGTAATAGGTAAACACAAGGCTGTTTAGGGATGATATAAAAATTATATTTGGAATGTACAAATGTAGTTGACAAGAGGTTAGAAACGTTAGCGAGAGTAGTGTGCGACTACTAGTTGAAATCTATAAATATCTTGGCTACCCGCAACAGTTTATTAGAACTTATGAATTAGATATGGATGTACTTTCTTGGTTGTAATAGCCTATTTGTGATATTTGTTTCTTTTTATTTTTAAAAATATTGTCTAGGAAAATTATAAATAAAAGAGGACTCAATGCTCCACCATGCCTCAGCCCCTGCGAATTAACAAATTCCTTTTATATTTCACTATTATTATGTAGTTGGTTGTTTATAAACAAATGGAATAGGAGAAGAGAAGAATAAATAGAGGAAGAGAGGAATAAGTGCCACAGTTGTTGGAAGATATCAAAAATGTATATAAGAAAACAATTTATATACATTTTTGATATCTTCGAACAACTGTGGCACTTATTCCTCTTTTCCTTATTCCATTTGATATCTATATTGTCGATCTTTTGTTTGGTTGTGATGCTTACTATGTCCCTTATAGTTCCCTGGTATTAGATTTTTTTCAGTTTGTCAACTCTGAATCTACTTATTTCGAGTTCTAGCTTGTTTTTTGCAATATTTATGTTGTATATATAAAGGGGATACCCCGTAACATAGAAGTTTAAAAAAGTATAAGTATAACAACGTTTTCAAATGATTCTGAAAAATAAATACAAATTTCGCTATAGTTTTTGACACAATTAAAACCCATCGGTATTCGCGTGAGCGTAGAGTCCCGTCGCGCTCTAATACCCTCCTATCCACCGTTTCCACTTCCATCGCCCGCGTCCCCGGGGGTACTCCACTCACGACCGGGCCATAACTCTTCGGTGCTGAAGGCCTTCCCAGTTTGTCTACTAGGCAATTATTTCCAACGTTTTTTCCTTCTTGCAAACGGGTTCTGTCCCGCTCGCCGGGCCAATGGCTGCGCCGGGCCTGCGACTCCACCTGGCACTGCGGCGGCCGGCTTTCACCATTGGCCGCCGCGGATTATTAAAACTAAGCCTTACTAATATAACTAATTGCCGCGA
Organism: Lordithon lunulatus; assembly: GCA_963942505.1. NCBI lineage: Eukaryota > Metazoa > Arthropoda > Insecta > Coleoptera > Staphylinidae > Lordithon > Lordithon lunulatus. The sequence goes on from OZ012668.1 coordinate 2,139,323, forward strand.
CGTTGCATACATTATTTACCACTTCTGCCTCCCCCCACCTCACCGTGAGGCTCATTAGAAACCGCTTCCTCCATCATCAATCTTGTAATATTCATGTAACAGCCCACGGTCTCCCTGCTGGTGATGTGGTAATTAAAAAGCATGAACGACAGCCATAAAAAATATGTACTTGGTTGTAGGAGAAATACACGGGAGAAACGTTTTAATAAAACCGAGCATGCAACCAACATAATAGACATTTTAGGGATGTTCCGGGGAGGTTGTTTTAATTTCCATAATATTCAAAATGAGAATTTTACAATATTTTAAAGATATTGCCAATATACGGAAATATTCTTAGAAATGTTGTCATTTTTCATCTTCATAATCAATTTTTGCAATATGAAATAATTACCATTTTATTAATGTTTTTAAAATGTTAATTATTAATTTTCAAATATTATTTTCATATAAATATCTGTATCTTCAATGTCTTTATCATACAGACATATGTAACACAAGTATTTCTAATATAACATTGAAATATCTTTGAAAATAATAAAGATATCTCTTTGCGGTTTTAAAATGTAGAATTGTCAAACATTTGATTATAACATACAAGTGGATTTCATAATGTAGTGCAGAGTTCAAGTCATTTGAAATAGTGGACGGGTATAGTTTGGTTGGTAAGGGAAACCCGCCTACCCCCCTAGGAGAAATGGATAATAGTGTAGTGCATAGTTCAAGTCGTTTGGAATAGTGGACGGGCATAGTTAGGTTGGTAGGGGCCGCCCGCCCACCCCACCTTTGCTTGCATAGTTTTTCCATAGGATAACACTCTTCTTGGAATAGTTTAAACAATATAAAAGATCTATATCCAATGAAAAAACTATGCGAGCGAAGGTGGGGTGGGCGTGCGGCCCCCACCAACCAAACTATGCCCATCCACTATTTCAAATGGCTTGAACTATGCACTACACTATTTATCCATAATTTTTTATGATTAAATTAATGTCATTTATTAATTGAAGACTAATTAAAAAAAATCATGTAAAAAATAATGTAATGCATAGTTCAAGTCGTTTGAGATAGTGGACGGGCATAGTTTGGTTGGTAGGGGCCACCCGCCCACCCCACCTTCGCTTGAATAGTTTTTTCAATGGATATAGATGTTTTATATTGTTTAAACTATTCCAAGAAGAGTGTTATTCTATGGAAAAACTATGCGAACAAAGGTGGGGTGGGCGGGCGTCCCCTACCAATCAAACTATGCCCGTCCACTATCTCAAACGACTTGAACTATGCATTACATTATTTTTCACATGTATTTTTTTAATTAGTCTTCAATTAATAAATGACATTAAATTAATCATAGAAAATTATGGATAAATAGTGTAGTGCATAGTTCAAGCCATTTGAAATTGTGAACGGGTATAGTTTGGTTGGTGGGGGCCGCCCGCCCACCCCACCTTTGTTTGCATAGTTTTTCCATAGGATAACACTCTCCCTGGTATGGTTTCAATAATATAATACATTTGTATCTATTAAAAAAAACTATGCGAGCAACGGTGGGTTGGGCGGGCGGCCTCTACCAACCTGACTATTCCCGTCCACTATTCCAAACGACTTGAACTATGCACTACACTATTATCCGTTTCCCCTAGTGGGGTAGGCGAGTTCCCTTTACCAGCCAAACTATGCCCGTCCATTATTTCAAATACCTTGAACTCTGCACTAAATATTATCCGTTATTTTCTATTATCCAATTAATTTCATTTGTTAATTTACGCCTAATTCTTAAAAAAATATGAGAAACAATGTAGTGCATAGTTCAAGTCGTTTGAAATAGTGGACGGGCATAGTTTGGTTGGTAAAAGGAACTCGCCTACCCCACTAGGGGAAACGGATAATAGTGTAGTGCATAGTTCAGTGCCATTCCTCGTCAGTATGTCCTATATGTTGTCTTACTATTTAAAATGTTATTAAATGTTTGAAACTGCTCCATATTTCGTCCACATCATTAGATTTATTTTTTAGTTTGTCTATTCAGAATTTTTGGGTTGCAGTTTTGTTTTTGTGCTTATCCTTTTTAGCGTCAATCTCGTTTCCGTATGTCATTTTGTGTTTGCTTTTATTTCTTCCTTAATTATGATGTTTGCTACCACTAGATATTGATCACTTTCAATCTCGCTTCCTCTTATCACCCGTACATCAGTAACTATCTTCCATTGCTGATCACCCGTACATCAGTAACTATCTTCCTTTGTTGATCACCCGTACATCAGTAACTATCTTACATTGTTGATCACCCGCACATTAGTAACTATCTTCCATTGTTGATCACCCGTACATCAGTAACTATCTTCCATTGTTGATCACCCGTACATCAGTAAGTATCTTCCTTTGTTGTGTGTTTATTAAAATATAGTCTATTAAAGACTACACTTTATTTCTCTGGTTTGAAAAAAATAACATCTGAAGAATATGATAATAAAAAATTATAAAATTTCTTATATAAATACTGTAAATAAGGTTTTGTTTAAGATTTCAGTTTATTTATACTGAATTCTTAAACAAAACCTTTAAATATCTCTAAACGTTAAATAGACAACCCACTTTTATAATCCATAAATCTTACATGCACTAGCATTTCAATTTCAAACGTTATTTCCAATAAAAAAATATATGTATAACTGCAAACTTTTCTAATTTGCACCTATAGAGCCAGGGTTTGGGCGCGCGCGGGGTGGCGTGTAGGTTGGTGTCGAAGGAGCAATTAGAAAAATCGCCGGCGCAATAACAACTAAGTAATCACTGTTTTCAGGCGGTCGCGGCGGCCGAGAGAACCCCGTAGTGTGGAGCAACTTAACGACGGCACATTAAAATTTGCAATCGTAACGTTCCCTCGCGAACATAAAACTGCATTTTACTTTTACGCTCGCCGTTTTCAGAATTAAAGGGCGCGCCGGGAGAACGAAGCGGGACGAGGCAGGTCCGCGCGCCCCATAAAAATCCATCGCTATTTAATGAGTGGACTGTTTTACACCTGAGATCTGAGAAGAATTACAAAGATATTAGAAAATTAAAAAAAAATCTGATTGCTGGTGTATTTTAGTTTATCATACTAATTAAAAAACAAACTAATTTTATTCTTAACAAGCGACACACATTAAGAAGGTTATTTTTTTTGGGATATTTTAAAATATTTTGCATTAGGATGATTCTCGCAAAGAAGCTTTGTCGTTTTTTGAATGTCTTTTATTATCCTGTACCTAAATAATAAAAGAAATTCAAAAATAAATTGCGGTTTATTACTTTTAAGATTCTTAAGTACAAGAACTGCTGAAAATAATTACCATCAGGAGTACGTTCAGTGACGCAGAGACTATTTGAGCGTTTGGTTCTGATCATAATGTAATATTACACTATGGTCCGGACTGCAGAGTTTCAGTTCGGACCATAGTGTAATATTCTTGATTTTGGTGCTTCGCGAATTTTTCTTATGAACAAAAGTGCTCTCTGACTTTAAAAAGGCCAAAACTGTTTTTCTTCTCGTTCACTCCGAAGATCGCTTTGAATCGTTTTGACGGTGAAGGTTATGAATCACTGTCTTTGACTGCTTCAAAGCGATCACATATTAATTTCTACTTCGGAGTGAACGAGAAAAATAACAGGGTGTCAGTAGAATTAGTTCGGACCGTAGTGTAATATTACACTATGGACGGACTAATTCTCTTATTCTCTGAAGTAGAACTTAATATTTGATCGCTTTGAAGCGGTTAGGGCAGTGATTTATAACCTTCAAAGCGATCAGATATTAACTGCTACTTCGGAGTGAACAAGAAGAAAAACAGTTTTGACCTTTTTAAAATGAAAGAGCACTTTTGATCATAAGAATAATTCGCGAAGCACCAACATCAAGAGTCAAAAAATAAACAGACATAACTATTATTAAAATAAACGGATAATATAACAAATTATTTGAGGTGAAAATTATTTAATTTGATACTTGAGCTTGTCGGCTTTTGCAGATTTCAGCGATATTAGGTCTAATATTTGATATATCTACTTTCAATTATTTCTAAATTGGTAAGTTTAAGTTAATCACATACAGTAGTTTGCAGAGTACTTGCAACAAGCTCGCGGAGCATCAGTGTTCCGCGGCCCACCGATTAGGAACCTCTGAGTTAGAGAGACAATCCAGTGTAATATGTTACGCATGATTTGCATGTTACACTAGATTGTCAGTCTAATTCAGAGGTTCCTAACCCTTCATGGAACATTATGACATGCTAATCTTTACTTCAAAAACCTCTGAGTTAGAGTGATATCCAGTGTAATATGTTACGCATGATTTACATGTTACACTGGATTGTCAGTCTAACTCAGAGTTTCCTAACCCATCATGGAACATTTTGACATGCTAATCTTTACTTCAAAAACCTCTGAGTTAGAGTGATATCCAGTGTAATATGTTACGCCTGATTTACATGTTATACTGGATTGTCAGTCTAACTCAGAGGTTCCTAAGCCTTCATGGAATATTTTGACATGTTAATCTTTATTTTAAAAGACCTCTGAGTTAGAGTGATATCCAGTGTAACATATTACGCATGATTTACATGTTACACTGGATTGTCAGTCTAACTCAGAGGTTCCTAACCCTTCTTGGAACATTTTGACATTCTAATCTTTACTTGAAAAGCTTTATCATTAGCATCTGTAATAACAGTATTATTACAAAAATGTGTACTGCTTTTTCTAGCTTTCTTCGCCACTTTCCATTGATTTATATATATTAATTGAATACTTCCGTGACAAATTGGTTATTCCACCCGTGCTTTGTTTTATTAAACAGTTTCGTGAATGTTTTTTGGCTCATACCACCCCCGCCGTAGTAGATGAAAAACACGTGTCGCCCGCTAACTTTACGGCCCTTAAACAAAAGGGCGCGCTGAGAGAAGACGCTAGTAAAGGCGCGCGCGAGTCATCCGCGTTTACTGCGAAATGATGTTGTTACAACGTCTTGTCGTTTCATTTACGCCCTCGCAATGACTCCTTTTTCTCCTCCGGAAGCGACGCTTAAAACAATAGCGTGTTAAAAACAGATATCCATATCGCGCGCGTTTCACTACATAGTAAAGAAATAATAAGTGATTAAAAATTAATCATATTTTGTCTTTATAACAATAATAACATGTTTATTTACGTTACTTAAAAAATATACCTATAATATGAAAACGAAGATTGTTTTGAAGGCGATCGATCTGGCATTTATGACTTTTGTGCATGTCGTGACAATTATTATTATTAGTGAGAGTTTTGTTCATTAAATCATGACAAAAAGATGTGCTAGAAGGATAGTTGAATCTATAATCTAATATTATTAGTGAGAGTTTTGTTCGTTAAATCATGACAAAAAAGATGTGCTAGAAGGATAGTTGAATCTATAATCTAATATTATTAGTAAGAGTTTTGTTCGTTAATCATGACAAATAAGATGTGCTAGAAGGATAGTTGAATCTATAATCTAATTATGTATTTTCTATTTTCTATTATTCAATTATTTTCGTTGTTAACAGTAACAACAACATTATTATTATTACAGAAACATGTGTTGATATAGTTTTTATATGTATAGAATTATGTATGTCAAAGGGAAATAATCTAAGGATAATAAGCCATTATTATTATTATTGTTATCTTAAAAGTTGCAACTGCATAATTAGAAGCAGCAGCATATTACATTTGATAACGTTTTGCAAGGAAAAGTATAAAAAATAATAATATGCTGCAAAAGAAATACTATTTTACCAGCACAACCTTTTCGGGTGTGTGTTATGATACCGCTGCTACATCTTAAACCTTCCAACATCCCTCTATTTTGTACGTATAACATTGTATATAATTTTAATTTAATCCATTTCAATCCCCAAATATTGATTAACCTACACCCCACACATACAACACACGAATTCTATTACGGCTGATGAGTAGCCGCCTATTAAATTTAGTGCATGAACTGCCAATTTTGCAGCAGTAGCCGAAATTGCAACGCACGAACGCGGATTCACAATAAACGAACGTGTCAATTAATAGACTTGTTACACATTGCTACAGCCGTAGTTATTCTAATGGGGGTGCAACAGGTCTGTCTTAATTATAAAAACTAATACTGATTATTATTCGTGTACTGTATTCGCTGCACTTACACGCGTTGGCTCGCGTTTCAAATTGAGAGGGATTTACATAATATTAGTGCGAGTTAATTATATAGAACCACACATGTATCAAGTATATTTTGTATGTACGTTATACGAAGAGAATTGACTAATAAATTAGTTTGCAATAAGATACATAATTATGATCAGGAAATGTAATTATATAATTGTCGTTTGAATATTAATATAAATATAGAGTCAACCAATAATAGGTGTCATTGTAAATCAATAGACATTTTTTGTGTGTGAAATATTTGTGTGATAATTTATTTTTAATCTACTAGTACAAAGTACAAATTCTGAGTTTAGTAAAAAAACGAGCTTTATTTGGACATACCCACACAAAAATTCCAGTCTACAAAATACAATACTCTCACATATATTTATGTGAGAGTATTGTATTTTGTAGAATGGAATTTTTTGTGTGGGTATGTCCAAATAAAGCTCGTTTTATTACTAAACTCAGAATTTGTACTTTAGATTAAAAATAAATTATCACACAAATATTTCACACAAAAAAAATTTCTATTGTATTAGGCATCTAATACTAGAATATTATTAGAGGGGAGTGCTGGCCTAGTATGGTCAGCATTGGCAACTCCGCCAGAGTTTTGCAGCTCGCACTCAAAATTGATTGGTGGGACGAGTGAGCAGCCTTAAAGGGAGGTTTCACAATGGGTTCATTTTGAAGCCTAAGTGTCTGTAACTATGCTACCCTCCAGCCAACTATCCACAACTATCCACAACTCACATAAATAACCGGAAAAAAAAGAACAATGCATATTCATTATATGCCTTCTTCCTACACACCTCCTACCTCTTCTGCCCTCGCCAATTGCCTCTTTACTTACATACAGTTTATTTATAAACAATATATAATAATACATTTTGATATTAGTATTGTAATGTATTGTAAGAAATAATGCATTCTTTCTGTTTTGATCGATTATTATCAGAGAGATAATTAACGTACTACGTTTCTATATGTTTTAGGTCTGTTTCTATGTATTTTTACATATGTACATACACAACTCGCCCATCTTCTCTCATATAATAAAATAAAGCACTAGACGCGTTTAATTTAAACACACGATAAAAGTCAGAAGGATGTAAAACGACGACCGGTGAGTGTAGTGAAGCAGATACTGTTAAATATACGTCGAAAATATATATAGACAATGAATCCAAATTAAAACTTTATGGCCGCGACGATTGCACTGTGTGCACGTCCTGTTTATTGCATTATCCCCTTACGACTGGTGTATAAAAGGCAGCTGATATTTTATCGCCGGGATTAATTAAAGGCAAATCCTTGATTTGAATTGCAGAAGGAAACTGGGAAATGCTAGATTTCTGCAAGGGCGGCCGGTTCGCGGAGCTTGTCCGCGTGCAGATAGGGGGCCCCGCATTGATCTTCTGCATGACTCGCCTTTTCGCGGCCCCGCTTCATTATATCAGATTAGCGTTCAATTTAATTAGCGCCGATCTAATTAACTGCAAATCCGTATGCAGAAAACGGATTGACATGTACTCATCAATCCGGCGGTGTTATTAAAAACAGGTGTCGTGTGGGGTACACTTATTTAGCATCTAATGCACTTTCTAAGTACCTATAAAGTAACGGGATGAAACTGGTTAATTAGGTGTTGGATGAATATTATAGATAACAGATACAGCCAACCAATAGACTTGAAGTCGTGATATAACTTAAGAATGTAATGCCCGGTTTCTCCAACGAATCTTAACTAGTTTAAGACTGTTTTAATAATAAAACGGTCTTAACTATTTCGAGAATAAAACTTTTTCGTCCTAACAAAGGATCAAATCATCCTTAGAGTTTGTGAAATATACAAACATATTTTCAGAAAATTGTAAAATTTTGACTAGAAAAGACCGCGTGATTAGGTCAACATTGAACCCTATTTCGTCTTCCGAGATTCACCTTAATCATCATCAATAAGGATAAGGGATAAGGTGTTCAATATTGTTTTTGATAATGAATTTTTCTTTTAATATTTGTAATCTCAAATTTCTTGGAGTAATTTTGGATTTACAGTATAGGAGTCGATTAGGAGGATTAAAAAGTGGATTGTTGGGGTGTCTAGCTTTAGATATAGCTCTCGTTTCTGCAACTTCCAATGCTTTAAGTACATGTTTCCTGCAGTTACAAAATAAGATGCAACCATATTCCAATATGGGGCGACAGATTAATTTATAAATTTTGCTAATATGCCTTGATTTTTATACGTTAGACTTCTAAAATGTTTCGGAACGGAGTAATATGTTTATCGAGTTTATCCTGCAACCGAAGCTTGGTTATAGTTTCGAAGCTTTTAGATAGGAACGAGAGAAGTGTTATAGAGCGGTAGCTAGATGTTTTGGTAGGGTCATTATTAGGTTTCAATATGGTAATAATTATGCCCCTTTTCCACTTTTCCGGAATATATCCCTGTTGCACACAGTAGTTATAGATTCTCAGTATATCTGTATGGATATCAACCGATAGAGATTTTAATATTTGCCGATTATTATTGTCATAGCCTGGACACGTATTTTTCCCCGATTTAGAATTGTATCATATTCCTCTGAAATGATGTCTTCTATTCGTTCATCTGGATGTTGTCTCTCTGGGATTTGTCCCAGTTGTTGACCTGTATGAACGTCTGGTTGTCGAAATTTGCGTTATTATTTGGTTGGAAAGTGCAATCTCTTCATCCGTCTTTACAATTTCTTCATCCGTTGAATAGGTTTGGTTATTTTCCGTTATGTTTTTCAGCCTATTTTGATGTCCATATCGGGAAAGCATGAATGTCGTTTCGCTCTTCTGAGTTAATAATATCGGTCCATCGCTAAGAAACGTGTACGCTTTCATTATAGGTCTCGCTCAAAAAACGCACCCCAGGTCTCCACTATACAAGTATTGACGGAGGTCCAGGTTCAACTTGTACAGTAAAACCATAGATAATGATGATTTCAACCTCTCACTGTGGTAACACATCAAATATAGTCTTCACATACATTTGTAATTACAAAAACCAAATCTGTTGTGACAAATGAAAGAAATCGGAGATGCGAAAATGAAAATGATCTCTGGCAATTAAAATGCTCTCACGTGGTGTGTCCGCGTACGCGTCACGAATTTATGGGCGAAGATAATAAAACGGTAATAAATAACCGTGGAAGGAGCGGACGTAAAAATCGGCGGAGACGACTAGGAAGTCGTTTTGAATCGAAAATCAATGCACGCTAGGCACAGGCAATTAAAATTTTATGGGCGCTCTTGCGGATAAACAAATGAACAAAGACGCTGAGGAAGCATTAAATAATAATCACATTGTAAATCCTCCTGCAAATTTATTACCGAATCTTATCGAAAAAGAATGCTGACGTTTAAGTTTTTAAACGTCAGCCGATTTGTATAGATAGCGATTGTAATATTTTACCTTACAATATTTATACACCTGTAATAACTGAGTGAGTGATTAACGTTGAGAAATATTTTCAAACGTACACGCATGTCTGGCTTAATTCCAATTGAGAATAGTTTAGTAGTGGCCAATGGGTTGCAGGCTTACATAAATATGTTGTTCGCATTGTGACAAGAATGGCTGTCACAAAGGGATAGCCGCCAAGAATTGGACCCGTAATTTTACCGCCACACATTACAGCCAATTAGATCTGATGATATACAGGTAATTTAAATTCCTGGCATTTTCTGTTTTAATTGAATTGTAATGATGCGCAATGGCGCGTCGCCAAATTCATATTCAGCAGTTCAGCAGCTGCGACAATAATTGAAGATATTAATTGTAAGACAAAAAGCTACAAACGCAATTGTGTTTTTGTAGTATATATAGGGGAATTAATATCTGCTTTGAATATATGTAAAACAGTAATGGGGAAATTGTTTATTTGTATTCATATAATGAATGGAAAATAATAATTTAGTACAGAAGTTAATTGGAAATAATATTAAATATAAATTATATGTATATATTTTAAATAATGATGTGATAGAGTAAACAGACAATATTTACTAAGCAATTAACATATAAAAACGTACAAAATGCATCAATTTGAGTAGTATGGTCCCATTAGACATAATTATTCTTCAGAAATAAGTCGCTTACAGCTCATGATTCTCAAAAGACATCTCAGAATGTTTTAACCGCCCCAATTAAAAATAATCAAGTAGATACATTTAAGTGAGCGAACATCAATCATGAATTTCTATTTCATCTTATACAATGATTAACAAAATTAAGGACGGCTGTTGTATGTAATTCTGATCTTGCAAAGTTTGAACATATCTAAATAATTTTACACAACAAAAATATTGATTCTAAATAAAATATTTATCGTCAGTAAAGTCACCTTGTTTCCAGACGGACGCACGAAAATACTCTTAAACCAGTCAGTCATCTAAGTGAGTCACCGCTGCGCACAAATAAAATAGATCAGTCACGAATCGAATTGCATTGTGCGCGTACCTATCGTTTGAGTGAAGTGTAATTGATTTAACTATTTGGTTTTAATTGTGCGGGTGTTTAGTGTTGAGTGGTGTACCCTGTGAGTGGCTAGTGACAGATACATATTGCGTTAATTTGAAGACGATCGGAGCATTTTTATGGGTGAGTTTTTATGCGACATTTATACCGCGTGTTTCAATTGCGTAATTAAACTTCTCGGTATTTTAAATAATCATATATGTGGTCATTATTTGGTGAAAACGCTTGAAACACTAATAAATTGCGAGTAGTAGTATCAATAGGCCCTCGGTTAGGTTGCCTCTAACCTATAAATGACGAGTGGCTAGCTTTAAAGAGTGATTTCACAATGGGCCCCACTTGTCGCCCAACTGCTCTATAGCCCTACAGCCAACAATCAAGAACCTATAACTCATTAGTTATATGGAGTATGATAGAATAGAATTTATTGGTGATCAACAATTAAGTTATATAATAGTTGAAAATATGACATGACATTATATATCAAAAACATGTCTATTGCTTGAAACTAAATACATTGCGAGTAGTAGTATCTATAGGCCCTCGTTTAGGTTGCCTTTAACATATAAATTGCATGACGAGTGGCTAGCTTTAAAGAGAGATTTCACAATGGGCCCACTTGTCGCCTAACTGCTCTATAGCCCTACAGACAACTATCAAGAACCTATAACTCATGAGTTGATGATGAGTATGATGGAATATAATTTATTGCTGATCAAGAATTAAGTTATATAATATAGTTGAAAACAATAATAATACTATTTGAAAACATTACATGACAATATATAACAAAAACATGTTCATTGATGATAAGTATCTGGAATTTGAGATCGTTATTTGATTTTTTTTTATTACGATTTTTAAAGAACTGCGACTTGAATTTTTTCATAAATTAATTTCACTAAAATCGCTCTGAGAGCAGGTATATTCACCATTCAGTAAAGTGTTCACTAGCGTTAGTGATCGGTAAATGTATATCACGGCTGAAGTATTTTTTTGTTTGTTATTTTGTGCAACACAGTTAAATCATACCACGCACTGTGCAATATACTGATTAACAAACAAGAGATCAGCAGAAAGACAAAAATAAATATATACAAAAGCATATATAGACCTATACTGACATATAGGAGCGAGACGTGGAAACTAATGATGAAGGATACAAGTAGAATACAGGCAATAGAAATGAAATATCTCAGAGGAGTAAAACAAGTTACGAGAAGAGACAGAATAAGAAATGATGACATCAGAGAAGAATTGGGAATTGAAACTATAGAAAAGTATATAGAAAAGAAACAACTAAACTGGTGGGGACATTTAATTAGGATGGACAATAAGAATCAAACAAAACAGGTATGGGAAGCAAGAACTATAAATAAAAGAAGAAGAGGTAGACCAAGAAAAAAGTGGTACAACAGAATAGAGGAAATAATAATCAAGAAAGGAAAGACAGTTAAACAAGCAAGAGAACTGGCGAAGAACAGAAAAGAGTGGAAATTATTTACAAATGTATAAACAACGACAATAATTGTTAAGTAATGTAAATGTAATATATAAATATATATATATATATATATATATATATATATATATATATATTGTGCAAACGGCGACTTTTTTCAATAAACAATTTGCTCGAAAATAGCTCTATACTAAGGGTCGATTCTACAAATGATATTTAACAGGAGAATAACTCTCTTCATGGTATAAGGCATCAATAACTCAAACTTATTCCACGAATAGCCTTATTCTCCGGTTAAATGTCAATTGTAGAACCGACTCTTAAAGAACTATCCACCATACCGAAAGTCAAATTAAAAGCAACCGCTGTTTAACAATAATAGCGACGATCTGTCTGCTGAAAATCACCCTCGCCCTCCACAGCTACCTTCACAGACCGCTAAGCTTACCGGCTTTTTACGACCGCCACCCAGCAGTAAAAACGGGCAGCAGTATCGCGCACCACAACCCGCGAAAAAAAAATAACCCCGGCGCGTCATAAACCCCAGCCGCATATGAATCGCGAATTACTAAGTTGAAAATATGAATTACTATCATCGGCCCATTGTTTTTTCTTGTCTTCCTTCTTCGACAGCCCTCAATAAAACTGGGGGCCGTAAAACGGGGTGGTTAAAAAATCTTTCATGTCATTAACGGATCATTTGGGATTGTCGTAAAGTCCTCCCTGCTATTTTTTTTGTCCCGAATTTTACGCTCGGCTTACATTTGTGCGAGCTGGTTTATAATTTGCGCTGTTTATGGACGCCGCGAGTGGAGCGTTTAAAATTCACGTGCATGCTTAAATTCACGCGTCTATTTTCCTGTGAAATTATTCAATATGCTACAATGTATTGCATAATTGTATATGTTGCAAAATTAATACGGATAATTAATATGTAACGTGACTGTAATAATTCATAAGTGGTGTAAACCATTGTTTAATGAAAACTATTCATTCCTGAATGATTTTATGTTTAGATTTTTTTATTATTCTATCTATATTTGCCTTATTTATCTAGAACAGTGTTTCTCAAACTTTTTGATCCGCGACCCCCTTTTGCACTAAAAAATTTCAAATGACCCCCTGAAGAATGGATATGTGTAGAAAAACATCACGAGTAATACAATTTTTCTGCGACCCCCCAGATATTTTTCGTGATCCCACTTTGAGAATCACTGCTCTAAGATAGTGTTTCTCAAACTTTTTGGTCCACGACCCCCTTTTGCATTTAAAAATTTCAAAGTACCCATTGAAGAATGGATATGTGTAGAAAAACATCCCGAGTAATCAATTTTTTCTGTGATCCAACAAATGCGTGTGTAAAACCTATTCTGTTTTATGGTGTGGAAGTGTGGGGATTGCGTGAGTGGGATGTAATAGAGAGAGAGAGCTTTGCTCCTGAAGAGTCTGCTAGGTCTCGAAAAGTCGACACCGAGAGCAGTGCTGTTGCAGGAGACGAATCGTATGAGTATGTGGTGGGAGTCGTGTATAAGGGTTGTGAAGTATGCAGAAAGATTGCAGGAATTGGGCGAGGAAAGACTGGTTCGGGAAGTATGGATGAGGTGTAAGAGTAGGACGGATAGTGGTTGGAGAAAGGATAGAGGAAGGATGTATGAAAGAGTGGGTATGTCTGAAATGTGGGTGGAGAAAAATCTGAGAGAAATGGGAAGCCTAGGCACTGAGATAAGAGAGAGATTGAGTGGCAAGAAAGGCAGGTTAGAATGACTGAGAGCTCTTACAACTCTAGCTACGTAGAGTTGCAAGTGTTTAGGAAACTCCCGAGTTACTTATCCAGGGGTGAGTGGAGCAGGGAGGACACAGTATGCATGGCAAGAGCGAGGTGTGGGTCAGACGAGAAAGGGAGGAAAGTGTAGATGGGTATGGATTACACCGCGTGTGCGCTGTGTAGTAAGGGAAGCGATACGTGGTGGCACCTTAGCGAAGAATGTGAGGTTGTGAAAGCAGAGAGGGTGGGAGAATGCATAAAGCTGAATGAATGGTTAAGTGAGGATGGGGAAAGCGTGAAAACCTGCAGGAGGCTGACGTGGGAGAGGAAAGTGGCGAGGGCAGAGGGAGTGGCTATATATGATTGTAATTTGTATTTTTATTTTTATATATTTTTGTTGTGGTTGGTGATGTTGAAGATCAGTTTTTTGGTGAGGGAAATGCCAATAAAGGTCTTTTTTTTAAACTATGTATTATAATTTATATCATTTATGCACATTTCTCCATCTATACACTAACACACACTGCCTATGGACAGACACATCACCCATAGATTAATAGACCCAAATTCCGAACGGACTCGAACCGATGACGGCGTTAACGCAGTGGCTTCAGACCGTCGCTTTAGATCACTGCGCCACGACCGCCCCATTTTTGTATTTAAATAGTAATTTGGTTTATACTAAACCCAAAAAAGGATTAAAAGAGCGTTAAAATATAAAGAAAGAACATGAAAATTTAAATTAAAACCAGCAATAGTAATTTGGTTTATACTAAACCCAAAAAAAGGATTAAAAGAGCATTAAAATATAAAGAAAAATCATGAAAATAAAAATCAAAACCTGCAAATTAATTTTGGAAGTTGCAACACTTGTCATCTCACAGTGTGTTATGTATGTACATTAAGTATACGAGTCTAGCAGTTTAGAATTGATTTTGAACATATAATTAACATAAAATATAATTATTTTACTTTTGTGTAATTTTTCTATTAACGGAGCAGCAATATGCGTTTTTTTTAAGCATTAACAAGTCAGTGCTTACTTCCTTTTGTACTTTTTGTTTTCATAATATACTATTTATTATCGGTAAGGACATTAGGAATATTAAATAGTTTATTTCTTCCACCCGTGTTAATAAATATGCATGCAATTTTAATCCACTGCAAGAAAATCCAATTAATTTTATCGGTTTGTTTTTCATATTACACTCCGCATGGGCGATGTTTAATACCTTAGTTTGTAAACACACCAGCCTGCTTGTAGAGCACCGTGAACATGAACGTATTGTTCTTTCCAATCCACTTACAATCATATCAATAAAAATTGTGGGCCAACTATATCATGCAGTTTTTGGATCATAATGTATATGTTTCGCTTGAATCTCGGTAGGACCGCAGCGCCAAAACGCTGTAAACCGGTCAGAGTTGTGTTCAAGTAGGTCCATCCATGGCGACCTAAACGAATTCCGCAGTATCAAAGTCGTTATGCGAATGAAAACCGATCGCGTAATTATCGTTGCGAGCGAAAGGACCCCTATTGAAATATCCGATCCCAACTATTCGATGCCAAATGTGGAGGAGGCCCATAAACTGATTTTATATTGTCGCATGAAAGCAAAACTGTATACATTTGTTACAGTTAATACTAGCGTGACATTAGTTATAGATTATGCAGCTAACTTATAGAAAGAGAGAAAGAAATATACCAGGAATTTATTTAAAAGCAAAATTTTATTGTGGCCTCTTCTTATATAGGGTTCAGATTTGTGATTAAATGTGCGAATAAAATAGAATCCCTATATACAATGCAATAACGGTGAATCCCCACGATATCAAATATTTAATTATTACGTTTGTTGTATACACAAAATTGGTTCTTAAAATTCTCTCTGGATTTTATATAATAAATACATAAATTCCGTAAGGATGGCATATATTATTATGTAGTTAGGTGATTAAACTCCCTCTTTACTGTAGATAAGGCGCTTGGAATTTTAAATTGCAGAATTGTTGAATATACAGGATGATCTACTACCTCTATGATAAACTGTCAAACATTACAGTGAATATACAGGATAATCTACTACCTCTATGACAAACTGTCAAACTATTAGAGTGAATATATTTTTTTCTTAGAATCACATGAGCTTGGTTCTTAAAATTCTTAAAATCTCCTTCAAACTATCAGAGTTTGTCATAGAGGTAGTATAGTAGATCACCCTATATTCAATAATTTTGCGATGTAAAATCCCAAGGGCCTTATCGAAAGTAAAGAGGGAGTTATCACCTAACTACATAATAATATATGCCATTATTACTTAATTTATATATTTATTATATAAAATCCAGAGAGAATTTTAAGAGCCAAGCATGTGATTCAAAGAAAAAAATGTTATATGAACATAGTTCCGTTTCGTTTTGGTTATCGAATTATAGCACTTTACTAAAACGAATTGGAACTATGTTCATATAACATTTGTTTTCTTAGAATTACATCAACTTTCAACTTTCAATATAAAAGGAGGATTGAAACAAATACTGACAGTACTAGGACTGACAGTATTATTGACCGTGTAAGGTGCCTTAAAGAGCTACATGTAGATACACAAATTCAAAAATTTGTATTTAATGTAATACATAAATAACGTCTTATTTAATTAATATACGTCGTCGTCGTAAGAACGAGATTATCGTGAAACATAATATAGCTACCGGTTATAATATAAACAACTTTGTATCTCAATGATGTGATCTTTGACTTATGTTTTGCTACATTATAGACTTATTGTTGTAAAATTAACAATCAACTTGTGGTTTTATTGGTGCCTTATCATTGCTTGATAAACACCCTCAGCGCAACAGTAGCGCGTATCATGATTAATCCAACAGTAATATTTTTCTTTACATATTACATATTTCATTGTATCTAGCTATCACACACAATCTTTTGGCTGTGCTTCTTTACATTTTATTTTGCTATCGACTGTTTGACACTACATATTATACTTTAAATCATATATTTGTACAATTATATGAGCCTGTGAGAATGAAATTGGTGTAAAGGTCGTTTTAGACAAGACAATTACTTGACTCAAAAGTTAGACAATTTAGATTGTCTCGCATCTTGAATAACTTTTGAGTCAAGAAATTGTCTTGTCTAAATCGACCTTTACACCACTTTCATTCTCACAGGCTCATATCTA
This sequence comes from Lordithon lunulatus, assembly GCA_963942505.1. Taxonomy (NCBI): domain Eukaryota; kingdom Metazoa; phylum Arthropoda; class Insecta; order Coleoptera; family Staphylinidae; genus Lordithon; species Lordithon lunulatus. The sequence goes on from OZ012668.1 coordinate 2,156,461, forward strand.
TCTCTATCTATGGGTTATTTGTAGCGTCTCCGACACTTTCCAATTTACCAGATAGTTCTCTAGTATGTTACTGTGCGATAGTTTAGCATAATGTTTAAGTCGTACAATTATATAATGCATACAAACAATAGCGCACAGTTATTTAAAGAATGTATACCGAAATAAAATGAAATCCCCCAACGGTTGACACACATGTATTTTATGCCTTCTGTCTCGAACAAAGGTCAGCGCTAATCTAGGGAATAAATGTTGATAATTTAATCCTGCGCCCGACGCTAGAGATATATTTATATTTCGCGAAGGACGCACAACAAAAAAAAGGGCATAGCACTGTCCATTTTATAGCGCACTGTCTTAAAAGCTCACCCTCCGCCGGTTTTTATGGCCGCCTTAATCGCTTGTATCGGGAGACAAACTGGAATTGATGTGGTGTCGCCACGATCAACGAAGAAAAACGACATGGGGCTCTATTTGTTATTTTACTAACCCTCGTTATGATCGATCATGAAAATTGAATCGGTGGGAGGTAGGGTGGTTGTATTTTTCAGTTATAATGCATATTGCATATGTTTTAATTAGAATAATTTAATCAAGTTGAATTTCCATAATTGTATTCATATTTTATTTGGGAGAGATTGAGGGGGTTATTAAAACTGCAAAACCGTATGAAAGGGAGATTATATTTGAGGATAATCGATTGTTTTTGTTAAATCTCATTTTGTTCCGTTTTTAAATTATAATTATAAAAGAAATACAATGGATTACGAGTAATTGGGACATCGTTGTCTGGGATAGAGTGGCCTATTTGGGACGAACTTTATAGGATCGCAATCAATAAAATGTATACGAATTTGGGTCGTATTTGTGGGATTATATATATATATATATATATATATATATATATATATATATATATATATATGAATATATAAAAGGCACCTGGAAAATGAGGGTTAATTCCTTAGTGGGAACTGATTTTTTTAGACTAAACGTATAAAAATAATTATCACATAATCCAGAAGAATCGGCGTGATAATTCATTCATCATATCCCGTCGTACAACGACAATTCCATCTAGTTACTTATAAAGTTTAATCAAATATTTTGTATAATTTTATTGCTACACAGAGTTTATCAAATAAACTCTGTGTGGCATTAAAAAATTCATTAACTGTACCGAGTAGATTGTTTTAATATTGCCAGTAAAACATTACAAAAAATCCATACAATACAAATGATTGTTGTGTTTGTCAGTGATTTCAATTAAAGCATTAAATATTCAACATTTATTGGTTCTTTGAAACAGCGCTTGTGTTCGCTATCACCGGCGCTAATTGTTGTGGGTCATCGGGGTGATTTCGTAATCGATTCCGCGTTATTTTAAAGCACTTTGAGGAACAAAATCAAATTTAATGATGTCGTATTTTATAATTTACAGTATCAGTTTGAAGTGCATTTGTATTTTCACTGAGCTATTGTTATTAATAGGAATTTAACAGATTATTAGGAAGACTTGTATGATCAAATCATATTTTTCAATCCTTGTTGTATATAAAATGTAATTGGCATTGTAGATTCGTCTTAAAGTAACCAAATTGTTACTTCTTTTTTATTGTTTATTAAGATTTACACACTCCATATGTTTCTCCAGTATTTATACACATAAAATCTTAATGGGCCTCCAGCCCTTCGGCCGGACATATTTGGGAATTAAACAAAAGTTATCCTTTAATTTTGTTAAATATATATTATCTATTTACCTTTTACCTTACGGTGTAGGCTATTACATTTACATTACTTTACATTCTTCTTCTTTAGGTGCCTTCTCCATTACTGAAGGTTGGCAATAATCATGGCAAATTCCGCACGGTCTTGTGACGATCTGAACAATGAGTGGGAGTCCAGACCAGTCCAGTCCCTTATGTTCTTTAACTGCTCCTGGTTAAAGAACATAAGGGACTGGACTGGTCTGGACTCCCACTCATTGTTCAGATCGTCACAAGACCGTGCGGAATTTCCTTCGTCCTGGACCACTTGCTCTCCATTATTAATTTTAGAAGGCTATATTTTGTACTTCTGAAGATATGTCCTAGGTACGCTGTCTTACGTTTCTTCCCAGTAGCCAATAGCTCTCTGTCTCTGTCCATGCGTCTAAGAACCTCATTATTCGTGATATGCTCCACCCAAGATATTCTCTGCATTCTTCGAAAGATTCACATCTCCAAACGATTCTATTCTCTTCTTAGTATTGATCTTCAACGTCCAAGCCTCAACACCATACAACAGCACCGAGTGAATGTACCACTTAACGAACCGGTATCTTAGTTTCAGGTTTAGGCTTCTCTCGCAAAATACTTTTCTCATCTTAAGGAACGTTGTTCTGGCTATTTCGATGCGTGTTCTTACTTCCAGATCTTGATCCAGGTCTTCGGTGATTCAGCTGCCCAAGTATTTAAATTTAGCGACCTACTCTATTTGCTTATTGTATACTTGCAACTTGGCTTGGATATCTGGTGTTCTTCTGATAACCATTGTTTTCGTTTTGGCCGTATTTAATTTTAGACCAAGTGCATCACCTTCTGCTATTATTATATGGTTTATCAAACATTGTAGGCCAGTTGCGCTGTCTGCAATTATAGCCTTATCGTCCGCGTACCTGATGTTGTTCAATAATTCACCATTGATTTTGATTCAATCTGTACAGCTTCCTAAGGCTTTCAGGAATATTTGCTCCGAGTAGATATTGAACAGCAATGGTGATAGTACACAGCCCTGACGTACTCCACGTTTAATAGGAATATCGCTGGTTGTATCGTCCTCGAGTCTTACTTCAACAGTCTGGTGTTCGTACAAATTTTTTATGGGGGAGATATCTTTTTGGTCATCAGAATGTTAATTAGGACGTCGTGTTTTAAACAGTCAAATGCCTTTACATAATCAATAAAACAGATGTACACATCCTTCCTTTGGTCTCTACATTTTTGCATGAGCACTGACACCTCAACAACGCTTCTCTGATTCCCAGTCCATCTCTAAAACCGAACTGTTCTTTGCTTAGGTCTTCTTCGCATTTCTTACGTATTCTATTGTGTAGGATTTTTAATACTTGGCTCATCAAGCTTATCAGTCGGAATTGATCGCACTTGTTTTCATTTGATTTCTTTGGCAGGGCAATGAATACCGATTTTAGCCAGTCTTGCGGTATGTTTGCGGATTCATATATTTTGTTAAAGAAGTTTACAAGAATGTCGGTATTTTCCTCTTGTATAAGCTTTAAGATTTCTATGTACATGTCGTCCGGTCCTGCAGCTTTACCTGATTTGGTGGATTTTATAGCTTTAATAACTTCTGATTTCATGATGTTCGGGTCAGTGTCTCCACCTTGATTTGGATGTGGTAAATTAGTTTCGCCATCGAACAAATTTTTGATATACTTTGTCCACTCTTGTTTCAGTTCTTCTCTATTTGTCAAAAGTTGATTGACCTCATTTACTAGTCTGGATGGCAGATGGCTTCTGGTATTTCCAGCCATTTCTTTCACCTTTTTGTGGAGGTTGAACAGATCGTGTTTGTCTTGTAGTTCTTCAAGTTCTTGGTATCTTTCTTTCATCCATTTTTCTTTGGCTTTTCTAATGTTTCTTCTTATGTTTGAGTTCAGTTCATTATATTTCTGCTGATCCACATTTTTGTATTTTCTTCGTTCATTAAATTCATGTTTTCTTCTGGCATCCACTGCTTTCGTTTATTAGCCTTTGGTGCTTTCAATGTTTCTTGAATATTTTTAAATATTTGCGTTGATCCCATATTGCCTCAACCGTTTGCTCTTCTGACGAACGGGTCTTTTTTGTTCAGTGTTGAGCTTCGTCGTTAATTTCTCTTGCAGGTTTGGATCTTTGAGTGCTTCCATGTTTTTGGTCTTCTAATAATTTTACGCTCTATCTTTTTGAGGCGGAATCTTACTTGAGCTATTACGGGGTTATGATCTGACCCAATGTCCGCCCCCGGATACGTTCTCACTCTAACATTATACTTTACAATTATTGTTGTTGTTTATACATTTGTAAATTATTATTCATTATATTATTATAATAGTAAGGATAAAATTAAGGCGAGAATATTAAGGGCCGGTTCTACAAATGACATTTAACTGGGGAATAAGGATATTCGTGGAATAAGTTTGACATATAGACATTAATATCTCAAACTTATTCCACGAATAGCCTTATTCTCCGGTTAAATGTCAATTGTAGAACCGGCCCGAAATAGTATAAAAAAACAATCCCATATTAGTTGCTCACCACTGTATTCGTTTTACAATACAGTGACTACCATTTAGAATATACTATAAGAATTCACTGCACTATAAGAACTCCAGAAGCAAGACTTTGATCATAGAAACATTCAATCATCTTTATTTGCAATTGAGACATGTACCAATAAAGTAGCTACTTATAATTAAGCGATGATTGGGTATGATTAGTGTGCCAGTAGCACTTACATTGTACATTCTCTAAAAGTAACTTCCACTAATAAATAGTAAGTCATTTTATTGCATACCATCACAACGCACCGTCTTTACGAGCTGCGGAAAACGTGCCAAGATCACATTTAGGTCCGTATAGCGGACGCCACATGTGTATAGTTTCTATTGTGAATCAGAAATATGCATTAACGCCAATTTGTAAGCGTCGTAAATCATTCCGGGTTGTTTAAAAATTGTTAATTTGAAAACCAGTCGCTTTCAAATGTTGCATAGAAATTACAAATCATACGGGAAATATGCTAAAAAATTGTAATATGTTAGTTAATGCAAGTGCCATTTATATACAGTGGGATTCACCAACGATCCATACGATTATTAATAGTTATCTACAAGTATTACAAAACAATACCATCATCTTATAAGCTTTTATCATTAAGTACGTATATATATATATATATATATATATATATATATATATTGCATTTATATATCGATTCATAAAAAGTGTCTAGTTATTATGCTTGATCATTTTGGTATCTATACTACCAAAATGATCAATTCGGAAAATAAAAGTTAATTGAAACCATTTTGAATATAGTTTCGAGCATATATATTTGTGATAAGACCCCAAGGGTCGCAATTGAATCACGCGTACATATTATTAACTATCTCGATTATTGATTGTATGGCATGCGAGCTAACTATTACAGATCGATTCCATCGCTAACAAGTGCATTTTGTAGACGACGACCGCCAATAGCTATAATTGAAAGCACATACAAATCTCAACGGGTGCTAAAAGATATATTAGCTGCACGATTTTGTTGTCCGTAGAGCAACCTATAATTTAGTGTAGAATTTAACAGACAATTCAATACTATTATATATCAAGCTTCTGTTGAAAATCGTGTGTATATAATTAAGATACTTTGTTTTTTGTGTATTTGGAGAAATAATACTAGTATGAGAGCAAACATTAAACAATTATTACCACGCATGAAAAATACGTTTCAAATAGTAACTAAACAAACAAATTAAATGTACATAAATCTTCAATTAGGAGGAAATTGTAAGTGTATCTATGTATTATAAAATCAACATATAATTCATATAATTAATAAAACAAGTATTTTCTTTTCAAAATTCAAAAATTGTAGTGTACATGTATTTTTGTAGTATGGATGGATTGAACAGACTACGTTAATCCGGATAATTGATTGGTTGATCAATATTGGAGATTATTAAGGAAATACGTCGTTCTTTACTTTATTATAAAGGCACCTCACACGGCCAATAATACTGTCAATCCTAATACTGTCAATTAGGATTGACAGTATTATTAACCGTGTGAGGTGCCTTTATAATAAAGTAAAGAACGACGAGCTATACAAAGCCCTAAAGAGACTATAAATGACAACGTATTAATGATGATAAAATTAACACTACAAAGAACTGAGAACATGTTAAGAGTAAATAATGGAACGTCACATAGGTAAAGGCCCGCCATCAATGTTATTTAGCTTAATGTTGGAAAGTACAATACGAAAAGTAACAATCAATAGAACAGGCCTCATATACCAAAGAAGACGCCAATGCATATCCTTTGCCGATGACATAGTATTACTAACAAGAAACAGAAAAGAATTAAAAGAAGTGGTTGAGTGAATAGAAGAATAATATAAAAAAATTACTAAGGGCACTGTGAATTACAATTAAAAATATTTTAGGTTTTTAACCCTAATGCCCTGAATGCTTAGAAAAACGCTTATACAAAACAGTTTTTCTAGGATCCAGGACTATATTGTTAAAACCGGAAATAATTAAAAGAAGTGGTTAAGTGGCTAGAAGAACATGCTGAAAAGGTGGACCTGTATATAAACGTAATAAAAACAAAATATATTGAGTGGACAGACTAGAAATTCAAAGAGACACAACATGGATAACGATACTGATAACGATAGAAACAGGCAAAACTCATAGTGTAATATAATATGTTACACTATGACCGAGTCTAACCCCAAAAACTCTAAATTCTACGGGATAAGTAAATGTTTCCCTTCGAAGAAATGTATATAAATCGATAATAATAATGGTTATAAAATAAATAACTGTAAATCTGATAGAAATTTACATTTTACATGTATCCACTTTTCAAGTTTCAAATAATGTGCACTGGCCATGTCAATTTTGCTTTATTCATTGTTCTTGTGGCTCTTCACTGACAAATGTTTTGCAGCATTGCAGTAAACTGATTGTGTACAAATGCTGCTCGCTCAAGATAAGCAATAAGAGTGCCTTTCGTTTATATATGTATTTCACTCTGGACTGGTACGGGCTTATTGTTTCTTGTTCTATTTCCCGCTTCCGATGCGCATACTTCTAGCTCGGCCCTTACAACCGACGGCGCACAACCGCAAGACCTGGGGTGCAATTTTTGACCCATCGCTATTATCATGCGCTATAAGCGTAAAAGAGTTTCATAGCGCTGAACTGATAGAATTAACTCAATAATTAATTTCAAAACCTAACTACTGTCAAGCTTTCAGTTCTGTCAAAGATAAGCAGTATTTTTCACGAAGCGACGGGAATTTCACCTAGTTTCTTACATAATATTTCCCATTAGTCACACACAAAAATACATGATTCATTAATTTATAAAATACGAATGTTCGTGGTCGTGCCATTTTTGAGCTACACGCGCAGGAAGTTGCGATCTCTATCTATCACTATTCGGTTATAAAGTAGCTGAGCTGCATGCAATTATGTAATTAAAATTTGTATTTTATAATCATTTTATCAGTTCGCATGCAAAGTTATCGGGGTATTACATTATCTTAATTGCACATGTAAGTAAATTAAATGTCTCCCAGTGTTGAATTTTTATTATTTCGTACAACTTAATAGCATCGACAACGATTATATAATAGCTATTGCTAAATCTTTAAACATTTAGAGTGAGATTTTAAAATTATGTTTTTTTATCATCTAATAGATATTACTCGCTCTGTCCCATATTATGGTATACATTTCCGTTTTTATTTGTCCCAAATTATGGTATACACAACAACGAATTTATGTTGCTTAGGGATGATTTTGATTATCTGCTCTTTGTGTTTTAACAGTAATAACATGTCATGATTTGTTTTGAGCACAAATGATTGAAATTCATGAACTTCTTTAATTACGTTTCAATAATCAAAGGATGTTGAACAAATATATATCATAATTTGGAAAGAGGGATTTTTTTAACGCTTGTAAACCGAAATTCCATCTGTGTACGAACTTGCATCGAGAAATTTCTTAATACTTTTATAGTTAACAAATGTGGACTTTATATCGCAAGATTTTCTTGTCTCGCATTTTGACATGTAACATAATAATTATATATAGGAACTACTACATGTAATGATACATGTTGCTTAATAAATTTATCTTTTCTTATTCCTGCTAAAACACAAAGAGCAGATAATGAGAATCACCCCTGAAGCAACATGAATTCATGTCCTTTTTTAAACCATAATTCCATCAATGAACAAACTCAACTCGAGATTTCTTCGTTATCTTCGTTATTTGCGGCACGACTTTGACAGTTAAAGGTCATTCACAATGGCGTGATAGTGGTAACGTAGTGGTAAACGAAATTTACACTTGCATACAAATTCTGGTGAGCGGTAAATCTATTACAGAACATGTGTAGTTGCCTTTAGCTTAATTATCCCATACCATAACTGCCCAACTCGGAACGTTTAGTATAGACATACAAAACAGTACTTTTTTTAATTTTTTTTTTACGGAGAGTACAGCCCCTGCCCCTGGGCTGTGTGCACTGCGGCTCTTTACGGACCTATTGTGCCTCATACAACACCCATGATATGCTAGCCGGGTTAATTCTTTGTGGAAAAATTCCCGGCTAGCGGTGGATTCGAACCACCAACATTCCGTACGCAATGGCTTCAGACCATCGCCTTACATCTACTTACATCTACGTTACCACTACGCCGCTTATTGTGAATAACCCTTTAAACGACTACGTTCCAAACGAGTAGTTTCAAGGATGGCATAAATAAATCATGGTTATAAATTCAAACTTAAGAGTTTAAACAATATGCCTTTTTTATCACCTAAAATATCTTAAAAAATCACTTGTAGAGGAATGCGTGACAAAAAAATATCGTAGCACTTTAAACTCTTACACCTTGTTGTGCATCACTTAAAGAAGATGACTCATTAGTCGCAGGATCGCCCACCAACATGTAATCCATCAACTGATAATAATATAATAATTATCTCTGATCATCCATCACAGTATATCGTGTTTCAGTTAAGCCGCCCCTTGTAATAACTTGAAGACAAAAAATTATAAACTTTAAAGACGTTATTTCGCCCGTAAAAATATTACAAAAGTGGGCAGCAATCGGGTAACTTGCACAGCACAAACTACATAAAAATTAGGCTAAATATCCCAATCGCTGCGATAGCAAGGTAACACAACTATTTTAAAGTAGAACTATTTTAAAATTAAAAGATTCTTAATAATGTAACGTAATACAAAATTAACATGTTTTATAATATACACTCAAAACACTAAAGGTCGTTTTAGACAAGACAATTTCTTAGCTCAAAAGTTGTTTTAGAAATTAATTCATATATCCTCCTCCCATACAATTTGTCTTTGACAAATAGAACGATATATACTTTTCCATTCCATCTACCATCCAATCCAATTTTCAAATAATTTACTGTATGATACGAGACAATTTAGATTGTCTCGTATCTTGACTAATTTTTGAGTCAAGAAATGGTCTTGTCAAAAACGACTTTTACATATTATTTTGCCCACATGTATGTACATTAAGTATTTGTTGGTTTTTGCAAGTCATATTAGTGAAATTTGCATATATTGGTGGTTTCCTGTGTGCATCGGCCCTCCTCCGCATTAAGTATTTGCATCTATGATTGATTTTGAACATAAAATTTTAATTTTTAGTAGCCACTTGTCTATCAACGGAGCGATATATAAGGCGCTTTCGTTTGGCATGGTTTAACATTGCTAGTCATGGCGTGCAATATCGCTCAGGTCTTGCGGTCGAGCGCCGCCGGTTGTAAGGGCCGAGATAGAAATTATAGGTATCGGAAGCGGCAAATAGAACAAGAAACAATAAGCCCATACCAGCCCAGAGTGATAAACGAAAGGCACTATAGAAGCCAACAAATGAACAAACCCCATAAAACTGACTTGTATGTGGGCGAAACGCCTAATAAATTATATGAAATTAAGATCCTGCGACACTCACGCGCGAAGGGCAAGACGATAAATACCCGTGTTGGAAGAAGTATTTTAACAGCAAAAATGTGGACAAATTGAATTAAGTAAAACCTGTTCTTATGAATGAGCAATCAGCTGATTCAGACGATTCATGCCGACCGATACAAAATTATCAATGATGAACAAATTAGTGATAATTGTTGGTTGTTCCAAGTGTATGTAAGTGACACATTTTTTTTAATTTGCTACAAGTTTGTTATATCTGTACAATATATAAAATTTATTCATCATATATAATAATGATTTTAAAAAAATCTGCTGCGGTCACGGTTTTTTTCTAACTTCGTCATGTATTATATTAATGAGTATCATAAAAATCTGATGTGGCAAAATTGCAACTAAATAATGATATATAATATAATTGTCAGTAGAATTTATTTTTTAATTTTTTATTTAACTCGTAGAAGATCAGACAATCTGCCCAGAGGCAATAAGTGTTTTTTTGTGACAGGAAAATTATGGAATCACTTCAGTAAGTGATCTCTTTTAAAAAGTATTCTAAATCGTAAATCTAGATTCATATACTAAAGTCTAAACTTATCTGGTCCCTATGATCATGTCCGATGGTTGCAGACGCTTTAACCAGCGCACTGCATTGGCTTCACGCGCATTTAACTGATTAGCCAATAAATTAGGATGCACTGACACTCTAGTAGTAGAATTTCTTAAATTATTAGAAGACGACATATTGTAATACTAACAGAACTCCTAAATACCTTATACAGCACAAACATAATACGAACGGAATGGTTATGTGCAACCTTACTAAACGAGTAAGTGCCAAATAATGTGAAGAATAAAATGATGGTACTAATAATAATAATCTATATTTCCTATAAATGAAACGTTTACAAGACGTACAATGATATTAAATCGGAAAACAGTATAAAACCTAAAACAATATAAAATATGGAAGCAATTAGTGATGAAGCAGCTAGTATCTGAGTCAACGGTAGATGCATAAATAACATGCGACAACCAGGGTTGATATTAAATCCGTACTGTCTGACTTCTTTAACCCACGGAGATAGAATTATACGTATCGGAAGCGGCGAATAGAACAAGAAACAATAAGCCCGTACCAGCCCAGTGGTAAACGAAAGGCACTATAGAAGCTAACAAATGAACAAACCCCATAAAACTGACTTGTATGTGAGCGTAGATGCATAAATAACATCCGACAACCAGGGTTCATATATAATTCGTACTGTCTGACTTCTTTAACCCGTTCTGGTATACTCTACAGATCATGTAGGTAATCTGCTACTAGGACTGTATCATCAATAGCAGACTATCTACATACCAATATTATTTCCAAACATCTGTATTTAAAAGGATACAGATCAGGTGTACTATGCATAGAAAATTGAAATAAAACTAACCTCATTTTCGGCAAACGCCTCACAGCGTATTCGGAATACGTTTTACAATTGATCCTGTTGATTAAGTTTATGCTCTAGTTGCAGCCGAATTTCTTTCGTAAACACATTATTTCTCATTACTAGTTGATAATATATTACATGTGTATCACACAACCAATATGTCGCCGTTACTGCAAGCGGCTGCACAAATATTGTTTTGTTTCCATGACAACGGCGGCGGCCATCGCGGAAAACGTTACTCGTTTTAATTTTTCATGGCAATTCGATGTTTATCATTATAAATATAATATACACTCTTAATACAACTAACTGAAATGTCCGGCGTGCGATGCGGGATAACTTTTAATTAAAAATATTTACTTATTAGTATTTATTTCTGTAATTCTGGATTATTGCTGTATTTCTGGATTATCGCTGTATTTCTGGATTATTGCTGTATTTCTAGATTATTGCTGTATTTCTGGATTATTGCTGTATTTCTGGATTATTGCTGTATTTCTGGATTATTGCTGTATTTCTGGATTATTGCTGTATTTCTGGATTATTGCTGTATTTCTGGATTATTGCTGTATTTCTAGATTATTGCTGTATTTCTAGATTATTGCTGCATTTCTAGATTATTGCTGTATTTCTGGATTATTGCTGCATTTCTGGATTATTGCTGTATTTCTGGATTATTGCTGTATTTCTGGATTATTGCTGTATTTCTGGATTATTGCTGTATTTCTAGATTATTGCTGTATTTCTAGATTATTGCTGCATTTCTGGATTATTGCTGTATTTCTGGATTATTGCTGTATTTCTGAATTATTGCTGTATTTCTGAATTTCTGGATAAACATATTTCTCACTGTTTATCCAGAAAATGGCGAAAATTGTGTGAAAATATGATTGTTGGATAAAACATGCAAATAGCCTTTTGTCGGACTTGAAATTCTCTATGCCTTTATAATTTAAATCGTATGTAGATTTAAAAAAGAAACAAGTTACGGCTGAAAAAACGTAAAATAGTTAAAGAATCACATTTTGTCACAAAGTTTTCGTCATTTTCCGGGTAAACTGAGAGAAACTGAAACATCCAAAGATATTTTTGTCGGGCTTGAAATTCTTTATGACTTTACGATTAGAATCATCCCTAGACTTAAAAAAGAAACAAGTTATGGGTGAAAAAACATGAACATTCTAAAACATCATATTTTTTCACTCAATTTTCACGATTTTCCGGGTAAATGGTAAGAAATAGTTGAAAACATCCTAAGAGACTTTTGTCGGGCTTGAAATTCTCTATGACTTTGCAATTTGAATCATCCCTAAATTTAAAAAAGAACGAAGTTACAGCTGGAAAAAAAAAGGTGAAAAAATCATATTTTTCACACAAAACAGCTGAAAACATACACAGAGCCTTTCCTCAGGCGTGAAAATCTCTAAGACCTTGCAATTCGAATCACCCCTAGATTTAAAAAAGAAACAAGCTACGGCAAGAAACAAACATGAAAAGTCTAAACAATCATATTATTCACACAATTTTCAGGGTAAACGGTGAGAAATAGATGAATATCCAAAAGCCCTTTGTCGGGCTTGAAATTCTCTATGACTTTGCAATTTTAATCATCCCTAGATTTAAAACAGAAAGAAGTTCCGGCCGAAAAACCCTGAAAAGACTAAAAATCGTATTTTTTCACACAATTTTCGCCATTTTCCGGGTAAACAGTGAGAAATAACTTAAAACATCCAAAGAGCCTTTTGTCGGGCATAAAATTGTCTGTGCCTTTACAATTTGAATCATCCCTAGATTTAAAAAAGAAACAAGTTACGACTGAAAATACGTGAAAAGGCTAATAAATCATAATTTCATACAATTTCCCTCATTTTTCTAGTAAACTGTGAGAAATGGCTGAAAACATTCTAAAACTCGTTTGTGGAGTTTGAAATTTTCTATGACTTTGCAATTTGAATTAACCTTAAATTTAAAAAAGAAACAAGTTACGGCTGAAAAAAAACGTGAAAAGGCTAAACAATCATATTTTTCATACAACGTTGGCAATTTTCCTGGTAAAAAGTTAAGGCTGAAAACATTAAAAAAATCGTTTGAAATTCTCTATGACTTTACTATTATATTATTATAATAGGGATGATTCAGCCTAGATTTACAAAAGAAATAAATTACAACCAAAAAAAAAACATGAAAACGCCCAAAAATCACATTTTCCTCACAATTGTCGTTATTTTTCTAGAAAACTGTGAGAGAATTCTCTATTACTTTACAATATGAACCATCCTTCCAGTTTTAAAAACAGATTTGGTTGGTCTACCCACTCCTTTCTGTTCGCATAGTTTTGTTAATGGGATAACACTCTTTTTGAAATTGTTTAAACAATTTAAAATCAAAATTTATTCATGTATGAAAAATTAATAGGAAATCGATAAATGTTTCACAGTACTTTACACAGACTAAATGCAACATTTTAAAAATAAAAATAAAAATTATAATATAGAAACAAAATAAATTTAAAAAAAATTAAATATAGAAATTAAGAAATAGTTTATTTATAATTATGTACGCACATACAAGTGCCTAGGCACTTCGGTGCATAAACAGGACTAATATTAATTACTGTAAATTCAAATTAGTAAATGCAATAATGTAAATATAATAAATGTAAATAAGTAAGTAAATAAATTTAAATTCTCCGAATATTTTAAACAGACTTATGCCATTAAAAGTTGTGTGGGAGGTTGGTACATATCAATCACACACGTTGAAGTAATGTAATAATTCTCAATCCATATAAGGTAACAGATTTGTAAAAATTAATCCATACTTTAAAGATTACAATATTTTAATTAAAACACATTCAATTATGAGCTTAAAAATATAAAAAGAAGCTCACTAATTCTACTCTTGTAATGACAGCATGAATAAAAACATTAAGAGCAAGTCGGTCGTCTTCGAAGCATTGATTTGGTTTTTATATATAAGGATATCAACATATAGTTTTAATCCTACCAGTTAATAATTGGCAGTAAGAGCTTTGGCCGATAGCATAAATATATATCTCTATATATAGGCTGTTCTACAGCATAGGGTCCTACTTTTTACAAATTTAACATAAATCATGATATATGTTAAATTTGTTGATAAATCCCTATATCATGATATAGGGATTTATCATGATTTATGTTAAATTTGTACATTTGTACATTAATACATGAAAAAAATAAAAGATAATTAAAGGATAAATAAAACGATTTTTTACTTTGTTTTTTATTACACTTTGCAACTAGTTTCTGCTAAGCTCTAGCCATTTTCGAACTCCTCCGAGCTCGAAAATGGCTAGAGCGTGTGCGTGCGAGTGTGATAAAAAAACAAAGTAAAAAATCGTTTTATTTATCCTTTAAAATGAATTATCACAAAGTAGACGCCTTAACAATCCAATATTTAAAAGATAATTGTTCAAAAAGTCTTACGCTAGCGGCAACGCAAGTGGCAACGTAAAATCAGTGAGGTATAAATGTCAACTAAATCTTGCGGATTTTAGATTTTAATAGTAGCATTCAAAATTGTCCCTTAGTAATAAAACTCCTCAGTAAAAAAAAATCCTCCGTACACACGCATTGTGGCCCCAGAAGTAATAATTCATATATGTATCTTTATAGTTTTGATTGAATATAACATAGCTCCAAAGAAAAAAGTCACATGGTGTTAAATCGCACGATCTCGGCGCCCAATTTAAATCTAGGTCTAGGAGATTTTATTGAAATGAAATTAATATCTGGATGTCTTTTATTTTCAGCAGAATGGCGCCACATACCACACAGCTGTCCACTTCCTGGTCGTGTTTTCTGAGGTTAGTAATGAAATATAAAATCTGTCTAATATATATGCTCTGGCTAGAAATGTTCTTTCTTTTGATAAAATTTGTAATAAGTTTTCACATATTTGTGGCTGTATTTCACGAATAACAGCTCTTGCTAGTTTTTTTTGTGCTTGAATAGTTGCTGGTGCATTAGCACATGAATGCATATCTAAATTTTTAAATTATGATATTTAATTACTGATATATTTTTTTTTAAACTAGTCTGTAATAATTATATGTATTAATTAATAGATCATTTAAAAAAAATAAAATTACACGTCAAACTGTCACACAACAGCTGCAATCTTGACATAACTTAATGCATTAACCGATAAATATTATCCAGTTTTATAATGTTTAAAAAAAAGCAACAAATTTTGCTTGTCAAATGATCCGCGGCAATTAATGTCAGTCTAGACCGAGTGCTGTGCAGCACACGGTCAAGGTGTTTTACAATGTAATTCCCATGCGTTTTAAGGTCGACCGAGATAGATGCCAAACAACATACGTGATTCCGAGTCATTCACTTGAAACCGCCTGAAACCGTTACTTAATGGTGGTCTTTTATTTTTCATTCTAATTTAATTCGTCTTGGGTATGCATGTAAGAGGTGGTTTAATCGCATAACCCGTTGGGTTATTAACATCAAATTAGTGCGTTTTGTAATGTTGAACATGCGTGTTTTGCACTATAGTTGCAGAATAGTGTTGTTGGTATGCAGATTAAACTGTAATTCATGTGATTATGTTATTCATACGAATACTATTTTATAGTAACTTTCTTCTAATAACTTATCATAGTAATGTGAAAAATAATTCAAATTAAAAAGTCGTAAGCACAACTAGAAAAAGTTGTAAAGGGGTATAACTACTTGCAATGCACGGTTTCATTAATTATAAAAAAATCTACAGGGGACTTAAATATTTTGCATCAATGTGATATAGCTAACAACCGTCTGAATCATATACTGAAAACTAGAAGTTCGTATTTCTTTTTATTTATATTTCTAAAATGCTCATTTGGAGACGAGAAGTAAGGACCGTCAAAAAATCACTGATTTTTTCTTCTTTTTCTTCTTCTTCTTCTTCTTCTTCTTCTTCTTCTTAATGTAGGACTAGTCCTGTTAATTGCCTCCTGTGATATAGGCGTAGATATCACTGATTTCTGATTTTAGAAAAATTGTCCATTTTGATCTCCAATTTTTTGAGCCATTTTTGCGAGTCTCCATGTATTGGGATGCTATTTAATAGATTTAAGCATCTATTTAATAGCATCCCAATACATGGAAAATCGCAAGAATGGCAAAAATGGCTCCATTTAATAGTTGTTTATAAAAGCGCCTGATGAGTGTGAAATTCTATGCATTTGTACACACCTCTAAACCTTTATATCTCCCTGAGTAGAAAATCTAATACTCATGGCGGTAATTGAAGTAATTGAACGGCTCTGTTTTTTCATACCGTTGTTCGATAAGTTGTCTGGTTGTCCAGCAATTCAGGATTTAAAGCAAACAATTATTCGTAAACAATTTCAAACAATTCAGCAAAATATCAACTTTCATGACCTGTATCTTCCAAACGTAATCCTGTTTCAATCCAATTAGTAAATTTTCAAATAACTGCATCTATTAGCTACTTGTTTTAGTAAACTAAAAATGTTATCAAATCATATGTAAATTCTATATTTTGTTTGCGATTCCACATAAATTAATACAAGTATTGCAAGTATCTACCATCCATTCTAGCCATAGCAAACTGTGACTGTACAGGTTTAAATACAAACCAATAATATTAAACATTGACTGCTTGTAATTTAAACACCAACTGCGGCCTGAGCTTTATTTCCCTCTCTCGGGTTACATTGCACCCGTGCGTTGAATGTATTTGCCAGACGCATGATGATTGTTGATATTTCCCTTTAACGAAACCACGTAAGGCGAAAAATAATGCTGAACAGAAACGGCTAATAACACCGTGGGCAAACACATACATTGTAGAGTGCGCGGGTAACTAATTATGCGGAACTGAAACATTTCTTTTCCACCGACGCCTGCAAGGCTCGTTTATAGCTTTCTGGAACAATTCCATCAAGTCGAGTATTGTCGCGAATGTTTGAAAACTGTTTTTAACACGTTTCGTTTAGTGTTTACAATGCGGAGCGGGTTGGTACAAAGTAAATTAAATTTTTACCTGCTAAAACATTTTATATATTTGCTAGGTGAGCTGGAAGAAGAATTTCAATTTAGTATTATTAAGTTATTCCAACAAAAACATTAATTTAATTTAACCAAAGTTTTTGGATTATAACACCTGTGGAAAGTTTAATGTTAGGCCTAAATGTAGGCTAGTGAAATCCCAATGTGGCCCGAGTTCATACGTAATAAAACTATACAATAATGTATTATTCTGCTTTATATATATATATATATATATATATATATATATATGTATATATATAATGATTTAATGACTGTTATTATTGTCAAATGTGAGGCTATAAATATGTAAATGCAAATTCTCTAAAAAATTGATTTCACCGGAGGGTGAAATTTTTAGAGAATTTGCATTTATATATATATATATATATATATATATATATATATATATATATATATATATATATAAAGCAGAATAATACATTATTGTATAGTCTTATTATGTATGAACTCGGGCTATATAATAGTAATCTGTACTTTTGACTGTTGTAAACTTAACTGTGATAACAACAATAAATTGATTATTATTATAGTATTAGCAAGTACTGAATTATTTTTTTATATAAAAAAAAATCATTCCCCATCACACAACGGGAATTTTCCCTAGTAATTAAACAAACTCCCATTAACATGTATAAAAAACAATTCAGAACATATAATAATATAACTTGCAAACACAATTTAAACAGTTTTTATACAGACGGGCAAATGTTTGTAGGTCTTGACTACGCTTAACGCAAACATCTCCCTTCGGATCTTAAGATTGATATAAAAAAAGGCGTGCTGGCACGGAAAGTACTTTGTAGCTTGCTGCCAAAGCGCGCACCGGTTTGTTTACAAGCCGTTGTTAAATAAGAGCACTTTTTAATGTCGCTCGTTATTATCAGGAAATTGTTTATTGCTCTCTCTATCGTGCTCCCGTCTGCGATGATGTTAGCGGGGGCGGCGGTTGTTGTGGCTGCGGTTTCTGCACAGCAGGCGGATTCGGTTACACACAAATGTTCATTCAGTTAAATATTACTAGCGGCGTGCGATAAGCTTGTTTTAAGAATAACAGTTAATAACTTGTGTACGTGCGAGTTGATAAGGAGAATGTAAACACAAATTAGCTGATTTGCAAGATTTCAAAGAGAGTAGAATGATTAATATAAGTTGTGATTCATGAGATTAATATATGTTTTTTTTTGTTTTCATTACATAACATAATGCAAGTGATCAATAGCAGAAACGAAATATTACAAGGAAGTAGAAGAATGTTATAAACAATTTGAAAATTTATTGAAAAATAATTTCTTTGTGAAAACAGTACAACTTACCCTCGTGTATATAACCACTCGAGATTTTGTGTGAATTCATCCTCACTAGCTGAGCTACACTGACGAGATCTAATAAGATCGAAATCTAGATATGTAGATTGCTAAGAGGTGGGTACACACTTATATATATTTCTTTGTGAATTTATTAAACAATTCGTTTCCGTATTTGTGCAAAATCAAGAGCAATGAATTCAGCGACCGCAATACGAAATCTCATGTGCATAATATTTTACTAGCTAGAAAAAATGTACAATATTCAGGGTTCCTTACTTTACAATTGTTCAAGTCAAATTTTACGTGCAGTTAAAATTTTATTTTTCTGGTCAATAATAAAAAAATAATCGCGATATTTAGCGATTATTTTATTATTGACCAGTAAAAGATAGAAGGTGGTGAATTCAGTGGTGAATTACTAAATTTTCACATATTGATAACAAACTGGGACAAATCAAGCCAAATATCATTGTAGTCACGTTCAAAACACATGCAAAATCAAGTTAGATAAATATAAGAATTCAATAATAGTTTTTCCATCTGAGGTATCCCTTTGAACGATCAAAGAGACACCTCAGTTGGAAAAACGTCTAGATGTACCAATTACTTTGCACAAAATCAAGTATAAGTAATTTAAATCAAGTTTTATTGAAATGACTTTGATAATCGTGTAAATAACGAGTGAGAGACGCCTAATGTACTGAAAAGGTTAAAAAAGTATAAAGAAGGATTTAAGTCGTTATAAATGGAAATAAATTGCAGGAAGCTAGTAATGACCAATAAAAAATATTATACAAATTATGAAGTAATTAAAAGCGATAAAATAAATTACATAAGAAGTAGAGTAGATTCATGTGCGTGTGTATGATCTCAAAATGATATTTTCATTTTCGGTAGGAATTATTGCAGACAGTTACGACCGGCCGACTGACATTTTGTTACTTTCGTCCGCAAAACGTGCTGTCGTCGTCTACTTGGGCGCCCACATACAAACCCAGCGCTATTACTAAAATTAACCAAGAACATAAATGCACGCAACTCCCGTTTATTATTATCCAATCTAGCCTGTTACTAAACGCTAAGCACCGCGAGGTGAACCACGCTAATTGAAATATACTGGCGCTGCAGAGGTGCGTTCCGTATTAATTAGCCGTTAATCAAAAGGAGTACGTCATTAAGAAAACAATAATAGATTTAAAAATAACAATATAAGTAGGTAATCAGTACAGTTATACTCACATTTCAGCATACTTTGAGCAGGGGTAATTCCTGTTCCTTACTGGGGTGAGATTCTTAAAACCACTCGCTTCAAACGTACACGTTTTGAATTTTGAACCGAAGGTAGTTTTGGAATTATTACCGATTTTTACCACTTTTACAATATATCATGTGACGAGTGTGTCTTTTGTTTTAGCAAAAAAATATATTGAGATTTTTTATTTGGTTCAAAATTGTCTATTTAATAGGTTGAAGTCGATTTTGATTTTAATTTTCTTCACTTCTTCGGCCTTACCACCAAAACGGTAAACATTTTATAACAATACGTTTGTGGTTTTCTCTTTTCTCTATGACCAAAAACCACATTTTATCTTGAAATACAATTTTCAATGTTTCAAACATTTGCCAAGCCCTGTAGCTTTTCAGGATAAATTTTGAACAATATAAACATTTTTCCCGTGATCTAGACTATATTTCCAATCAAACGACATAAGTTTGAAGACCATGCGACTTCTAGGACGACCCTAATTTCGAATGGACGAAAGGTAATTTTGGCGATTTTACCGATTTTTATCACTTTTATAATATATCATCTGATGGATTTGGCTTTTGATTTAGGGAAAAAATGTAAATAAGATTTTTCATTAGGTTCAAAATTGTCTATCCAACAGGCGGAAATTCATTTTGTTTGGACTATTTTTATTTTATTTCTCTTCACTTCTTCGACATTACCGCCAAAACGGTACTATTTTTATAAAAATATTTTGGATTTTTCTCTTTGGAAATTAAATACCTAATGATATAAGGCTAAAATCCACTGTCTATCTTGAAATAAAATATAATTAAAAATTTATTTGTATGTTTGTTTGCAAAAAAAATGGGGAAATAAACTTATTATTATAAAATAGCCAAAATAGTTCAAAACATATACATATAACTAATTTTGACCAGTTGCTCCCAACAAATAATTTTTAATAAATTGCAGTTTACAAGTTTCAAACATCATTTATGAAATACCGCTATAACAAGAGTAACAATACAGCAAAACCGAGGTAAATTAATGATTAAAAAAATCGATTATATTATTATCTTTTTTTTTCGCGATAATAATAGCATTCACAGCTGCGATGATAACTATTAACGGCAGCGCTACTAATTTACTACCAACCACCAAACTATCGCACACCGGTGTTTTGTTAATGCACTATAAGCAAGTTATCATTCAAAAAAAAAGTGTGACTATAAACTATAAAGAGCGTAACTAGGTGGGCGATTGCTAACCCGCACCATTCCCACCTAAATAAACACATTAAACACATTAAACCATAAATTATTTAAGCCATCCAACGACACCTTTTTGCGTAATTTCGAAATGAAGATACAACCTTTATTGGTCAATTAACATGGTGTCGCCATGAATGCGGGAGCTTTATGTAAATCAACCCTTGAAATAATGTATGGCTATTTTTTGTCAACTGGCAGTTTTACATGTGTAGATCAACTTAAAAATTCGTATATAAAAACTTTTATAATAAGATGAAATGAATTAACACTCATACTTCATTTATCCGGACTGGATGGTATTTGATAGTAATATTCTTGCGATGTGGGTAATCTGTACCGGTTTGACCGCAAGAAACTGATCAGGCGAATCCTGCGAGTAATTTGATGTTTTTGTGGTTTATTTCATGCAATATAAATATATACTATTGAATATTATTATATATAATATAAATTAAATAATTTTATTGAATACTGTCAGTATAAAAACAAATATTATACTCCCTCTATCTTTATAAATTTCCGTTTTTATTTATTTCAAATTATTGTATATACACAAATGGTTTCATGTTACTGGCATCAATTTTATTCAAATTCTAATTAAATAATTAATACATTTAAACTAAATTACTGGCTATAACAAGAGCCTATTCACTACACTTTATCGACACAAGTAAGCGTCGAAAATAATTTTTTCAACAAACGACATAAATGTTACTATGTTTTTATGAATTAGTATAACGTTATAAACAATATATATATATATATATATATATATATATATATATATATATATATATATATATATATATATATATATATATATATATATATATATATATATATATATATATATATATATATATATATATATGTTTTTCTAAAAAAATCCTCGCATTGAAATGGCTTTGAAACAAATTTAGTAACTTTATCACTATAAAATCGAAAACATTTTTTTTCTACATGTAGTATGCATGTCACTATGTTTTTATGAATTGGTATATTGTTATTATTGTTATAAACAATATACAATCAAACCCTATAATAATTTTCCTTTCAATATTTTCGTATCTATTAAATTATCAAGTTTACTTCTACACCAATTAAGATATAACTCGAAATACTTAATAAAGCATGACAATCTATGTAAGACCACGCAAAGTAATTAATCATCTTTGTATAATGAGCTACGGGTAGTTTACAAAAAAAAACACCCGATTGCTGCTCCTAATAAAATACAACACCCGGCGTGCAATTACTAATATCAATGGCATTTTGCAGTTTTTTTTATTTTCCGCGTTTTATTATCGAAGATTATAAAGATCTGCATGTTGCCATTGATGTTATGTGAGATTATTAATTTGGTGAAACCTGTTTGCGTGACTTTTTTTTTGGAGTAAGGTAAACTGCGATTCATTAAGTGCTGTATCGAGACGACAACGAAGAGGAGCAACAATGTTGGAGATATGTAAATGATATGGCTGTGGTAGGAGGTCATGGGGACGATAGCCTAATAAAAATCGTTGTGATTGTATGGTACACAAAATAGCTGATGCAAAATGCTACCAAGTCACTGTTTTGGGTATGTCTCATATTAATATAAAAAATTCAATTTTAATCTTGATCTTGAATTGTACAGGCTGATTAGTAATTTATGCATCCATCATTTTTATATAAAAGCCAAGTCAATATTTTGAATCCAACCGATCTGTTATTTATCTTTTTGTGCTGTCATTACAAAAGTTAGGGTCGACGGTTCGAATTCTCGTGCCTTTATATATTTTTTCTTAACCTATTTACGACCAATGTAAATGCATCACCCTCTTTAAGTATTTTTTTGTACAGATTCGCTTTAAATAAAATCCACTTATTAAACAATTTCCTATAAGTATAGTAACATCAAATAAAAATTAAATATTTTTATAATATTCAATCTTAATCAATATATACGGCCTAGAAGATACATTTTGAAATTACCAAAAATTCAGATACTTGTCAGCATATAAATATATAATTTTTGTTCTCGAATGCGGCAAGTGGAGAATATTTTTTTCTTCAAAATTTTAAAGAAAACATATTAAATAAACAAACAAATAATATTCAACGAGTAATTTATATAATATTCAATCTTAATCAATATATACATCGTAGAAGATACATTTTGAAATTACCAAATATTAAGATACTTGTCAGCATATAAATATATAATTTTTTTCTCGAATGGCGGCAAGTGGAGAATATTTTTCTCTTCAAAATTTTAAAGAAAACATATTAAATAAACAAACAAATAATATTCAACGAGTAATTTCTATAATATTCAATCTTAATCAATATATACGGCGTAGAAGATACATTTTGAAGTTACCAAAAATTAAGATACTTGTCAGCATATAAATATATAATTTTTTTCTCGAATGGCAGCAAGTGGAAAATATTTTTCTCTTCACAATTTAAAAGAAAACATATTAAATAAACAAACAAATAATATTCAACGAGTAATTTCTATAATATTCAATCTTAATCAATATATACATCGTAGAAGATACATTTTGAAATTACCAAAAATTAAGATACTTGACAGCATATAAATATATAATTTTTTTCTCGAATGGCGGCAAGTGGATCATTTTGTTCTCTTCAAAATTTTAAGAAAACATATTAAATAAACAAACAAATAATATTCAACGAGCAATTTCTAGAAAATATCGAAAAAATTGCACCTAAATTGTTTTTGTTTTTCATGAATTAATAAATTTAAAAAAAATGCACTCTAATTATGTTAAAATGTGTATTTGAATTAGAAAAATATAAATATTGTGTTCTTTTCGAACAGCAGAAAAATCATAATTGACAAAACTTGGCTTCAAAACATTGTCTTCATTTTTTATATTATAGAGATGTCGGTTCTTGTGTCTACTGTAGACAGAATTTGCAGACTCTTATTTTATACAAATAATTGTTTAGTAGCTTTCATATTCTAATTTATTTAAATAATTTTTATGCATTGTGAATGTACATCTCTTTTACTTTCCCACAAGTAGAATCTGCAATAAGATATTTTGTATGATCATTTCACGCCTATATGTCCTGTGAGTGTGAAACAATCGACAATTTGCAAATAAATTAGTTCATAAACAAATCAAATTAGACAGGTAGATGCAGCGCATTGGAATATATAATGATACGCTTCGGTAGGGGTGTCCCTGTAATTTTTATGTTGCAGTTGTAGCCCATCATTCAATGCTTATACTGAGTAACTTGTTTTGCTTGCATATTTATTGCCGCTAATAATCGTTTTTAAACCTTTCAAATTTCATTTAACTTGCATGAGATTATTGGCATGAATAATAATTTATATTCAATAGCGTTCCTCTCTGTTTTATACTCTCGTTTCATTTTATCTTGTTTATTATTTGCAAGGCAAATATATTTATTTGGCTATCGGTTGTTGGCCTTGTTTATTATTATACAGATATGTCTAAAAAAAATAGCGTATACAATATTCTGAGCCGAAAAACATATAGTCAGTTTTGAATTGAATTGTATATTCAACTTATTTATAATACAATAGTTACAGGACTTGGCAAATTTTTGAAAATTTCATTTCATGATACAGTTCTGCCTTCTGCTAGGTCTTTTAATTCTAAACAAAAATCCGAAAAAAATATTGTTATAGAAACTGTACCGTTGTAGAGGTAAAGCCGAAGAAGTGAAGAAAAATGAAATAAAAATAGTCCAATTAAAATCAACTCCGGCCTGTTGGATAAACAGTTTTCAAACAAAAAATCTTTGTAGAAATTTTTCGTAAAACAAATAATAAACCCGTCACATGATAAATTAGAAAAGTTATAAAAATTGGTAAAAATGCCAAAACTATTGGCAAATTTGCGTCAAAGCAGGGATTGTCCTATAAGTGAACTGAAACTGATACTAGTGTCATTTGATTTGAAATATAGTCTAGATATCGGAAAAAATGTCGAGATTGTTTCAAATTGAACCAGAAAAGTTATAGGGCTTGGCAAATTTTTTAAACTTATAAAAGTTTATTTCATGATAGACAGTGGTGCTTGATCTCATTTTGTAGGTCTTTTAATTCCAAAGTAAAATCCGAAAAAACATTGTTATAGAAAGTGTACCGTTGTGAAGATAAAGCCGAAGAAGTGAAGAAAAATGAAATAAAAATAGTCCAATTAAAATCAACTTCAGCCTGTTGGATAGACAATTTTGAAACAAATAAAAAATCTTAGTACAATTTTTCCGTAAAACAATTAATAAACCCGTCACATGATAATTTTAAAAAGTGATCAATATTGGTAAAAATGACAAAATTATCCTCCGTTGCGTCAAAGCAGGGGTCGTCCTAGAAGGGACCTGATACTGAAGCTAATATTATTATATTTTAAATATAACCTAGATGACGAGAAAAATATCGAAATTACTTCAAGTTGAACCGGAAATGCTACAGAGCTTGGCAAATTTCTGAAATTTAAAATAATTTATTTCATGATAGAAAGTTGTGCTTGATCTCATTTTGTAGGTCTTTTACTTCGAAAGAAAAATCCGAAAAAATATTTTTATAAAAAGTATATCGTTGTGGAGGTATAGCTGAAGAAGTGAAGAAAAATAAAATAAAAATTGTCCAGTCAAAATCAGCTTGAGTCTGTTAGATAGAGAATGTGGAACCAAATAAAAAATCATACAACAGTTTTTCCCTAAAACAAAAGACAACCCCATCAGATGATAAATTATAAAACTGACAAAAACGGTTTCCAATTTCCAAAACTAGCCTCCGTTCAATCAAAATTGGGGGCGTCCTAGAAGTGGTCAGGCATTTTGAGATTAAAAATTGATGACACCAAACATCTGATTTGATGATGATTTTGAGATTGAGTCGAAATTTATTTAATGATATTTAGGGCAGGTGAATGTATAAATATTTCATTCAATATTTATCTAGTAAAATTGCTAGATAAATATTGAATGAAATATTTATACATTTACCTGCCCTAAATATCAATAAATAAATTTCGACTCAATCTCAAAATCATCATCAAATCAGATGTTTGATGTCATCAATTTTCAATCTCAAAATGCCTGACCACTTCTGGGACGCCTCCAATTTTGATTTTTTATTTCAATAAGTTATAAAATTTTTATTGCAACAATTTCTGCAAAGGGCGACTAGTAATTGACAATATTTCCGTTTCCTAAAACATTCACGCGATTATACAGCACCGTATCTAGTTTCACGAATACCTACATACAATTAACACGTTTGTACACACACCTTTGGTAGCTATTTACATTAAAACCGCGACCACTCTAAGTAAGCACCGGTACAGGTTTTTTTTTACCACTCCATGTATATTAGTGTGCCAGCCGCGGCTTGGATAAGACCAGTGGCGGATTGAAATTGAAAGTCACCGTTTGAATTTATGACGCGTGAAATTTGATTGAGGAGAAAAATGCCAAAACAAAAAAAAATGGCACGTACAATAATTGGATTATACGTTTGGTTTGCAAGTTGCAAGGCATAATATCTTTATTATTAACCTTTTTGAAGTCATTTTAGATCAGAAAAAAAACACTCGCAAAGTACCAAAATTAAAGAGTCAATCACATACAGTAGATGAGCCAACATTCAGTTTTGGCTTTCATGGAGCACTTGCAACAAGCTCGCGGAGCACCAGTGTTGTCTGTTTGTTTGTTTGTATGTCTGTATGTCTGTATGTCTGTATGTCTGTATGTCTGTATGTCTGTATGTCTGTATGTCTGTATGTCTGTATGTCTGTATGTCTGTATGTCTGTATGTCTGTATGTCTGTATGTCTGTATGTCTGTATGTCTGTATGTCTGTATGTCTGTATGTCTGTATGTCTGTATGTCTGTATGTCTGTATGTCTGTATGTCTGTATGTCTGTATGTCTGTATGTCTGTATGTCTGTATGTCTGTATGTCTGTATGTCTGTATGTCTGTATGTCTGTATGTCTGTATGTCTGTATGTCTGTATGTCTGTATGTCTGTATGTCTGTATGTCTGTATGTCTGTATGTCTGTATGTATGTATGTCTGTATGTCTGTATGTCTGTATGTCTGTATGTCTGTATGTCTGTATGTCTGTATGTCTGTATGTCTGTATGTCTGTATGTCTGTATGTCTGTATGTCTGTATGTCTGTATGTCTGTATGTCTGTATGTCTTACTGAGGCTACAGTTCCTATAAAATACTATTACCTACATAAAAACTTCAAAAAAGTATAAAATAATTAGATTTTGATTTATTTCGAAACATATATATGTTACCCATTTACCTATATCTACAAAGTCATATAATTTATTAAATTACCTCAATTATTGAGGCTGTAGCTGATAGAAATTCATATAAGAATAGAGTTACCTGAATAAAAAATTCAAAATACTATTAAATTATTGAATTTTGGATTTTGTCGAGACATTTTTATGTGACCCATTTATATATGTTATTAAAGCCATATAATTTGTTAAATTATCTCAATTACTGAGGCTACAGTCAATAAAAGTTCTTATAAGAATAGTGTTCCCTGCATAAAAAAATTCAAAAAAGTATGAAATAATTGGATTTTGAATTTTTTCGAGACATTTATATGTTACCCATTTACCTATGTCTATAAAGTCATATAACTCATTAAATTACCTCAACTATTGAGGTTACAGACGATAAAAGTTCATATAAGAATACTGTTACCTACATAAAAATTTCAAAAAAGTATTAAATAATTGGTTTTTGAAATTTTTCGAGACTTTTATATGTTACTCATTTACCTATGTCTATAAAGTCATATAACTCATTAAATTACCTCAATTTTCGAGTCTATAGCCGATAAAAGTTCATATAAGAGATGGTGTAACCTGCCTAAAAAAAAAACAAAACAATATTAAACGATTAGATTTTGTATTTTTTCGAGACAGTTTTATGTTACCCATTTATTTATGTTTATAAAGACATATAATTTCTTGTTAAATTTCCTAAATCTTTGATTTTTTTATAACATAGTCGATTAACATAAAACAGCTCGTGCAATAAAACCCTACCCGCAGACATTATTTGTGGGTGAAAATGATCAAAAATCGGCTTATTTTGAGCCCAATTAAATATAGAATATAAAATAATATGATAAATTTTAAATTCTTAAATCTTTGATTTTTTATATTTTTTTTAAAACTCATTTGATTAATTTAAAATAGCTTGTACATTAAAACTTTCCTGTAGACTTTATTTTTGGGTGAAAATTACCAAAAATTAGCTTATTTTGAGCCCAATTAAATGTATATTATAAAATAATATAAAAAATTAAATTTCTTAAATCTTTGTTTTTTTTATATTATACACAGTCGATTACTTTAAAACAGCCAGTACAAAAAACTTTCCTGTAGACTTTATTTTTGGGTGAAAATTACCAAACATAGCTTATTTTGAGCCCAAATAAATGTATATTATAAAATAATATCATAAATTTAAATTTCTTAAATCTTTGATTTTTTTATAATTTTTTATAACTTAATCGATTTAAAACAGCTCTTGCAATAAAAATCTACCTGCAGACATTATTTTTGTGTGAAAATGATCAAAAATAGGCTTATTTTGAGCCCAATTAAATATAGAATGTAAAATAATATCATAAATTTAAAATTCTTAAATCTTTGATTTTTTATAATTTTTTTAAAACACATTTACCTATGTCTGTAAAGTCATATAATTCATTAAATTACCTCAATTATTGAGGCTACAGCCGATAAAAATTCATATAAGAATGCTGGTGTATGTCTGCATGTTTGTCTGTTAGTATGTCTGTATGGAAAAACGGCGAAACGGAACACGGCCAACGGTCCATTTGTACGAAAATGTTAAAGAAACATTAGAGGTATACATTTTTCATTCTGAACAAATTTAATTTCTGCCATTTTTGCGCAAAAAATAAATTAGCAAAATATAGGATTTTTGGCTTATTTTTTATTGGTTTGCGTATACAAAAATAACAGTTCATTTGTACAAAAATGTTATACAAACGTATAATGTTTAATTATACAAATATTTAATATATCTAAATTTTAATCTGAATAACTTTTATTGAAATCATTTTTGCGAAATAGTAGTAATTTTATTTTATAAATAGTTCAAAATTTAATTACGCATAAATCAATTTACAGTGAATGAAAATGAAAATACAAAAAAATTAAAAATTTCAAAAATGCCAAATATGTTAAAAAAAACGTCATAACAGTAAAAACTGTCATAAAAGTCGACAACTAACATCCGAAAAATTTCCGAAATATTTTAAATTATGATTTTATAATTCGGAAAGTCATGTGATGATACCAGATATTTTTATTAGTCGTAGTAAATACTATTTACACTTCTTTCTCTCCTTTCTATCTGGAAGGATGATTAGTTTCAATATATACAGTAAGTAAACGTGGACGTAAGCGAGTAAAGCGAAACACACACGTGTAATAAATAAATCGCGGTTTTCATAAAGCCTTCATATTCAGCCACTATGAAAACTTATAGCCGTTCATCATCGCAGCCACAGCATTTGGCACCGACCACCAGCTCTTTACTTACTAATTACAATACTAATTAATGCACTTTTATACTCGTATTACATTTATACGGTGGAGTGTCAACCTGCATGATTTTAATCCCCCATTAATGGCTGGTAAGAGTTACATTTTTTATGAGTTCTCATTATAAATTTACATATAGTTATATTTTGTTTTTTTCGGTTTTGTTGAAATAATAATGTTCGCTATTAATTTTAAATTAAGTAATTATTATATATATATATATATATATATATATATATATATATATATATATATATATATTATTCAATTTAAAATACAAACATACACCACCATTCTTATATGAACTTTAATCGTCTGTAGCCTCAAAATTTAGGTAATTTAATGAGTTATAGGACCTTATAGACATAGGTAAATGGGTAACATATAAATGTGTCAAAAAAATTCAAAATCCAATTATTTAATACTTTTTTGATTTTTTTTATGCAGGTAACACTATTCTTATAGGAACTTTTAGTGACTGTAGTCTCAGTAATTGAGATAATTTAACAAATTATATGTCTTTATAAACATAAATACATGGGTAAAATTAAATTGTCTCGAAAAATCCAAAATCTAATCGTTTAATACTTTTTTGATTTTTTTATGCAGGTAACACCATTCTTATATGAACTTTTATCGGCTGCAGCCTCAAAAATTGAGGTAATTTAATGAGTTATATAACTTTATAGGCATAGGTAAATAGGTAACATATAAATGTCTCGAAAAATTAAAAATTCAATTATTTAATAATTTTTTGAAATTTTTATGTAGGTAACAGTATTCTTATATGAACTTTTATCGGATGTGGCCTCAATAATTGAGGTAATTTAATGAATTATATGGCTTTAATAACATATATAAATGGGTAACATAAAACTGTCTCGAATAAATCCAAAATTCAATCACTTAATACTTTTTTGAATTTTTTATTCAGGTAACACTATTCTTATATGAACGTCTATCGGCTATAGCCTCAATAATTGAGCTAATTTATTGAATTATATGACTTTGTAAGCATAGGTAAATGGGTAACCTATATATGTCTCGAAATAAAACAAAATCTAATTATTTAATACATTTTTGAAGTTTTTATGTAGGTAACAGTATTTTATAGGAACTTTTATTAACTGTAGCCTCAGTAAGACATAATTCATCTTTATTTGGCTATCGACCCATGCATGGGTCTTTTCACCTCTTATTTCAACTTTATTTAATATTATATAAAGTTGAAATAAATAACAAATTTGCAATGAATTTCAAAATTAAGAGTTGATAGATAATTTTTACTTATTACATAAATCTAATCATATTTCAGTTCATACAGCATTTTTTTTTATTAAATAACCCAATAATTGATTTTGAATTGTAATCAGTGCTAAATATTTAGGGAAAGACTATTACGAAGGTACTCCACTGATTTTTGAATGAATTAAATTATATAAACGCCCTTTTTCAGCATTAACAATATAAGTAGGCACAGCGATAAATTACATCACCGCTTGGCATTCCGCGAAACTCCCCCAGAAGGCGCCGGAGGAGTTAATTCTCAAATTTATATGCGAACTTTTATTGCGTGCCAAGAAAATGATATTGGCGGGTGTTTAATGATGTCGGTGCTTCAATGTATAACATATTAATGTTATGACAATACAATGCTCTACGAAAACCGGTTAGACATAATGTGATAACATTAGCATTGAAAAATATAATAATCAGATTGCCAGATACTGTTACTTTTAACGCGTTTGTGCGAGAGTTTAATCGGTCGAGTAACGCGATAATTATTTATTTGTAGGATTATAGGTGTTAGAATGTAAATATTGAAACATTTCAATTGTATAAGTAATTGTTTTGTATTTACATGTCGATTTGATATTAAAGGTGTGAGTTTTATAACGCGTTGTGTGAGAATTTAATGAGCCGAGTAAATCGATTATCATCAATTTGTGGGACATACCTAGGGTTTCCAGTACATTTTAGAAATATCAGAATATCCGGATTATCCGACCAATTTTGACTATTCGTTAATTCGAATAACTACTATAATATAAAATAATGCAGAGCATACTTCGATTCGTAGGGTTTGCATGTGAAAATCATTGTTATATCCTTGGATAAAACAATGAAGAGTGTAGTTCAGTCATAGGATCCCCCACCCACCCCACCTTCGTTCGCATAGTTTTCATTTATGTATAAATCTCGATTAACAATTGAAAAAGCAATGGTAATACTAGTTTTCATAAATAATAAAACTATGCCAACCAAGGTGGGGTGGGCGGGGGGCCCATATGACTTGAACTACACTCTTCATTGTTTATCCACGGATATAACAATGCTTTTCACATGCAAACCCTATGAATCAGAGTATGCTCTGCATTATTTTGTATTGTAGGTTATAATAAATCCGCATTGTTGCATTTGTGTAATAAAACAATAAAATGGATAGTTTGTATGGCATTTATGCTCATTTGTTTTATAATCTAAAACAATGTGTAGCATACTTCGATTCATAGGGTTTGCATGTGAAAAACATTGTTATATTCTTGGATAAAACAATGAAGAGCGTAGTTCAAGTCATAGGGGCCCCCCACCCACCCCACCTTCGTTCGCATAGTTTTTATTTATGGATAAATCTCGATTAACAATTGAAAAGCAATGGTAATACTAGTTTTCATAAATAATAAAGCTATGCCAACCAAGGTGGGGTGGGCGGGGGGTCCATATGACTTGAACTACACTCTTCATTGTTTTATCCAAGGATATAACAATGTTTTTCACATGCAAACCCTATGAATCAGTCTTGTAAGACACACAAGACATTCAAAACTGAAACACCCCCAAAAACACTACGAACACCTTTAAGACTAATAAAAATTATTTATTTTATGTGTCAATAATTAATCAGACAGGATTAATTAAGATTATTCAGTATATATTAAAGAAATTTGTATGCTCTTCAATATAATAGCATGAGAAAATCTTTATTAATGATTTTGTCTTTGAATTTCTGAATGTGTCATGTCTATTGGCTATAGTCTGTGTACTTGTATATGCATATAATGCGTCATTGGAAATGTTGTGTAATTGGTTAATTTGGTTATAATTCGTTCGGGAACTGTTCTGGGCTGATCTTAGCTGCCTTAGAACAGCCTGAAACAGCGATAAACGAAAGCGACTATAGTAGAAACATGATTATTGTAGAAAGTGTGTGAATGAATCCTAATAAATCAAGTTATGTATGTACAGCCTGTTATATGCAGCTCAAATTAAGAGGGTTATTCCTTAAGCTACTTTAATAATTGTGTGTAATTGCATGTTTTTCACAAAGACGATTTCTTGCGAAGATAGTATCAAGTAATTTTTATTTATCTTTCCGCAACACAAATATCATACAAAAGCTGTGTCACAGCTCATGCCGTCTTTTGCGCACCACTTAGCATATCCTTCAAAATAAACTTTTGTGCATACATTGCAGTAAAGGAAAAACATTTTAATGGCTCATTCAGTCATTTTAACGCCCGCAATGCCTTACAATTTGTTAATAAGGAGAGAGAAGATTCAATTAAACATTTTTTTTACAAATATTCAAATATTATATATATATATATATATATATATATCACATATTAGAGTAATGTAAAAAAACAAACGCCACGAAAAAAACAAAATATATAATATTGGATTGTTAAGGCTACTTTGTGATAATTCATTTTAAAGGATAAATAAAACGGTTTTTTACTTAGTTTTTTATCTAAGTATTTATATCTTCATAATTTAACTAACATAATAAGTTTATTATATATATTTATATATAGGGATGGCCAAACTTTTGATCACTTAGTTTATTAAATTATAGGCGGCGGTCTACATTACATGATCATAAGAAAAGTAGTAATCAAAAGCCCAAAATAAAGGATAAATAAAACGATTTTTTAGTATGTTTTTTATCACACATCAGTTACACTTTGAAACTAGTTTTGGCTCAGCTCTAGCCATTTTCGAGCTCCTCCGATGACTAGAAGGTTGGATGCTTTTAGGGGAGCATTATGAATGTGCATGGTGCATTATTGCGAATTTTTTTAGGAGCTCTCGTGTGTCGTACATGTTTCGGCTATGCTCTAGACATTTTCACTTAACAATAACAGCACTGTAATACACAATGTTAATTTTCCATTTAGAAATAGTTATACAGTTTAATATATCAATTCTTATATATAAAACGACGATATCAGAAACTAGATAATGTCATACGGGCTTAACACAAATATTTACAAATGTGGATGGAGATGTCCATGTAAATATCCGTCCACATTTGTATCAAGAAACTTCTTCTTGCTACTAAAATTTAAAATAAAATTAAACATTTACTCAAATAAATGGCCCAAAGAAACGAAATCTAGGTATTACGAATGTTGCTTAATTAATTTGCTATGATTCGAGTTGTAAGCATCACAAATTCACAACGTATTCCAAAATTGGTCGAACTGCTAATTCTGATTTTCATAACTAATATGATTGAAATATATTATTATTTGAGGGTTCGAAAATGGCTAGAGCTTAGCCGAAACTACATGCACAGTGTAACTGATGTGTGATAAAAAAAAACTAAAAAATCGTTTTATTGATCCTTTATTTTGGGCTTTTGATTACTACTTTTCTTATGATCATGTAATGTAGACAATCGCCTATAATTTAATAAACAAGTCGCCCAAAGTAATCAAAAGTTTGGCCATCCCTGCTATATATAAATAGATATAATAAAATCATTATGTTAGTTAAATTATAAAGATATAAATATTTAGTCTAGGAGTATAATTAACACACCATTTATTTTATAATAACCACGCAATTCAATTAATGTGCTCCAAAAAAAAGTAAACTCTGTTTAAGGGCATCACGTTGCCGCTGCTCTCAGCCGAATAAGCAAATCAGCGATTGAATTATCACCAGTGAACCGAATAAATCGACGCCTCTCATCGGCCAGCGTAAACATTCGCTCGCCTTAAATAAACAGTCACAATAGAATGTAGGCATAATATAATCTCGCTAGGAGACTGTATTTATTTTTTGAATAAAATTTAATTACACCAACTCAGCTCGATGTGGTTTATTAATTGTTTAATGGTTTATATCAGCTATTTAAATAATTAGTCCCATCGTAGGAACGTGGAAGGATTTACAAATAATAAAAGGGTTTTAGTCGAAACACAACGATCTATAATTCGAAAAAAGTAATATTTTGGAATTGTTACTAAATCATACTATTTTTATTATAAAGAAAATTTTACAATCTTCTTCGAGCAAGTTTGTAAATATTTCAAAAACCATTCTATAGATATTTAAATTAACTTTGATAGTTCATTTTCAATATATTGGTCTATCTACTATAGTCATAATAACATTTACAGTCTTGCTAATGTTCTCATGCTATTGAATGATAAAGAAATTATTTTTATATGATATTCTAAGTCACATAAATATAATTTTGTATGTGTCAACCGCAAATTTGTAAATATTTCAATATATTTTCAACATATTTCATCCGCGTCTAAACTTTAATATTAAATGCCATTTCAATGTATTTCTGATGACATCAACTACAGTAGTGCTGTATATGAAACGTATTGTTCGCGAAAAAATCAAATCTTTTTGTTTTAAAGAAATGATTTATTATTATAATCTTTTTTATACATATACATAATAAATTTAAATAAAGATTTTGGATTTCTCCCTTCGTTCAGTGATCATTTCCTTGTGATTATTGTGGTTCCTGGTGTTGAAGGTTCTCAGTTGCCACTTCATCTTTGTTTATTGCGTTATTGTTGTTGTTTTTAAATTAATAGCTCTTTTATTTTTCCTTTGATTTTTTTTTTGTTTCTTCATCAATAAATATATATTAAACATATATAATGCCGATATATGTTTATGGTTTCATTGAATATGTAGAACTTTTTTTGTTGGTAGTTCTTAGGCTGTCTTTTC
Organism: Lordithon lunulatus; assembly: GCA_963942505.1. NCBI lineage: Eukaryota > Metazoa > Arthropoda > Insecta > Coleoptera > Staphylinidae > Lordithon > Lordithon lunulatus. The sequence continues at coordinate 2,192,116 of OZ012668.1, forward strand.
ATCTTGTGTTGTATTTATGATAATCTTTATTTTGCTGGAATTTTGATGAATTTAGATTCTGCTAATTCTGACTTTTGTTTCATGGCTAACATACTTGAAATATATTTTGAAAATCCGAACCCTCAAATAATAATATATTTCAATCATATTAGTCATGAAAGTCAGAATTAGCAGTTCAGCCAATTTTGGAATACTTTGTGAATTTGTGATGCTTACAACTCGAATCATAGCAAATTAATTAAGCAACATTCGTAATACCTAGATTTCGATTCATTGTGCCATTTATTTGAGTAAATGTTTAATTTTATTTTAAATTTGAGTAGCAAGAAGATGTTTCTTGATACAAATGTGGACGGAGATTTACATGGACATCTCCGTCTACATTTGTAAATATTTGTGTAGCGAGTAAAATATAAACGAATACAATAATAAACAGAGGACAATGTATAAATCCCGTATGACATTATCTAGTTTCCTATATCGTTTTATATATAAGAATTGATATATTCAACTGTATAACTATTTCTAAATGGAAAATTAACATTGTGTATTAGAGTGCTGTTATTGTTAAGTGAATTTATTATTATTCCGCCGCTATATCATTTTTTACATGTGTGTATGACACTATGTAGTTTGTGTCTGCATCGAAAACGATATAAGAAACTAGATAATGTCATACGGGCTATGACATTATCTAGTTTCTTATATCGTTTTCGATGCAGACACAAACTACATAGTATCATACACACATGTAAAAAATGATATAGCGGCGGAATAATAATAAATTCACATTATACATATAACAAAAATTCACGCAGCACAAACATAAATTTGATAAAGACTGCTCATATTTCCGTTCGACGTAATTATCGATAATAATGAATCAAAGTTTATACATATTATTTTTATGAAGAACATCTCAAACTCAAATTAATTTAATTATTAAACCATAACTTTCTTAAAATTAATACTATACAAGTTGTCTATTTTATACTTTCAATCAGCCATATGAATAAATGCAATTCAACTTATCTTATCCTAATTTTATCCAAATAATGAATACTAAAATGCGACACGTGCGGCAGTAACCGATGGTACTCGTTCAGTGTGCGGATTACATTTATATATAAACCACGTGTAATGTATAAATATCATTCAAAAATTATTTCTGTTACCGTGTAACCGGTGTAACTGAACTGTCTGTAGCGACAGATTATAACTATTCAATTAAACATTTTATTCACGCACTTTATCTAATCTAGAGCCGACAAATAATAAAAGACCGATGACATAGTAGCAATTTTTAGCAGTGTGTTTATCTTTGTGATCGCGCGAAATAAAAGTACTACTTTGTACGTATTTAAATATTTACTTTTTCTATAATAGGAGCGTTATCCTCGGCCGGCCGGCACGTGTAGACTATAGCTATTTCCAATTAAAACATTATCATATCACGCGCGCGCACTTATTTCCTGTTGTAATTAAACAAAAAGACTTAATCAATCACTCACCGACGGATCCTACTGAGACTGTTGTGGTTGAAGGTACTGCGTCGATGGGGGTGATTTTTTTGATGATACCGGTGGTTGTTGAGCACTGTGAGGAGGCTGATGAATCGCAGTCTAAACTACGCTCGAGGTTGTGAATGGGGGATGGGCTTTTTGGTAGGCTTGAGCCTACGCCAGTGGTTTTCATCATTGCCTCGTCTTGGGCCTGTGCCCTACGCAACGCGGTTTGCATTGCCATAACGCGCTGCCGCTCGGACGTCAGTCTGCATTTTTCGCATTTACAGGAACGGTACTTGCAGTAGCGTTTATGGCCTTTCAGTGCGATTTTCATGCGGTGATTCCTGCAGCGCGCACAATTCGGGGGTGTACGCGGCGTGGCCGACGTGCTCGACGCGTTCACCTCCATCTTCGGCTCGTAATCTTGCGTGTCGGACATTATTTTTGATTATAGTTAGTCACAATTACACTAAAACACTAAAAAATTTCGTAATGTTACAATTAGTTAGTCTTCGCACACGTGTTCACAGCCGCGCGAAAGTCCTAGAGAACAAGTTGAGGACAAGAGCGCGCGTGGTGCGCAACAGGTTAAACTAAAGAGAGCGCTGCCCGATTCCGAAATCACTGAATCCGTGTGTATTCAGCCGGATCGTGAAGCATGGATCGGTCGTATCCACTGAATATACACGAGCGAAATCTTTCTCTCGGACGATTTGAACTGCCAGTCTTGCAATGCCAAAGTGAAGTGAAGTTTAGTGCAGGATTGCATCGGTTCGCGGGGCAAAGGGTATATCATTTACGACTTCGGCAGTGGGGGAAATGCATGTGCGGACTGCAGTTTAGAGCTGTGTTTTATGTTGCTATAACTTCGGGAAGTGAGTTTTGATAGCAGGTATTTCGAAGTAGTCTGTTGCAATTTGGGTGAATACCACGCTGGTTATATTAGCCGTTTATGATACTGTGTTCTATTTGTTATATTCCTGCTGCACACACTGTTTATGGTCCATAATAAGGCCCCGCAGTTACATTCTGCGTGCATTTCAAATGCCCCGCGACACTAAATTCTCCCATTGTCGCATTTAGTTATTAAATTTCAGGAATTTCATATGCGCACGACCTCCTTATTTTCTATTTAACGGTTACGAGCCCCTCCGTATTTCCGTAATTGCGCCACGTAATCATCAAATTATTGCCGCCGCCACAATGCAAAATATTATTAATGCCCCCGAACGACTTGCCAGTGCATAATTATCTCCGAACATTTCGGCACTAAACATATGCAAGTAAATTGCATTTACAAAAAATATATAAAATATATGAGAGGGCTACCCAACCACTATCCCAACCACTATTATATACGAAGTAAAAAAAAGCGCCGATTCGAAATCTGTACCCCTCTTCACCCGACCGTAGAATTCTGGGAGACGTTGCGTTGATGGAACAGTGTTAAACTGATATTACTAACCGAAATTATCGAATTTTTAGTCATTTGGTTCTCGGCTAAACCATGCTAACTAATATGAGTTTGAACGAAATATCCTGAAAAATATTGTACTTATCTTCCTTCTGTGGTGGTATAAACATGTTCAAATCTCTTAACGTCCGGTTGGGAATCACTTGCAGGTTTTATGCGTGACCACACACAGTAACGACAATATTGAGAACATTATCTACCAATAAATAGTAATTTAAGTAAGCATAACTCGGACAAATATTGCCGTTAACAAGAATCATCATACTACATATTATATCTGTATTATAGCTATCATATCTGTAACTATTAATTTGTATCTACTTTTATTCAACATATTTACCCACAGTAAATTTATTTTAGAACAATGTGTCGAGTACTATAAGCCTCTAGTCCTCATATTTGTCGACTACGAATTACTAGCCGAATGCCGTATAGACCAGAGATACTCCGCACTAGTCAATAACATATACACCAACAAATTCGGCATTATTTAGATATCTTTTGTTTTAGTGAACCAAATTATCTCAAATTTTCACAGGGTCGCCCGATATCCAAATTTGGTCGCGATCCGTTGTACCGTTTTCCCGTTATTAGTTTGTTCGTGGCTGCGCCCAATTATGCGCTGCGCATCGGGTTGACCGTGATTTCTTTGCTGTTAGTGAACCGATTATGCTGAAATTTTCACTGGATCGTCCCAGATCGTGTCCGCAGATATTTGCTAAATTTGGTCGCAATCTGTTTCGCCGTTTTTCCAGAATTTGCACATTTTCACTGAATCGCCACAGATAGTGTTCACATATATTGCATTATTGTGCCAAATTTGGTCACAATCTGTTGTGCCGTAATTTCGTTCACAGCATACATACATACATACATACATACATACATACATACATACATACATCCATACATACATACATACATCCATACATACATACATAACATACATACATACATACACACAGACATAGCAAAAATCGGGTTTATTTCGACTATTTTGGGCATAAAACGTAACGAAAATTGAATTTTTTCCCTAAATTGTTCACTACATCTATACCTTCCTTCTGGTATATTTTTTTCCCCGAAAAGTTATTGCATATTTCTACAATATTAGTTAGAAAACGTGAAGGCGTTTTCAGTTACCTTCCTTTACATCAGTGATATATTCGGAAAGTAAAAATTGGGAGGTACCTTGATCAGAAGATGTTAATTGTGAATGTGGGAAAGGCCAAATGTTAGGATCGGTAGACTGGAAGAGCTAAAATAGACGGGAAGAGTGATTTATTGAATGGTTTTAATATTTGTGCTTTTGATTTAATTGCAAAGAATGTATGTGGAGTGTGTACAAGCAAAGGCGAAAATGGCTTGGAAGATAGCGAAGATAAAATGAGAGAGTTTGTGGTGGTGACCCCGTAATGGCGTGTGATGATCTAGGATTCGTGTGTGATACCAATATTGTTGTATGGAGTGGTCCAAATATAATTAAATTAACTAATAACCATAATTTTCAAGTTATATCTTCGGAAGTAGTGAAGATATCTCTTTGCACTATTAATATCTGAATTCCTGATACATTTTTCAATAAGAATCACCTAAACAAATCATAGAACTCCAATGTAGTGACTAGTTTTATATTTAAATTAGCTAATAATCATAATATTCAACTTATTGATGCATATCTTCGGAAATAGTGAAGATATCTGTTTGCACTATCAATATCTTTATTCCTGATTTTATTTTTTTATTTTTTCAATAAGAATAATCTAGACAACTCATAGTACCTCAATGAGGTGACTAGTTTTATTAACGAAATTAACCAATAATGGAATTTTTCAAATTTACTGAAGCATATCTGTAGAAATAATGAAGATATCTGATTGTACTATCAATATCTGAATTCCTGATACATTTTTCAATAAGAATTACCTAAATAAATTATAGTACCTCAATGTAGTGACTAGTTTTATAATTAAATTAGCTAATAACCATACTTTTAAACTTTACTGATGCATATCTTTAGAAATAGTGAAGATATCTATTTGTACTATTAATATTTATATTCTTGATTTATTTTTCAATAAGAATAACCTAGATAACTCATAGTACGTGAATGGGGTGACTAGTTTTATTAACGAAATTAGCCAATAACGGAATTTTTCAAATTTACTGAAGCATATCTTTAGATATAATGAATATATCTGATTGTACTATCAATATCTGAATTTCTGATACTTTTTTCAATAAGAATCACTTAAATAAATTATAGTATCCCAATGTAGTGCCTAGTTTTATAATTAAATTAGCTAATAACCATACGTTTCAACTTTACTGATGCACATCTTCGGAAATAGTGAAGATATCTCTTGGCACTATCAATATCTATATTCCTGATATATTTTTCAATAAGAATAATCTAGATAACTCACAGTACCTCAGTGTGGCGACTAGTTTTAATAACGCAATTTGCTAATAACTGTATTTTTTACATTTACTGGAGTATATCTTTGGAAATTATGAAGATATCTGATTGTACTATTAATATCTGAATTCCTGATATATTTTTCAATAAGAATTACCTTAATATACCATAGTACCCCAATGTAGTGACTACTTTTATAATTAAATTAGCTAATAACCATAATTTTTAACTTTACTTGTGCATATCTTTAGAAATAGTAAAGATATCTATTTGCACTATTAATGTCTGTATTCCTGATACATTTTGCAATAAGAATAATGTAGATAACTCATAGTACCTCAGTGGAGTGACTAGTTTCATTAACGAAATTCGCGAATAACTGTATTTTTTAAATTTATTGTATATCTTTGAGTATATCTTTGGAAATTATGTAGATATCTGATTGTACTATCAATATCTGAATTCTTGATATATTTTTCAATAAGAATCACCTAGATAAATCATACTACCCCAATGTAGTGACTAGTTTTATAATTAAATTAGCTAATATCCATAATTTTCAACTTTACTGATGTATATCTTGCCAAAATACTGAAGATATCTATTTGGACTTTAAATATCTGTATCCCTGATATATTTTTCAATAAGAGTAACCTAGATACCTCATTGTTCGGACTAGTTTTATTAGTAAAATTAACGAAGAAGCGTATTTTTCAAATTTACTGATATCGTTGAATATAATGAAGATATCTGATTGTACTATTAATTTTTGAATTCCCGATACATTTTGCAAGAAGAATCACAATATTCGTAGCGCCCCAATGTAGTGACTACTTTTATAATTAAACGAATAACCATAATTTTCAACTTCTGATGCAAATCTTTTGAAATAATGAAGATATCTGATTGCACTATCAATATTTGTATTCCTGATCGTAATATCCAAACCTACTCATGCCTCATACCTTTAGCGACAATTCAACCAGAATAACGTTAAATTTAGATGAAATGTTAATGAGAAAATAAATGAGGAACACAATTTTCATAAATGATGTATTATTGTTGATATAATATTTCATTCGCAATGGCAATACGTGGAAAATAAATAAATAAATCATCAAGATAAACAGCAATGCAATGACCACACACCCACGGAATCAAAAATCAAAGACATCTACATTTTGAGGAATCTTTTGTTTATGTCTTGCCCACCATAACATTTAAATGGACGCCTTTCTGCAGAAAGCAACCAACCCACAAAGTATGTTTGTTTCTCGTACATTTATACTCAAGGTAAATAATTTAACGAAACAAAAAAATGTATAGCTCCAAATCTCCAGAAGTCTAAAATGAATATGAGATGAAGAGATAATTTTGAATTTATATAAATCTTTGTATAAATCTTATATAATGTTGCTGAAAAAAAATGTACATTTTTATGTCAGTTTTGAAAATATGAACACATTATATTATTGATTATTATTTATATATATATATATATATATATATATATATATATATAATTACTTTTTTTAATACTGTAATACAGTATCTACAATTGATTAAAATTTCTAGTAATTTTCACAGTAAAAATATCAATGCTTTAAGAAAAATTGCACATTAACTTCATATAAATATTATGATTTTTCATTATCGATTTCTTATCATAAATTAGTTTCTTATATAACTACACCAACCCGCCGAAGAATTTATTAGAAGCCCAATTCGTTCAGCATACTGAACACTTAATGATATTCAAATTAAATCGTCACGACCGCACGATATAAAACCTATGATTACGCGCAAAACGCACGTTTAATGAAATTTATGAGGTGCGCTCACTTCGTCCATCCGTTCTTACCTCTAATAAAGTTCGTAACCACTTGTTGATGTAAGCCTCCGTCTTTGGGGGAGGCGGCCGATTAAATATATATAATTTAAGGATGGCATCATATGTATAGGTACTCTTATGGCACGAATTATGAAATTTTATTGAGGTTTTTAACAAAAAACTATGCAGCGGAATGTCATACAAATTTTTCTAGTTGATTAAATACTTTATTGTTGGCTCTGAAATTTATTTTGTAATTTTTTATGGTCTTTTACGTATTATATTTAAGGATTATGGTCATCAATGTTTACAAACTAAATTTCATAATTAACAAAAACGTGCTTTAATCAACTAGTAAAAATTGTATGACATTCTGTTTCATAGTTTGTATGGTCTTTTACGTATTATATTTAAGGATTATGGTCATCATATTTTACAAACTAAATTTCATAGTTAACAAAAACTTGTTTTAATCAACTAGTAAAAATTGTATGACATTCTGCTTCATAGTTTTTGTTAAAAACTCACTCACAATTTTCGACATAAGAAAAACATACATGTGATCCATCCCACTCGCTATGTTAAGTTGGGTTTTTTGATATAAAATAATAAATAAAAAATAAATTAATAAATAAAAAATAAAATAGTAAAATAGATAGAACGAATCAGTAAAAATAAATTGATTATGTATGCTCACAAATCCGAAATATTGCACTGTGAGATGACAAGTGCTGTAACTTCCAAAATAAATGTTCAGGTTTTAATTTTTGTTTTAATGTGTAATGAACTTACACATTATTTGCATTTTTCAATCAGTTAAACCACATACATTTCATGTTGAATAAAACATGCTATCGATATTAAAAACAAATAAAATTGGTGTGAAAAGGGGGATGGCCAAATACTCGCTACTCCCTAAATCCCAAACGCACCCCGCTGTGAAGCGACTTACAAATAGAACACCGAATCTATTCTACTGGTAGAATAATGGGGAAGGAGTGGCCCCTACAGCAGTACCTGCCGCAGTTTATTTGGGGCGCCCTTAAAATGATTTATGAAATGCGGAAAACATGTAGGGTGTGGCAAATATATTTAGTAGTACTTAAGCTTTTATTACACGTCGTTTTAAGAGATTTGACAATGGTCTACATATCAATTACAATGCAGGAGATTTTTATGAGTCACATTCTTGGTTGTATTCATATAGGACATATAATGTGAACGTATTTTTATTTGCATGAGACTGGAGGAGAGAGTCTTACTCACCAACATTATGTTTTATGATCCTTGTACAAGATTGTTGTAGTTGGAAAATAAAAAGTTGTGAGCGATACTGCTCGAAAAAAAAAATGTGATTACTTATTTTCTAAGATGCCATCCCATAATGGTGACCCCGCCATTACTTTTAGCGGACATGGTGAAAACAGACATAAATGTTTTGGAAAATAAACAACAGTTATCAAAATTGAAAGGCCCATTTTGCATTTAAGTTAGATTTATTTTTAACTGACCTTTATGATATAATTGATATTAGAAACAATCACATGTTTCTAATGGGGTTTAAAAATATTTTAATAACACACACTTGTAACCAATTTCCATACGCGTCAGCGTATTTTTAAGCCACTAATATAAACTACCATATAATATAATATATTACTTATATAAACAATATTAAATTAAATTATCAACACAGGAGAACTTAAATCAACAAAGATTTAATGTTTTGCAGAACATAATTCACACGTACTTGAAATTAATGATGTTATTACTGTAAGCATTTCAACTTCGTTCACAACAATCATACGTCTTTTTAATTACGGCCAATTTGTATAAGCATTGCAGACATTTTCAAGTAGCTGCTCTCATTTTTTGTTTTGTTATTGTAAGATACGAAAGATACTGATAATTTTATTATAGAAGTTTCTCGTAATTAGAACTGTATCTAATTATTTAAAAAAAAACATTATTTGCATGAAATAAATACTGTAATGTGCAATAGTAGTTTCTACCTGGAAAGCAACAATAATTGAGAAAAACCCAGCTAAGATATTTGCACAGCTGAAGAGACCTAGGTTTTTGTATGTATCTCGATAACTCGTTTTGAAAACTCATATTTTGCACTGTATCTCGAAAACCAAAAGAGATCACGGGTTGCGGTTTGTAATATTCGTGCGGTTTGTTAAATATGCTTCCGCTCGGTGGGTTCTATCCGGGGAACATCAGAAGTTGAGAAAAAATATGCTAGATTTCACACGATTGAAGAAAAATGACGATCTATGGCTCGACCCTAATTTTATCTCTATCCCAATAACTCGTTTTGAAAACGCCTATTTTGCACTTTATCTCGAACCTATAAGAGATAGAGAGGTGTGGTTTGTTAAATTTGCTTCCGCTCGGTGGCTTCCATGTAGGGAACAATAGGAATTGAGAAAAAAGATGCTACATTTTGTACAGTTGAAGAAAAATGACGAACAGCACCTATGTCTCTGCCGTGTGTTAGTGTGTGAATGTTAGGAGTTGGTACAGAAAATCGTCCCCGAGGTTTCTAACAATAAATTCACCTCAGTGGTGAAAATAAATTCTTTTGAGTGGTGAAAATAAATTTACCTCAGTGGTGAAAATAAATTCATCTCAATCGTGAAAATAAATTCACCTCAGTTTTTGAGCGATCGCTATGAATATATCGATCGATCGACGCCCACCAATATGACGAAATATGTCGAATTTTTACTCTGCCTTGTCAAAAGTGGTCGCTATCGATGAAAGAATTCAAAGCTTGACAGTAATTATGTTTTAAAGTTAGTTTTTGAGTTTTTTGGCTACGAAACATGCACGCTTTAAAACAACTAATTTTGCCTAAACTCTAGGCATTGTCAAGAGCTTAGGCGAACTAATAAACAATAAATTATGTGATAAAAAACATAGTTGTTTGATTCACTTCCTTCATGAAAACAATATCATTGCAAAGTAGAATTTCCTTACAATTAAACTACAAGTAATTACAATAATTTCATTCATATTCATGTATGTTAATTTTAGCGAGAAAATTGTTAATGTGGAAACCCGTTATAATAATATATTTAACATGTTACTGTCACGGTAGTTTTCAAGATTCTGCCGTGAAAAGCCAATTTAATTTAATATTTAATACATAGTAATCAACAAAAAGGATACAGATAGTTTTTAAACATATTGCAAATAAATACATCGCGAGATAACTCATAGCAGGCAATAACGCAAGTTGGCAGCCTAAGTGTTAATTATACTTTTCATATGATTTGATTATATTTTAAAATACTGTTATTCCCAGGATAGAAACTACCAAGCTAAAGCGAATATCACAAACTGCAACCCGCGATCTCTTTTAGTTTTCGAAATACAGTGCAAAATATGAGTTTTCAAAACGAGTTATTGAGATACAGATAAAAACATAGGCGGTAAATGTTATTTTTCTTCAGCTGTGCAAAATCTAGCTGGGTTTTGTTCAATTATTGTTTAAAAAAACGTCGTATTTAATGTTTTAGTTATAAAAATAAAACTAAAAGTATTTTAGATAGTTACAAATGTACCTGAAATGAAATAAAAATCGCAGGTTTTGTTTTATATATTTTTTTTAATAGCACATACCTGAGCCTTTTATTTTTTTGCAAGTTTAATTTTACTCATAGATATATTTTAATAGCCACAAAGGCATTTTTGCAATAACTACTGATAAAAAGGAAACAATTGAACATAATTGCAACATTTAACATTCCCATCTATCGCGTTCCTAATTTAATGGGGGCGCATTTAAAAAGTCGTAAGTCGTTTATCTTCAATGTTATAATTAATACATTCCAATTATTACAAAACCACAGATTACTGTAACCATTTTCCAATTATACGAACAGAACTGTCAATACAAATTGGTTGACTGTAAGACTACAGTAAGGACTTTATGAGTAGCTTTAAGACTGATTATTTGCAGACATACATACACCCCCTTCTGATAACAACGCGATGCAATAGCATATAATTTATGCAAATTAATAAAACAAATACATATTTTATGAACATTATATGATATATATATATATATATATATATATATATATATATATATATATATTTGCTGGCCTTTTCTACCACAGTGTGGTGTAAAGGTCTGATATTTTTTCTGTATATATGTTACACCTGAGCTCCAGTCCATGTAAAACTTATAAATTGATTACAAGAATGTATAATACAAATTCTCTTCTAAATATATTACAAAGTGTATGCAAAAACACGTGTTTGTATAAACCCATACTAACAGATGCGAACGTTGTTTCAAATTACAAGTTATATCCGCGTGCTGTACATGACTACAAATTACTTATTGTGTAAGTACTCCTGATGACCGATGAGGCACTGCACGCAATTACGCGCCCAAGAAACCCCATTTATTATATGTCCGCTAGTCTTGAGTTGATGCCAATTGTAATTACCTGCAACCGTCAGAAAAAAATCAGGGTAAAACTATAAGGCGCCGCACTAGGAATTAATTTAAATGTTTTACGATCGAATTAATTCGCAGGGATTATTGATAATTATTATGGATTAACAAATGATTTATGGGTAATTGCTGATTTAAGTGATTCGATATAAAAAGTGATATAGCCACGTCGACGTTGAATATTCAATCAGTTTTAGAGCGAATTAGTATGGAGGGGTTTTGTACGACGTAGTGGAAAGTCAATAATTCGCGCCATATAGAAATTTAGACGTGATTTATTAGATACAGCTCTGTAAGTAAAGAGGAAATTAAAAGTAAATCATGTTCCCTTAACTAGTTAACCCTTAACTGTGCTGACAGATTCAACAATTAGTTATGTTCTTGTATGCTGCATAGACCTTTAAATTTAACACAATGGTTTTCACTATTTTTTTAGCCATAACAGAAAAACTATCGGCCTGAAACAACTGAAACGCACGAAATATTGTGTTTTATGTTCATTTTAATTTATATAAATATATATATATATATATATATATATATATATATATATATCAACCAAACTATGCCCGTCTACTATTTCAAATATATATATATATATATATATATATATATATATATATAGTTTCAGGCTGCTATTTTTTCTGTTATGGCTAAAAAATGAGTGAAAATCATTGTGTTATGTTTCAATCGATAACTCCAAACATATACAAATGACAAATATTTTCTGTTATTGTTTCTAAGTAGATGAATTAGGGAATCCAAATCCGTTTAGAATTTGTTTTTATCTGCTTTGATTCAAAAGTTACAGCTAACTGAAAAATTCTGAAAAAGTTGATTTTTGCCGAAATTTCAAATTTAGATTTGATATATTCATTATATAGACATGTAGGAGCCTATATAACGAATATATTTGGAGGGTTTAAACAAATATTTAGTTAGTATTTTTTTGTAATGTCTGAAAACTTCATGGTGTTGATTTTCAGTCGATAACTCAACAAAATATGCCAATAATTTATTTATTATTATCTCAAATTAAAGTAATCAGGCTATCCAAAAATGTAAAGGACTTGCCTTTATCTAGTAGGAAACACATTTTACAGGTTACTAAAAATCAGTGAAAATATGAATTGAATCAATTAGTTAATAACTGAAAAACCTGAGAATGAATATGATGAATATTGTCATTTTAAAAGAAAAGTTAGCATTTCCGCGCATATTATTCATTTATATAGGTCTTCAGTTACCTTCCAATGTATATTAATGATATTAAATATTAAAAAAATATATATAATCCACTCTGTTCATATATCGACTGTGTAGCGCAATAAGAGCCAATATGCTTTTTTACCAAACTTTTTTCAAACTGATTTAAAGAATTTAATAAACAAAGGGCCAATCTGCGAATCCCTCTCAAATCTCATTTCACAATAGTTAAAAGTTAACTATTATTATAGTTCTTTATAACGGTTTTGTCGTTTTGTTAAAAAAGCAGATCAGATTGGCCCTTATTGTGACACAGTCGATATCTATGTTTTATGAAGATTTTTATGTAAAATAATTTATTTCAGTAACGCTTTTCATCTTCAATCCGTTTACACTTGTTTTGTTTATTTAGCTTTATTATAATTATTATTATTTAATGTTACGACAGCAGCGCTTTATGCGCCTTGAGAAATTGAAGAACTAGTACCGTACAATAAGTTGCCTAATACAAAAATCATTATAAATACAGTTTTCAATACAACCGCCCACCATCTGAGTTACACTATTCATCAAGAGGTAGCGCTGTTCATCCTAGCGCAATAAGTTGCATATCATTCATTGTCATCAAACGAATGCAATTTTAATAACCTAACATTTGTCATCGTTCAACCCTACCGATATTTCCCCATATGGCTAACGAAATAACGAAAACCATGGGCGATGTGCAGTTAAACGATGTGGCCGCTAAAAAGGACGATGACGATTTTGTCGATCCATGGAATGTAGTGAGTAAAGCAGACACGGGTATCGATTACGACAAATTAATTAGTAAGTGTTAAATATGCAATCACATAAGTTGGGTATCTAATGTAATTTTTTGGTTATAGAACGCTTTGGTAGTAGTAAAATTGATCAGGAACTTATTGATCGTTTTGTAAAAATAACTGGTAAACCAGTGCATCACTTTTTAAGGAGAGGTATATTTTTCTCACATAGGGACATGCATTCCATCCTCAATCAGTATGAGGCTAAAAAACCGTTTTACCTTTATACAGGACGAGGTCCTTCATCTAATTCAATGCATTTGGGGCATTTAGTGCCTTTTATTTTCTGTAAGTGGCTACAGGATGTATTTGATGTGCCTTTAGTGATACAGTTAACTGATGATGAAAAAACTTTGTGGAAGGATATTAAACTGGAGGATGCTAATAAAATGGCGTATGAAAACGCTAAGGATATTATAGCGATTGGGTTTGATGTTGAGAAAACGTTTATATTCTCGGATTTGGATTATATTGGGTGAGTTATTGGGTATCAATATAGGCAACACATGTTGCGGTTTAGTAATTCGGTTTTATATACTTTGGTACCGTCAAGTGAATTTTAATTGAGTTGGTCAGGGTTTTAATTCACGATTCAAATGCTAACGGTTTTAGTCAAAATATTGAGTGTCTAGTTTATCTTTGTTATCATTATTTAGTATCTAGGCATTAACATTTCATAACAATTTTAATATAATGCAAGATTATTAATAATTTTATTTCATCTTAAATTGTTATAGTAACAATAACTTCTTAGCTACAAGTGTGTTTAGGCACATTTAACAGAACTAGTGCTGTTATAAATTTCGTAACAGTACTAGTGTTGTTAAGAAATTTATAACAACACTAGTGCTGTAAAATGTGCCTAACCTAATTGATCATGTAACAGTACTAGTGTTGTTAAATGATCAATATACATTGTAAAAAAATTATAATTGGCATGGATATTACTTTGGCCATGTCTCCAATTGTAGCATTTGCATTATCATTTGCTGAAAATGTAAGAAAATTGAGAGAAAATGTGTGAAAATGTGAGAATAAGGGAGAAAATGTGGGAAAAGAAATGAATATGTGGTGAATTAACTTCCAGACAGTGTCCCGACTTCTACAAAAACATGATCAGAATCCAAAAATGCGTAACATTCAACCAAGTAAAAGGTATATTCGGATTTGGCGATAGCGACGTCATAGGCAAAATAGCGTTCCCCGCAGTGCAAGCCACCCCGTGCCTCTCCACATCATTTCCGCTAATTTTCAACAACAAAAAACTGCCCTGTTTGATCCCATGCGCAATCGACCAAGACCCCTACTTCCGCATGACGCGCGACGTCGCGCCTAGAATAGGCTTTCAAAAACCCGCGCTGCTACACTCGATGTTTTTCCCGGCGCTGCAGGGAGCCCAAACGAAAATGTCCGCGTCCGATCCGAACTCAACAATATTTCTAACCGACACGCCCAAACAGTTAAAGAATAAGGTGAATAAACATGCGTTCTCGGGTGGACAGACGACGGTGGAGGAGCATCGGAAGTTGGGGGGTAATTGCGACGTGGACATCTCGTACCAGTACTTGACGTTCTTTTTGGAGGATGACGAGAGGCTCGAGCAGATTAGAACGGATTACACGAGCGGGGCGTTGTTGACGGGGGAGTTGAAAAAGTTGTTGATTGAACAATTGGGTCCGATTGTGCAGAGGCATCAGGAAAGACGCGCGCAAATCACCGATGAGGAGCTGAAACTGTATATGACGCCACGAAAACTTAATTTCCAATATTAAAACAATTGTAATGCTAAACTTAAAAATAATTTATTTATTTATATCTTGCTGGTATGGTGCGAATAAAGTTTAGTTGTTAGTTTCTTTTTTTTTTTCGTATTAGCTCTTTTTTTATAACAGGTTGATTATGAACTATGAGGTGTGTAGGTGTCAGTTATATTCTTTATGCTAGAGGCTGCAGACTAATAAATAAATATATTTATTCACCCTTTTATAATCCTCTGCCCACTCTGCATTCACACCCTCACATTCGTTGCCCCTGCACGTATCTCTTACCTTAATACATAGGACACACGCGATAGACCCTAGTCCCATTCACACTTTCCTTCCTATCTGACTGACCCGCACTTTGTTCTTGCTATGCACACTTTGTCTTCCCCAGTGTCGGATCTAGGAAATTTCTCAGGGGGGTGGGGGGCAAGTCTGCTCCTTGCCGCCCCTGTAGCTGTTTTCACATGAAGTTATAAACAAGAATCAATTTTTCAATCCCATTTTCCGCCTCCCGGACGTGCCGCCCGGGGCAGTAGCCGGCGGCACGTCCGGAGGGCGGAAAATGGGATTGAAAAATTGATTCTTGTTTATAACTTCATGTGAAAACAGCTACAGGGGCGGAATGCAGCCCCCCGTTAATCCGGTACTAGTCTTCCCTACTTCACTCTCCCCTGG
Organism: Lordithon lunulatus; assembly: GCA_963942505.1. Classification (NCBI taxonomy): domain Eukaryota; kingdom Metazoa; phylum Arthropoda; class Insecta; order Coleoptera; family Staphylinidae; genus Lordithon; species Lordithon lunulatus. Next base: position 2,208,290 of record OZ012668.1, read on the forward strand.
CTAAGTAAATCGGAAGTTTTACCCCGTACTTGCTCTACATCACAGAGCATTATGCATTATGCTCTACATAGTCAGGGTTGTATGCGCTCTCAGCCATACTCGCTGCCTTTCTTGTGACTCAATATCCCTCATTATCTCCCGTTGTTGAAATCGGGGCAACAATCGACAGTCTTTCGGCATTATAATTACTTGAGTTGAATACCGTGTTAGGTATTCATCGACATTAAGAGTAATTTAGTAATAAATTGGTCTAATAACCATATGATTTATTATTACACTCCAAAATCTTATCTTACATATCTAAGTATATTTCAAGTAGTAATAATATAAACAAAAATAATATTAGATAACAAATACGGTAATTTGCTATCGTCCAAATATTTTTCAACCTTATATAATATGATTGCCTTGTATATTCTATACCAAAACAAGTCCTAATGTAATCGAATGAATCGTAATTTTTTTTATCTACAGACTAATGAATATTATGCTTGAGGATCACGTTTCATTAATTCAAGACAGTATCAAGGTTACTTATTATATTACAAAATATTACATAATATTGTTGTGGATAATTATAGGCGCGTCTTTATTTAAATAAATCATAATCACTCGCCTATAATTATTAATTTACAAAATATCATTAGTGAACTGTAATAAACAATACCTTCCTTATACAGCAGTTCTGTTTTCGGAATGTAAAAATAGCAATAAAATTGTTCTAAATTTTACGACGAGTTTTTGCGAGTCGCAGTCGTAAACTGTATATTGAGTCATACATGATCCCCACGAGATTTTTTTCGTTGTTCTTGTCTTGTTCCTGAAAGAATCAAAACTGCTTGGTATATTTCTTGAGTTATATAAAGATAGAAATTCGTTCTCATACAGATTGGCGCTATTTGTGTTCTGTACACATACTGTATTATATAAAGGGTGTCAATAAAGTATCGAATAAATTCCATAAAACCTATATTTATAATTTTTGGAACAACAATATAAAAAGTGTGTATCCATTGAAAAAACTATGCGAGCGAAGGTGGGGTGGGCGGGTGGCCCCTGCTAACCAAACTATACCCGTCCACTATTTCAAACGACTTGAACTATACAGTACATTGTTTCTCATTTTTTTTACATTAGGCGTAAATTAATAAATGAAACTAATTGAATCATAGAAAGTAATGGATAACAGCGTAGTGAATAGTTCAAGTCATTTGAAATAGTGGTCGAACATAGTTTGGTTGGTAGGGGCCACCCGCCCACCCCACCTTTGTTCGCATAGTTTTTTCCATAGGATAACACTCTTCTTGGAATAGTTTAAACAATATAAAACGTCTGTATCCATTGAAAAAACTATGCGAGCGAAGGTGGGGTGGGCGGGTGTCCCCTGCTAACCAAACTATACCCGTCCACTATTTCAAACGACTTGAACTATACAGTACATTGTTTCTCATTTTTTTTTACATTAGGCGTAAATTAATAAATGAAACTAATTGAATCATAGAAAGTAATGGATAGCAGCGTAGTGAATAGTTCAAGTCATTTGAAATAGTGGACGAACATAGTTTGGTTGGTAGGGGCCACCCGCCCACCCCACCTTTGTTCGCATAGTTTTTTCCATAGGATAACACTCTTCTTGGAATAGTTTAAACAATATAAAACGTCTGTATCCATTGAAAAAACTATGCGAGCGAAGGTGGGGTGTTCGGGTGGCCCCTGCTAACCAAACTATACCCGTCCACTATTTCAAACGACTTGAACTATACAGTACATTGTTTCTCATTTTTTTTTACATTAGGCGTAAATTAATAAATGAAACTAATTGAATCATAGAAAGTAATGGATAGCAGCGTAGTGAATAGTTCAAGTCATTTGAAATAGTGGACGAACATAGTTTGGTTGGTAGGGGCCACCCGCCCACCACACCTTTGTTGGCATAGTTTTTTTCCATAGGATGACACTCTTCTTAGAATAGTTTAAACAATATAAAACGTCTGTATCCATTGAAAAAACTATGCGAGCGAAGGTGGGGTGGGCGGGTGGCCCCTGCTAACCAAACTATACCCGTCTACTATTTCAAACGACTTGAACTATACACTACATTGTTTCTCATTTTTTTTACATTAGGCGTAAATTAATAAATGAAACTAATTGAATCATAGAAAGTAATGGATAACAGCGTAGTGAATAGTTCAAGTCATTTGAAATAGTGGTCGAACATAGTTTGGTTGGTAGGGGCCACCCACCCACCCCACCTTTGTTCGCATAGTTTTTTCCATAGGATAACACTCTTCTTGGAATAGTTTAAACAATATAAAACGTCTGTATCCATTGAAAAAACTATGCGAGCGAAGGTGGGGTGGGCGGGTGTCCCCTGCTAACCAAACTATACCCGTCTACTATTTCAAACGACTTGAACTATACACTACATTGTTTCTCATTTTTTTTTACATTAGGCGTAAATTAATAAATGAAACTAATTGAATCATAGAAAGTAATGGATAACAGCGTAGTGAATAGTTCAAGTCCATTGAAATAGTGGACGAACATAGTTTGGTTGGTAGGGGCCACCCGCCCACCCCACCTTCGTTGGCATAGTTTTTTTCCATAGGATGACACTCATCTTGGAATAGTTTAAACAATATAAAACGTCTGTATCCATTGAAAAAACTATGCGAGCGAAGGTGGGGTGGGTGGGTGTCCTAACATATCGTCGCCTAAGCAGTAACTTCACACATGTAAAAATTTGTATGAGGTTAAACAGAGAGAGAAAAATTGATTATAAAATCTTTACTGGAGGTTAAAATTAATAAAATATAAGCAATAAAATAAGAAAAGGATGATAACTTCTTTTTCAGAGTAAAATAACTGTAAAATTCATGGACTAATTAAGCTTTAATTCGTTATATATTTAGCCCCGTATTTACCGACGTTCCATAAATCTATCAATAACTATTGTACCCATAAGTATTCGTTGAATTTATGAAAAATACTGCGGCATAATAGATTTCACCATAATTTCAAATTGAATCGCTTTTAGCTATTCATAAATCATTTTTGATTATGTTAATTTAATTTAATTAAACCATGACACATCGGTACGCGGAAAAGCCGCCTCATAAACAATTTATTAATACAATAAGCGAAAATTACGGCACATCCGTGCACTTGTAAACACACACACACCCGTTTCACAGCTTGAATAAATTGTTGTCCAGTTTACTTCCTGCTGCGCGATTTAATTAAACGGATTGCTTGTAATTGTTGGTGTCACGGGCGGCCGTGCTGAAGGACATTAAAATGCAGTCAAACTTTGTATTAATCTTCTCAACTTAACAATAAATAAATATATATATATATATATATATATATATATATATATATAAATGGAATACTCTAAAAATTTCACCCTCTGGTGGGAATCAATTCCCACCGAAGGGTGAAATTATATAGTAATGAGTATTCACATTTACCTATTTACAGCCTCACATTGGCAATAATTATACACGCCAAAATTTATACATATATATATATATATATATATATATATATATATATATATATATATATAAGTTCATTGTAGACGAATTTTGGTGGCACTGTCTCAGATTAATTAGAAGTTTAAAACATGAATTTTCCCAACAAAAAATTATCAAGAAATGTCATAGTGGCAACGAATTTTCTTATATAATTCTTCAAAAATTAATTAAAAATTAGATTAATAATACTACTTTATTTACATTGCTAATAACAATGAAAATAACATAGAAAAGATAATCGATAATACAGGAACATAATTACATAGATAGTAATCGTGATACAAAATGGTACAATTAATAAAGGCTGAAATAGAAGTGGCTGATAATAATTTTAAAATTGAAATTGAATAGAATGAAACGAAAAATTATGTAATTTTTTGAAATTTTATAGAAAAATAGTAGTTATTTTCATTTCATTCGGCTGAAAGTTTTCTAACGCCAAAATATAATAAAATACACATAGGAATATAATTTTTTTTTAAATCAGGAATATTTAAAATTTGTAATGTAATTACTTGACGTGTTATTTCGTTATTAAAGGATAGTGTTTTGATGGACAACAAGGTCACAATATATAATTTCAATTAGTATGAAAAAAATTATTTCTCGTAAGCTCTGAACATCTATTCCAGATATTTTATTAGTTTATTAGAAAAAAAATTATGTCCTGAGCGGATATAAAGAGATTTTCCAAAAATAATTTGTTTTACTCGATTACAATAGTAAGTTAAATTTGTACTTACTATTATAATAATAAGTTAAATTTGTACTTACTATTGTAATCGAGCAAAAACATTATTTTTGGAAAATCTCTTTATGTCCGCTCAGGACCTACTTATATGGGACGCGATTTTATGTGCCTGATATTTATTTCCATTAATAAAAACGTATTACCGGCCATAATATTTTTAATTGCCAGTGTTTATTTGAAAACGGACAGTTATTAATGACGAATGTTCATCGAGCATGCATTTTATAATAATGGTAATTCAAACATGATCAGAAATAATTTCCTTGGCATTTTTTGTTGGTGAAATGATATTAATACTAGGTATATTTCATAATTTCGAACAATCTTTTCTGCTCATAATTAGACTATTTTATTTTAATAACAGTGTACTAGTAAATGTTTACAGTATATGCACCAATGTTTTTGTGTAGAATAATTATAACTCGATAATCATCATCAATATCTTGTGTTATACGGAGTTGCATGAAAAATATAAACTCCGCATAGATTCAGATCTAATTCTGAATATTTCCTAATCGGGATATTGAAGTTAACATCTTCTTACTTGAGCTGCCTTATTGTTATTTGTTCTATGCTTCGACTTTTCAAGAGATTTTCAAGATTTACAATATTGCTTATTTTCTCTGTTATCTGTTCTGTTCTATAGCCGTTTTCGTCTATCACTCTGGGCTGGTACGGGCGCATTGTTCTATTTGTTAGTCAAATTCTCATATCAGCATTATTAAGATACCATAGAATACACATTTATTTATTTCTGAGGCTATTTGGCAGATTATCCTGAGAAATAAATAAATGTGTATTCGATGGTATACTAATAATTAGTATCTTTTTTTATACGGTGAGTACAGCCCCTGCCCCTAGGCTGTGTGTACTGCGGCATAATAATAAGTATAGGATAGTCGTATTTTATCTAAGTTACGTTATTTTGTTGAAAAACTGCAATGTACATTTAGTAATTCTCATTCTAAACTTAATAACTATACACAATTACATATAATATACAAATAGTAATTTTGTTTCTACCAAACATCAAAGCAAACACAACAAAACACCGTACAATCACTCCATTTGAGTGATATCAGTATATCCTAAACAACAAAGTGTCAATTGCTATGCAAGCGAGCACTAGTTTGACCGCTCGCGTTCTCCTGTTGCGTTTTAATTCACTGGGGCATTATTACTGTCGTTAAGTGCGCTTGGTAGGGGGCACACAATTTGTTAAAAGAGAGAGCGTTCGGTCGCCACAAACGAGCTGGACTTACAAATTCGATCAGTCATAGATCGAAGTGTGGCCGGTGTGTGCACGTTAGTTTGTTTCAATTTGTTGCTGAAGATGAAAATTTTGGTTTTGCTCGGCGCGTTCGCCTGCCTCGCCACGGCAACGGCTCTATACCAACAGTGCAGTGGAGGTATGATACTGTTAGTTTATAAATAACATAGAATTTAATAATAATTCACTAATATGAAAACTAATTAAAATTAGAGAGTAGATATTATTATTAGATAATAGTTAATAATAGTTAACAACAGTAACAATAATGTTTTATTTGTTATATTAATCATTCTTTATTTCTTTCTTTCTTAATCATTTCCTCTATTAGCCGACGAGGTATCCAGGTTAATCTTTTATATACATAAATAATAACTATATGTAATATGCAGATAGAATCAGTAAACAGTAAGTTTCTTTCATGCGTGATTTTTTAATAGCGCATTGTAATTACACAATGGATATTTTATTTATTACTTTAAAAAACTTCTCTATAGCTATCAGCCTGAGGGCTTTCCCACTGAGTTTATTACTTTATTATAAGAAATATCGATAAAATATATATCCAATAATTTTATTTAACAAAAAAAAACCATATGTGAATGGGTAGATATGTTCTTTATTGGTTGTAGTTAATAATATAAGTTCACACAGGTAACTCGGGTTATAAGTCAATTTACAAATCTCAGGGCAAGAACATAAGGATGAACTTACATATTATGTAAAATGTATTGTTATTTATGACAAAAAATACTCATTATAAATATAATGAAATAATCAATGATTATCATAATCAAACTTATGTCTACGGTACATTGTCATAGGGTTGGGTATTGAAAGTATTATTAAATCGATAATCCGAATTCAATCTATGTTGGCACTATTTTCTTAACAACCCTCATATAAAATAGTTAAATACACAATCAACATATCGCATATAAAATAAGAGCTGTTCACAAAGCGCAGATATGGCTATAGTTGCCAACTTTAGGACAGGGCACATGAAGAAGAAAATAAAAATAATAATATATATTCTATAAATCAAAATACATTATACTTCATTTCAACATATAACATAAGGACAATGAGAACATGAAAGGTACAAGACAAGACTCAATCATTGCGTGGTACAAATCTCATATATATATATATATATATATATATATATATATATATATATATATATATATATATATATATATTCGATAGGAGATTCGATCCTATTTATTCTATAAATCAAAATACATTATACTTCAACACAAAATGTATCGTATTACTGAATTATATTGATAAATTCAGTAATACGATACATTTTGTGTTTTGTGTAGTATAATGTATTTTGATTTATAGAATAAATATGATCGGATCTCCTTGTCTCGTTTATTTTGAGCTTATTCAGGATTATTTACACTGGTGGCCAAGATCAGTTTACACTGTTTATAGTATAGTATAGTATCTACATAGTTTTTAATTTTTATTTACATAATAAATCACACACAAACATATTCACATCAATCAAACACGCTTATAATTATCACTCAATGTAATGTTTAAGTTCCTTGTAATTTATCATGATATAACATGACTTTAGAATCAATTACATACCAATTTCCCTTCAATCAATGACCAAAATAGAAATTTCAGTTCGAGATGGTTAAAATCGCATCAACGTTTAAATTAAAACATACTGCGTACTGATATCAATTAACCTTGCAAAACATGCGTTAATACAGTCATCCTCAATTATTCCACCTTTATAATATGAGAAACATCTGTTATAACAAGTTTTTATTAAGATGAAAATTGTTGAGATGAAATAAAATTATAGGCCGTACGAGTTTTCTACATTTATTAATATAAATAATTAAATTCTTGTTGTAAAACAAAAGTGCAAAAGGTGACCAGGATGCTAAAACCTGCTCAGGAGTTACCGCAGAGAATTGTAGCAGTATACAGTATTATTATTTATGTTTATAAATAATTAACCTGACCCAGTGGTCGAGTGGTTAGAGGCGTCGTCCGTCTTGTACTGAGCATTGGGGAGCCTGAATTTGATCCCCAGCGGGGAGCGAATTTTCGCGAATCACCTTTCACAGTTTTTCAAAGGTTTTCTGTGATGTTGAGGTAAATACCGGGTGATTAAACTCCTCAGAGCTTCTCCCTTGACCGGCGGAAAAGCCTCACGGCCCTATAAAGATAGGATTTTTTTTTATTAACCTGGACACCTCATCGGCTAATAGAGGAAATAATTAAGATAGAAAGAAATATTAATATAACAAAAAAAATACATGTTGTGGTTTCAAACGGTGATAATATAAAGTGCTTACAATATTTATAAGTAAAAGGTGGAAAGTGGCGAATACGAAAATGTTCTGTGTACTACCAAATTATGACATAATGTAAGCAAACCATGAACAAACCTAACGAAACATCGCTTCAATAAACTATTTAAATTTAGTCACAATCTCAGCCTAAAAAATATCAAAAACATTCGCTTAATTCGTGTTTAAATACAGAATTTGTTACAATGAATGAAACATTACACTTTGCAGTTACCTCTCAAATTACGATTTTCACAATCGCAGTCTAAAAAAACATCGATTAATTCGTGTTTAAATACAGAATATTTTACAATGAATGAAAAATCGTATTTTGAGAGGTAACTGCAAAGTGTGATTTTTCATTCACTGTAAAAAAATCTGTATTTAAACACGAATTAAGCGATGTTTTTGATATTTTTTAGGTTGCGATTGTGAAAATCGTATTTTGAGAGGTAACTGCAAAGTGTGATTTTTCATTCATTGTAAAAAATTCTATATTTAAACACGAATTAAGCGATGTTTTTGATATTTTTTAGGCTGCGATTGTGAAAATCGTATTTTGAGAGGTTACTGTAAAGTGTGATTTTTCATTTATTGTAAAAAATTCTGTATTTAAACACGAATTAAGCGAATGTTTTTGATATATTTTAGGCTGCGATTGTGACTAAATTTAAATAGTTTATTGAAGTTATTTCATTGAGCAGCAGATTAAAAACCGTTTCTCGCTATGTTATCTGATTGTCCAACGATTCACTAACAAATTACCATGTATGAAAATGCGCATTTTACTGTGAATTATATTACGTAATAGTCATCTTAGTTTTACGCAGTATTTATACAGAAACATGTATTTGATTTTCATTCAAATATGTGAATTGTTCAAATAAATTGTGCTTTACATAACAAACTACTCATGTTTTAACTGCAATAAAAGGTAGAAAGTATTTGCTGAATCCTCTATTTAATTGCAAATGCAAATAAAACAAACACTTTAAAATTACACAGTCTTTATTTAAATATACCTACCGTTTATTTTATTTTTCAAATAAATCAACGTGACTTCAATATAATTACATTATTAAATTTGTATATAAATCACCGCGATAAATATACTGTTGAGAACAAATTGGACCGAGCTTGTGTTTGTATTTTTATAATATTATAAACAAGATTATTGTTATTATAGATTCCACGTGAAACGTGTTATTTTTAAAATAGAATTTCACTTTCACTTTAAATAGTTAAATTAGTTCTTACACTTATAGAAATGAAAACATCAGTGAGAGGATAATGACCTTATTCTTATATATAAATACCAACTTAATGTTATGAAGCCGACCGTACGGCAAATTTTTACTCTTCTTTAGGTTTCGTGATATATAGTATCTATCTATATATCACGAAACCTAGAGAAAAGTAAAGAAAAAAAATGATTGATTGATTTCGTGATCTAGTCGATATAGAGGGTGTTTCAGAAGAAATGTTCAATATTTTAGGAGGTGGTAATATGGGCCATTTTATATAAAAAAGGTTCATGTAAACATGTGTCCAATTCCTAATGCTTACAAAGATACAGCAATTTGAATTTGGCATGTACATAAAATATAAATAATCTCAGTAGGCTAGCTGAATATAACAGTCGAAACCTGATGCTGTTTATACATGCATATTTTTGTGAACTTGAACCATACTCCATAAGTGATTATTTTAATTCAAGGGTGTTTAATTAATAATTTTAATGTAACTTTTATGTAACTTTTTTGTAACTTGTATGCAACTTTTAATATTTTACTTTATATATTTGTAATAATATGCACTACTGCCCACTCCACATTTTATATTATTTTAGGTCTGACTCTATTTTCCAATTTAATGTCACTTGTAAGTCTTGTAAATGATTTATTTATTGGAAATAAAGATTATTATTATTATAAGGTATTACAAGTGTTTAAGTGTGATTTGTAGTCCAATATTCCACCATTTAGCACGTATCTACACATTCTGAATATGGTATTTGTTTACAAGTTCTGTAATAGAAATGCTGTTGATGCTTATAGAGGATACAACAGACTTATTTATCTAGACTCTCTAGAAATCTAGTTAACTCTACTATTCGCCTTTGGCTACAAGAGTACTTTCTAGTCCTTAGGTGACAGTTCATCTAAATCAAACATTCAAAGGAAGATGTATTGGCCAAAATGCTCACGTTTATTGGCCATCGAGATCCCAGGACCTTAACCCTCTAGAGTTTTGCCTTTGGGGATGGCTGAAAAGCAAAGTAACAAAATAAGTTAATACGAGAGACGAATTTGTCCTTCGCATGATAAATAGTGCTGCCCTCATAAAATAACGAGCAGATAACCTAAGGAAAGCTACAAGTAGTAACGACTTTGGGCGTTGAAGTCGGTGTTGAAATTTTTGAAAATATACTGTGGCCTTATATCATTATCGTTTGTTTTTAACATTTAAATAATATAATAATAAGCGCAATCAATAAGCCATATATCATTACAGCAATTATATGTAATGGAAGAGCGACATTAGACCCACTCTTAGAGAAAAAAAATCTAGTAAGAATATCAACACATTTTTTATGATAAATAATATGCTAATAATTTTTTTTTTCTTGACATTTCTAAATTCTATTAATACACATACATAAATATTTATTTAGCACCGCTTCTTGCATGCAGGCATCATTTCGAATTACAATTAGAAAAACAATTAGGATAGTAAATTGAATATGATCATATGTATTTATGTATTATTTAAAATAAAAACAGTTTTTTAAGGTCGCAAGGTATAATTTTAGGAAATAGGTAGCACGCGAATTAAAATAATTAGAACATTTTTATTAAGTGCTATTTCATTAATGGTGCAGGTTACAATTAAAAAGAATGACATTTGGTTGAATAGTAAACGAATTATGTTAATTTGATAATTGGCGTCAGTTCCTATTTACCCAAACAAATATAAATAATAATATGGAAATTTACATACGAATTTCCATTATTATTATTATTATTTATATTTGTTTGGGTAAATAGGAACTGACGCCAATTATCAAATTAACATAATTCGTTTACTATTCAACCAAGTGTCATAAATAAATAAACAGAGTCAATGATTCTCTAATAATATCTGGTGTGGGCACGAATTTATTAGTTAATATTAAATGTAATTACAAAATCGAGTTATTTTACTAAAATCTAGTAGGTCCTAGAAGACTAAATGATATTAGATTGAAATATTATTGCGTTTGGAAGATACAGATCATCAAAATTGATATTTCGCTGTGTCGCACTAAGGGCCTGTTCTACAATTAACATTTAACCGGAGAATAAGGCTATTCGTGGAATAAGTTTGTCAGACTAAGGGCCAGTTCTACAATTGACATTTAACTGAGGAATAAAGCTATCTGTGGAATAAGTTTGAGATATTAGCGTTAAAACCTCAAACTTATTCCACGAATAGCCTTATTCTCCAGTTAAATGTCAATCGTAGAACCGGCCCTTATTCCACGAATAGCCTTATTCTCCAGTTAAAAGTCAATTGTAGAACCTGACCCAAATCGTGTTTATAGCCTGAATCGCAGTTATCAAACATTATATCTGCCAGTGTAATGAAGCAAATCCCTTTTTATTTTCTAAAATAAGTAGCTTATAGGTGAAGCTATTTGAAAATGAAGATATTAGATGGAGACAGGGTTGTACATTTTTTTTAGGGCCCTGACTAAAATCTCCTATAATAAATTTTATGTAATTAAATCATTTTACACTAAAGCTTTATTTTTGCGAGTCAATGCATTGCAAAATCTTTTTCCATACAGACAGAGTACAAATAAATGTGTAATTAATTTGTAGCAATACACTTTACATTTGTTAGGACAGTAGTAGGGAAGGGGGAGATGGGCTACCATTTTCGGACAGGTTCCCAAACATATAATGTCCTTTCTGAACCCCCTTTCATCGTTGGGCCCTTACCTAGTTTCGGTCCTGGATGGACATATTATTGCGTTCGTAAGATACAGATCATGAAAGTTGTTAGTTCGTTTTAGATACTCGAAATAGTTTTTTGATTCGCTTTTTCGCTTCAAATGCTTATTGCTGGACAACCAGACTATCAGTTTTTTAACGTTTTGTTTTTTATTTATAATTTTACTTTTTTTCTAGCTCGACAAGTAGAAAATTTGGAAGAAAAAGTGAACGTGAGTGGATGTAAACGCACCTACTGTCGCCTGAAGAAGAAGACGCAAGTAACTGTTGAAATCAAGTTCAAACCAAGTAATTTCATTCTGAATATATTTAGTATATTATATTAACTTTTATATAATAATATGTTTGTAGCCAAAGAGATTAAAACACTAACGAACACAGTCAGTGCCCAAATCGCAGGCATCCCGTTCCCCTTCATCGGTACCGATGGAAGCAGTGCATGTGGTCAAGTTTATCAAGCGGATGGTACTACTAAAGCCAGTTGCCCACTGAAGGCGGATACAGATTATGTCTATAAGAACGCTATTAATGTCTTAGAACTATACCCAAGAGTAAGTAAATTTATTTATTTAATCGAATGCTTATCTACCATATTACTAAGGCCCAGAGTAAGTAAATATTAACCTTTTCGGTATTGCCGGTGGAATTTGCCACCATAACATTTACAGGTCTCCATTCAATATCCATATCCATATTTTTCCTCTTAATCACCAGCTGTTTATCTACAAAACTTATTTTATTCCAATAAATGTGAATTTTCATTATTAGTATTTTTTATATCTCGGGCCTGCTGGCGGCATTAGCACACAAAATTCAATTTAAAAATCCAGTCCTGAAAGGGTTATAGGGAAATATAATATATCTGGTGTGGGCACCACACGACTTTCCAAAATTAATTACGTAATTAATATTAAATCAAATTTAAGATATTTCGATTAGACTTGGTTCGATTCACGCGTTAATTTTTTCATGTTGCCCTTGTCCGAGGTTGCACTTTGGAGGCATTCCCAAGAAGGTTAATGTTAAGACGAAAATAAACCAGGAAACGATTAATGCGAACCGGTCTGAGTGGACGTTGAAATATTAAGAATTCCAAATAATACGTGTTTATACTGTTTATGCGTGATTTTTAAATAATACTAGTTTCTTAGATTTGCATAGAACATTTCAAGGTTTTCCAGATTTGAGATATCCGTGACCGATTTTAGACAGATAATAATTAAACTAATGTTGATTACATTGGATGAATTTACGTAACACACACTAATGTGTCTACGGAATGGAAATTTACCTGCACTGTAATGAGTGTGTCATGTATTCTTGACACCGTTATTATAACAAGCAATTCAGCACGAAGAATTTTGCTGGGAACTTTGTATTTAAATGCAGTAATTGTTTTAAAATAGTTGCTAATTATAGTCGTTTTTGTTGAGCTATATTCAATATATTAAAGATTTTTTTTTAATACTGAGTGTACGAAAAGTATCGGATAGCTGTTTAAAGACGTACTCAAAATGTTTAATCTAATTAATAGTAAGTATTTTGTATTCTGTATTTAGATGCATATTAATGAAAAATATTTGAATTCATATTAAATGAATATTTAACATATTTCGATTCACGTTTTCACGTTATATATCCAAATTTTAATTTTATATGCAAATTTTAAAGCAAATCGATAGGGGTTAACCTTTCGGCTCGAAAATGTTTCTTCGCGATCGACTTGAAATTTTGCATAATCAATTTCGACATTTTTTTTAACAACAAATTCAAGTTTTAGCTATCTTCATTTGTCAGGATTTAGCACAGGACTAGTATACATACATATTCTGTCTGCCCATATTAATTAATATATTTTTTTAGTTAAAGGTAGTCGTACACTGGGCCCTCACCGGACCAGACGGTGATGTCATCTGCTTCGAAGTTCCCGCAAGAATAACGAATTGATTATTATTTTATTAACTCGTTTTTCATGTAGACACATTGGGTTGTGTTTAAAGTGATCCAGATTGTAAATTAAGTATATATTTTTTATTTTACCAATAAACTAGTTTTTTTTTTTAATATTTATTTCAAATAGATGGCTATAATTTGTTAGCGCAATTTGAATAAATTACCTGTATATACAAACATTATTGGACATAAAAATTGTGCTTTCAATGACAATTTTTTCATGTCTAATTTAATATAAAAACTTCATTAGTAAATAACTAGATGTACGAATTCACAAAGTAAGTATTTTTACTTGTAACAGTACAGACGTTGATTAATGAAATTTGCAATCATTTTAATGTAAAATAAATGTTTGTTAAATGAGCGCGATTATAAATAACTGGTATACGCACAACACAACTTTCCGAATTAATTACATAACTTGCATAACAATAAAAACCAAAAATGTGATTATTATCACCGTCGAACCAATTTCTAGTTTGTATTTTTGGATATAGAATATACCCTATTGTACCAGGGCTGTGGTGCGATTTTTGACCGTACGCTTTTATCATACGCTATAAGCGTACACGTTTCATAGCGCTGAATCGATAGAATTAACTCAATAATTAATATCAAAATCTAACTACTGTCAAGCTTTCAGTTCTGTAAAATATGAGCATTATCTTTCACGAAGCGAAGGGTCAAAAATCGACACCATTTTCAATAATAGTGAACGTGTCTCGATCGCTATATTTATAGCGATCGCTCAAAAATCCAGCCCCTGGTCAACTCAACTCTTTTGTACATAGGATCTACTTTTTATCTTGAACATATGTTGCGATCGACTTGTTGCCATCAGTGCTCTATTTAAGTAGTCTTTTAATCGACTACCCCAATGAATGTTATGTATTTCAAGCCACTTGAAATTCATAATATTTACAGCTAGAGAAAAGCGTTCAAGCCATAACCTTCTATATCTTTTAGTTATCGAGATACAGTGCAAAATAGGCGTCTTCACAACGATTGATTGAGATACAGGGCAATATAGACGTAAGTTATTTTTCTTCAATCAAGCAACATCTAGCGGGTTTTAGCTCAACACTATTGCTGCCCGAATAGAAAACACCGTGCTGAAGCGAATGAAAAAATGCCAAAATCGTTTGTAAATATCTCTTTCCGTTTTCGTGACACAACCCTTCAAAATTCGTAAAAATTGCTTGAAATTACCATTTCAAAAACACCTTTTTCAAACTGTATCTCAGTAAGTGTTTGTCGTACCGACTTCTAGTATGTGTGTTTTGATTCAAGGAGTGGCCTTCAATACGAGAACTCGTGACATACAAAAAACCGAGAAATGATCAAACGGGTAGAGGTTAACTTTATAGAATATAAACATAAATATAATACTTTTATTTATAAAAAAATTGGTAGGAACAGATTAAATTATGCGGGGTTTTTGGTCTTCAGGCAGGTGTGATTTATAAAATACTAACGTCAGAGCATGAACGGAATGTTTCTTGAGGTCCACATCCTACAGAGGAGCTGCCATCAGGGCACATACCCCAGTTGTTACCTAGAAATTAAAATTATGAAAATAACGATGTGAAAAGCGAGGGGTGGGTGGGTGTTCATAGTCCAACCAGACTATACCTATTCACTATTTAAAATGACTTGAAATATGCCCATTCACTGTGTAAAATTACTCGAAACTGATTTATTTTGATTCAAGGTATAAATATGTTGCCTACCAAGTTTTAACTATCAAACCTGTACTTTACGACGTGCCTTTTGACTAGTTCAATTTAAAAATTATTAGTCACATTTTTAATTTTTAATATAAATATTTTTATGTTATATTTTATACTTATTTATAAACTATACCTTGATCTGTATTTCTTTTTATAAAAAATTGTATAAAAACTATTTGAAATAAGTACAATTATTCACTGAATATCCCCGACCTGGTCTAGAGGAACCCTGCCCTTTCTTCTAGGCCAAAATACCTCAAAAACTTTTAAGAACATAACTATAACAACATAGACCTGGTCTAGAGGAACCCTGCCCTTTCTTCTAGGCCAAAATACCTCAAAAACTTTTAACAACATAACTATAACAACATAGACCTGGTCTAGAGGAACCCTGCCCTTTCTTCTAGGCCAAAATACCTCAAAAACTTAAAAAAAAACTATTATTCATTAATAGTGAATGACTTCTTGCCGTATTGGCTATCTGAATGAAGAATCACCAGATATATCAATGTTAATTAATTTCTCAAGTCCCACCAGAGATTATTATTATTCACTTTGTTATAATTTTACTTATATAATAATAGTGTATTTACCTCCAGCATAGTTCCACCTAAGCACGCATCTCTCGCACTTGAAATTCTCAGGCAGTTGTACACGGTTTACAACCATATAATCGCCGGCCTTAATTTCAAACTCGTAACTTCCATCCTCAAACTTAAGCGGCTTGAAGCAATCTTCACCAGACTCGATAGCGTTATCCGAAGCTAACTCACACACGCTGAAGCTGAAATGGCCCAAATGATTGGCGGTTAAGAGCGCTGAGGTTTCAATGATTTGTCCAGCGGTGTAATTCGCTACGATTTTTCCAAGGCCATAGATACCGGTGTTTTCGTTGGGCTGGGGATGAGGCAATGCGTAGTTGTCCCCACACAGGCCGCAGTTACCACCATTTTGGTTCCATTGAACCTAATAATCATCATAATTCATTAAAAAAACAATATTTATATAATGTTCTATAAAATCAATATACTCTATATAGTGTGATCCATATAAGAGAAAATAGTCTGTAACTTCTTTATTTAAACGTAATTTCCTTGAAAAAGTATTTATTTAACCATATAAAAATTGTATACTGTCGTAAAGAGAATTAACCAAATACTATAAAAACTGCAAAAAAGTATATAGTGCCATTGGAAAAACAAAAGTTGTATACACTTCTAGCCAAACCGGAAATGAATTTTATTTTTTAAATATGCTACAAAATAGTTTACGTGATACTGAATTAAAAAATATTTAACCGCTTTTTCGTCAATCGTAAAATAAAGTGTTCCCTCGTATTTGGATCATATATAAAACTTTTATCTAAAAAACTTATAATATAAAATGTATTCTTCTTATCTCACTTTCAATTCGATAGAAAATTTCAAGTGGTACTCTCCCAAATTAAGACTAATTACATGTAGAGCACATTACAAAATACAAAATATTAACATTTTGCGTCCACCCCGTAAATAGATGTATTCATACCATTTTATGACACATTTTATTACTAGTATTAAACAAAGTATACAAGTCTGAAGATAAAGTAATTTATAATTAGAATAGTTTTCAACTTACTGTAATTCCACCACAGAAATTTTCATTATCATTATAATTAACAGGATAGCGATCGTCGAACCTCCACAGGGAGCTCCTATTTGGAGGATCTAATAGCATACCATGCCCATTAACACCTGCCAAAGTGGCCAAAGCGGCAATAACACATGCAAACTTCAACATGTTTGATTTTTTATTGTTTTTAATTTATAATTTCGAGGATTCGCGAATGATTGTGAATTAAGATTGGCGTATCCCCTCGTTATATATCCCGAGGCGCAAATTCTTTTTTTTTTCTGATAAGATAAGCGCGAAAATCCTACCAAGCTTACACACCGATTGTTATTACTGAGTACTAAGATTTTATGATATCTAGGTTTTGATTAAATATTATTGAATGTAAAGTTTTTTGTTATTAGCAACAAAACGAAATACATTGTGTTTAAATTGTAAGCTATAAAATATGATTTGTATTAACTATAGTGGATGAAACATTATTAATTTCTCTTGCCGTTTTCGTGCTACGCTGGTGTGAAAGTCTAAAAATATTGAAATTTCATCAATTTTCTCGGTTTAAACTCGATAGCGTCTTTATTTAATATGCTAGAGAGATGGTTTATATGTCAAAATGTAGAGTATTTCTAGCCCTACAAATTGAGGCTTAGGCACTTTTCTCTAGCTCTTATAGTTTTGGTGCTACAGCGGCGTGAAGGTCTGAAAATATTGAAATTTCATGCATTTTCTCGGTTTAAATTCGATAGCGTCTTTATTTAAAACGCTAGAGAGGTGCATTATATGTCAAAATGTAGAGTATTTCTAGCCCTACAAATTGAGGCTTAGGCACTTTTCTCTAGCTCTTATAGTTTTGGTGCTACAGAGGCGTGAAGGTCTGAAAATATTGAAATTTTATCCATTTTCTCAGTTTAAATTCGATAGCGTCTGTATTTAAAATGCTAGAGAGGTGGTTTATATGTCAAAATGTAGAGTGTTTCTAGCCCTACAAATTGAGGCTTAGGCACTTTTCTCTAGCTCTTATAGTATTGGTGCTACAGAGGCGTGAAGGTCTGAAAATATCGAAATTTCATGCATTTTCTTTGTTTAAACTCGATAGCGTCTTTATTTAAAACGCTAGACAGGTGGTTTATATGTCAAAATGTAGAGTATTTCTAGCCCTACAAATTGAGGCTTAGGCACTTTTCTCTAGCTATTATAGTTTTGGTGCTACAGAGGCGTGAAGGTCTGAAAATATTGAAATTTCATGCATTTTCTCGGTTTAAACTCGATGGCGTCTTTCTTTAAAATGCTAGAGACATGGTTTATATCTCAAAATGTAGAGTATTTCTAGTCCTACAAATTGAGGCTTAGGCACTTTTCTCTAGCTCTTATAGTGTTGGTGCTACAATATTGAAATTTCATGCATTTTCTCGGTTTAAACTCGATGGCGTCTTTATTTAAAATGCTAGAGACATGGTTTATATCTCAAAATGTAGAGTATTTCTAGTCCTACAAATTGAGGCTTAGGCACTTTTCTCTAGCTCTTATAGTTTTGGTGCTACAGCGGCGTGAAGGTCTGAAAATATTGAAATTTCATGCATTTTCTCGGTTTAAACTCGATAGCGTCTTTATTTAAAATGCTAGAGAGGTGGTTTATATGTCAAAATGTAGAGTATTTCTAGCCCTACAAATTGAGGCTTAGGCACTTTTCTCTAGCTCTTATAGTTTTGGTGCTACAGAGACGTGAAGGTCTGAAAATATTGAAATTTCATGCATTTTCTCGGTTTAAACTCGATGGCGTCTTTATTTAAAATGCTAGAGACATGGTGTATATCTCAAAATGTAGAGTATTTCTAGTCCTACAAATTGAGGCTTAGGCACTTTTCTCTAACTCTTATAGTTTTGGTGCTACAGCGGCGTGAAGGTCTGAAAATATTGAAATTTCATGCATTTTCTCGGTTTAAACTCGATAGCGTCTTTATTTAAAACGCTAGAGAGATGGTTTATATGCCAAAATGTAGAGTATTTCTAGCCCTACAAATTGAGGCTTAGGCACTTTTCTCTAGCTCTTATAGTTTTGGTGCTACAGCGGCGTGAAGGTCTGAAAATATTGAAATTTCATGCATTTTCTCGGTTTAAACTCGATAGCGTCTTTATTTAAAATGCTAGAGAGGTGGTTTATATGTCAAAATGTAGAGTATTTCTAGCCCTACAAATTGAGGCTTAGGCACTTTTCTCTAGCTCTTATAGTTTTGGTGCTACAGAGGCGTGAAGGTCTGAAAATATTTAAATTTCATGCATTTTCTCGGTTTAAACTTGATAGCGTCTTTATTTAAAACGCTAGAGAGGTGGTTTATATGTCAAAATGTAGAGTATTTCTAGCCCTACAAATTGAGGCTTAGGCACTTTTCTCTAGCTCTTATAGTTTTGGTGCTACAGAGGCGTGAAGGTCTGAAAATATTTAAATTTCATGCATTTTCTCGGTTTAAACTCGATAGCGTCTTTATTTAAAACGCTAGAGAGGTGGTTTATATGTCAAAATGTAGAGTATTTCTAGCCCTACAAATTGAGGCTTAGGCACTTTTCTCTAGCTCTTATAGTTTTGGTGCTACAGAGGCGTGAAGGTCTGAAAATATTTAAATTTCATGCATTTTCTCGGTTTAAACTCGATAGCGTCTTTATTTAAAACGCTAGAGAGGTGGTTTATATGTCAAAATGTAGAGTGTTTCTAGCCCTACAAATTGAGGCTTAGGCACTTTTCTCTAGCTCTTATAGTTTTGGTGCTACAGAGGCGTGAAGGTCTGAAAATATTGAAATTTCATGCATTTTCTCGGTTTAAACTCGATGGCGTCTTTATTTAAAATGCTAGAGACATGGTGTATATCTCAAAATGTAGAGTATTTCTAGTCCTACAAATTGAGGCTTAGGTACTTTTCTCTAACTCTTATAGTTTTGGTGCTACAGCGGCATGAAGGTCTGAAAATATTGAAATTTCATGCATTTTCTCGGTTTAAACTCGATAGCGTCTTTATTTAAAACGCTAGAGAGGTGGTTTATATGTCAAAATGTAGAGTATTTCTAGCCCTACAAATTGAGGCTTAGGCACTTTTCTCTAGCTCTTATAGTTTTGGTGCTACAGAGACGTGAAGGTCTGAAAATATTGAAATTTCATGCATTTTCTCGGTTTAAACTCGATGGCGTCTTTATTTAAAATGCTAGAGACATGGTGTATATCTCAAAATGTAGAGTATTTCTAGTCCTACAAATTGAGGCTTAGGCACTTTTCTCTAACTCTTATAGTTTTGGTGCTACAGCGGCGTGAAGGTCTGAAAATATTGAAATTTCATGCATTTTCTCGGTTTAAACTCGATAGCGTCTTTATTTAAAACGCTAGAGAGGTGGTTTATATGTCAAAATGTAGAGTATTTCTAGCCCTACAAATTGAGGCTTAGGCACTTTTCTCTAGCTCTTATAGTTTTGGTGCTACAGAGGCGTGAAGGTCTGAAAATATTGAAATTTCATGCATTTTCTCGGTTTAAACTCGATAGCGTCTTTATTTAAAATGCTAGAGAGGTGGTTTATATGTCAAAATGTAGAGTATTTCTAGCCCTACAAATTGAGGCTTAGGCACTTTTCTCTAGCTCTTATAGTTTTGGTGCTACAGAGGCGTGAAGGTCTGAAAATATTTAAATTTCATGCATTTTCTCGGTTTAAACTTGATAGCGTCTTTATTTAAAACGCTAGAGAGGTGGTTTATATGTCAAAATGTAGAGTATTTCTAGCCCTACAAATTGAGGCTTAGGCACTTTTCTCTAGCTCTTATAGTTTTGGTGCTACAGAGGCGTGAAGGTCTGAAAATATTTAAATTTCATGCATTTTCTCGGTTTAAACTCGATAGCGTCTTTATTTAAAACGCTAGAGAGGTGGTTTATATGTCAAAATGTAGAGTATTTCTAGCCCTACAAATTGAGGCTTAGGCACTTTTCTCTAGCTCTTATAGTTTTGGTGCTACAGAGGCGTGAAGGTCTGAAAATATTGAAATTTCATGCATTTTCTCGGTTTAAACTCGATGGCTTCTTTATTTAAAATGCTAGAGACATGGTGTATATCTCAAAATGTAGAGTATTTCTAGTCCTACAAATTGAGGCTTAGGTACTTTTCTCTAACTCTTATAGTTTTGGTGCTACAGCGGCATGAAGGTCTGAAAATATTGAAATTTCATGCATTTTCTCGGTTTAAACTCGATAGCGTCTTTATTTAAAACGCTAGAGAGGTGGTTTATATGTCAAAATGTAGAGTATTTCTAGCCCTACAAATTGAGGCTTAGGCACTTTTCTCTAGCTCTTATAGTTTTGGTGCTACAGAGGCGTGAAGGTCTGAAAATATTTAAATTTCATGCATTTTCTCGGTTTAAACTCGATAGCGTCTTTATTTAAAACGCTAGAGAGGTGGTTTATATGTCAAAATGTAGAGTGTTTCTAGCCCTACAAATTGAGGCTTAGGCACTTTTCTCTAGCTCTTATAGTTTTGGTGCTACAGAGGCGTGAAGGTCTGAAAATATCGAAATTTTATCCATTTTCTCAGTTTAAACTCGATAGCGTCTTTATTTAAAATGCTAGAGAGGTGGTTTATATGTCAAAATGTAGAGTATTTCTAGCCCTACAAATTGAGGCTTAGGCACTTTTCTCTAGCTCTTATAGTTTTGGTGCTACAGCGGCGTGAAGGTCTGAAAATATTGAAATTTCATGCATTTTCTCGGTTTAAACTCGATAGCGTCTTTATTTAAAACGCTAGAGAGGTGGTTTATATGTCAAAATGTAGAGTGTTTCTAGCCCTACAAATTGAGGCTTAGGCACTTTTCTCTAGCTCTTATAGTTTTGGTGCTACAGAGGCGTGAAGGTCTGAAAATATCGAAATTTTATCCATTTTCTCAGTTTAAACTCGATAGCGTCTTTATTTAAAATGCTAGAGAGGTGGTTTATATGTCAAAATGTAGAGTATTTCTAGCCCTACAAATTGAGGCTTAGGCACTTTTCTCTAGCTCTTATAGTTTTGGTGCTACAGAGGCGTGAAGGTCTGAAAATATTTAAATTTCATGCATTTTCTCGGTTTAAACTCGATAGCGTCTTTATTTAAAACGCTAGAGAGGTGGTTTATATGTCAAAATGTAGAGTATTTCTAGCCCTACAAATTGAGGCTTAGGCACTTTTCTCTAGCTCTTATAGTTTTGGTGCTACAGAGGCGTGAAGGTCTGAAAATATCGAAATTTTATCCATTTTCTCAGTTTAAACTCGATAGCGTCTTTATTTAAAATGCTAGAGAGGTGGTTTATATGTCAAAATGTAGAGTATTTCTAGCCCTACAAATTGAGGCTTAGGCACTTTTCTCTAGCTCTTATAGTTTTGGTGCTACAGCGGCGTGAAGGTCTGAAAATATTGAAATTTCATGCATTTTCTCGGTTTAAACTCGATAGCGTCTTTATTTAAAACGCTAGAGAGGTGGTTTATATGTCAAAATGTAGAGTGTTTCTAGCCCTACAAATTGAGGCTTAGGCACTTTTCTCTAGCTCTTATAGTTTTGGTGCTACAGAGGCGTGAAGGTCTGAAAATATCGAAATTTTATCCATTTTCTCAGTTTAAACTCGATAGCGTCTTTATTTAAAATGCTAGAGAGGTGGTTTATATGTCAAAATGTAGAGTATTTCTAGCCCTACAAATTGAGGCTTAGGCACTTTTCTCTAGCTCTTATAGTTTTGGTGCTACAGCGGCGTGAAGGTCTGAAAATATTGAAATTTCATGCATTTTCTCGGTTTAAACTCGATAGCGTCTTTATTTAAAACGCTAGAGAGGTGGTTTATATGTCAAAATGTAGAGTATTTCTAGCCCTACAAATTGAGGCTTAGGCACTTTTCTCTAGCTCTTATAGTTTTGGTGCTACAGAGGCGTGAAGGTCTGCAAATATTTAAATTTCATGCATTTTCTCGGTTTAAACTCGATAGCGTCTTTATTTAAAACGCTAGAGAGGTGGTTTATATGTCAAAATGTAGAGTATTTCTAGCCCTACAAATTGAGGCTTAGGCACTTTTCTCTAGCTCTTATAGTTTTGGTGCTACAGAGGCGTGAAGGTCTGAAAATATTGAAATTTCATGCATTTTCTCGGTTTAAACTCGATAGCGTCTTTATTTAAAATGCTAGAGAGGTGGTTTATATGTCAAAATGTAGAGTATTTCTAGGCCTACAAATTGAGGCTTAGGCACTTTTCTCTAGCTCTTATAGTTTTGGTGCTACAGCGGCGTGAAGGTCTGAAAATATTGAAATTTTATGCATTTTCTCGGTTTAAACTCGATAGCGTCTTTATTTAAAACGCTAGAGAGGTGGTTTATATGTCAAAATGTAGAGTGTTTCTAGCCCTACAAATTGAGGCTTAGGCACTTTTCTCTAGCTCTTATAGTTTTGGTGCTACAGAGGCGTGAATGTCTGAAAATATCGAAATTTTATCCATTTTCTCAGTTTAAACTCGATAGCGTCTTTATTTAAAACGCTAGAGAGGTGGTTTATATGTCAAAATGTAGAGTATTTCTAGCCCTACAAATTGAGGCTTAGGCACTTTTCTCTAGCTCTTATAGTTTTGGTGCTACAGAGGCGTGAATGTCTGAAAATATTGAAATTTTATCCATTTTCTCAGTTTAAACTCGATAGCGTCTTTATTTAATATGCTAGAGAGATGGTTTATATGTCAAAATGTAGAGTATTTCTAGCCCTACAAATTGAGGCTTAGGCACTTTTCTCTAGCTCTTATAGTTTTGGTGCTACAGAGGCGTGAAGGTCTGAAAATATTGAAATTTCATGCATTTTCTCGGTTTAAACTCGATGGCGTCTTTATTTAAAATGCTAGAGACATGGTGTATATCTCAAAATGTAGAGTATTTCTAGTCCTACAAATTGAGGCTTAGGCACTTTTCTCTAACTCTTATAGTTTTGGTGCTACAGCGGCGTGAAGGTCTGAAAATATTGAAATTTCATGCATTTTCTCGGTTTAAACTCGATAGCGTCTTTATTTAAAACGCTAGAGAGGTGGTATATATGTCAAAATGTAGAGTATTTCTAGCCCTACAAATTGAGGCTTAGGCACTTTTCTCTAGCTCTTATAGTTTTGGTGCTACAGAGGCGTGAATGTCTGAAAATATTGAAATTTTATCCATTTTCTCAGTTTAAACTCGATAGCGTCTTTATTTAAAATGCTAGAGAGGTGGTTTATATGTCAAAATGTAGAGTATTTCTAGGCCTACAAATTGAGGCTTAGGCACTTTTCTCTAGCTCTTATAGTTTTGGTGCTACAGCGGCGTGAAGGTCTGAAAATATTGAAATTTCATGCATTTTCTCGGTTTAAACTCGATAGCGTCTTTATTTAAAACGCTAGAGAGGTGGTTTATATGTCAAAATGTAGAGTATTTCTAGCCCTACAAATTGAGGCTTAGGCACTTTTCTCTAGCTCTTATAGTTTTGGTGCTACAGAGGCGTGAATGTCTGAAAATATTGAAATTTTATCCATTTTCTCAGTTTAAACTCGATAGCGTCTTTATTTAAAATGCTAGAGAGGTGGTTTATATGTCAAAATGTAGAGTATTTCTAGGCCTACAAATTGAGGCTTAGGCACTTTTCTCTAGCTCTTATAGTTTTGGTGCTACAGCGGCGTGAAGGTCTGAAAATATTGAAATTTCATGCATTTTCTCGGTTTAAACTCGATAGCGTCTTTATTTAAAACGCTAGAGAGGTGGTTTATATGTCAAAATGTAGAGTATTTCTAGCCCTACAAATTGAGGCTTAGGCACTTTTCTCTAGCTCTTATAGTTTTGGTGCTACAGAGGCGTGAAAGTCTGAAAATATTGAAATTTCATGCATTTTCTCGGTTTAAACTCGATAGCGTCTTTATTTAAAATGCTAGAGAGGTGGTTTATATGTCAAAATGTAGAGTATTTCTAGGCCTACAAATTGAGGCTTAGGCACTTTTCTCTAGCTCTTATAGTTTTGGTGCTACAGAGGCGTGAAGGTCTGAAAATATTGAAATTTAATCCATTTTCTCAGTTTAAACTCGATAGCATCTTTATTTAATACGCTAGAGAGATGGTTTATATGTCAAAATGTAGAGTATTTCTAGCCCTACAAATTGAGGCTTAGGCACTTTTCTCTAGCTCTTATAGTTTTGGTGCTACAGGGGCGTGAAGGTCTGAAAATATTGAAATTTCATGCATTTTCTCGGTTTAAACTCGATGGCGTCTTTATTTAAAATGCTAGAGACACGGTGTATATCTCAAAATGTAGAGTATTTCTAGTCCTACAAATTGAGGCTTAGGCACTTTTCTCTAACTCTTATAGTTTTGGTGCTACAGCGGCGTGAAGGTCTGAAAATATTGAAATTTCATGCATTTTCTCGGTTTAAACTCGATAGCGTCTTTATTTAAAACGCTAGAGAGGTGGTTTATATGTCAAAATGTAGAGTATTTCTAGCCCTACAAATTGAGGCTTAGGCACTTTTCTCTAGCTCTTATAGTTTTGGTGCTACAGCGGCGTGAAGGTCTGAAAATATTGAAATTTCATGCATTTTCTCGGTTTAAACTCGATAGCGTCTTTATTTAAAACGCTAGAGAGGTGGTTTATATGTCAAAATGTAGAGTATTTCTAGCCCTACAAATTGAGGCTTAGGCACTTTTCTCTAGCTCTTATAGTTTTGGTGCTACAGAGGCGTGAATGTCTGAAAATATTGAAATTTTATCCATTTTCTCAGTTTAAACTCGATAGCGTCTTTATTTAAAATGCTAGAGAGGTGGTTTATATGTCAAAATGTAGAGTATTTCTAGGCCTACAAGTTGAGGCTTAGGCATTTTTCTCTAGCTCTTATAGTTTTGGTGCTACAGCGGCGTGAAGGTCTGAAAATATTGAAATTTCATGCATTTTCTCGGTTTAAACTCGATAGCGTCTTTATTTAAAACGCTAGAGAGGTGGTTTATATGTCAAAATGTAGAGTGTTTCTAGCCCTACAAATTGAGGCTTAGGCACTTTTCTCTAGCTCTTATAGTTTTGGTGCTACAGAGGCGTGAAGGTCTGAAAATATCGAAATTTTATCCATTTTCTCAGTTTAAACTCGATAGCGTCTTTATTTAAAATGCTAGAGAGGTGGTTTATATGTCAAAATGTAGAGTATTTCTAGCCCTACAAATTGAGGCTTAGGCACTTTTCTCTAGCTCTTATAGTTTTGGTGCTACAGAGGCGTGAAGGTCTGAAAATATTGAAATTTTATCCATTTTCTCAGTTTAAACTTGATAGCATCTTTATTTAATATGCTAGAGAGATGGTTTATATGTCAAAATGTAGAGTGTTTCTAGCCCTACAAATTGAGGCTTAGGTACTTTTCTCTAGCTCATATAGTTTTGGTGCTACAGCGGCGTGAAGGTCTGAAAATATTGAAATTTCATGCATTTTCTCGGTTTAAACTCGATAGCGTCTTTATTTAAAACGCTAGAGAGGTGGTTTATATGTCAAAATGTAGAGTATTTCTAGCCCTACAAATTGAGGCTTAGGCACTTTTCTCTAGCTCTTATAGTTTTGGTGCTACAGCGGAGTGAAGGTCTGAAAATATTGAAATTTCATGCATTTTCTCGGTTTAAACTCGATAGCGTCTTTATTTAAAATGCTAGAGAGATGGTTTATAACTCAAAATGTAGAGTATTTCTAGCCCTACAAATTGAGGCTTAGGCACTTTTGTCTAGCTCTTATAGTGTTCGTGCTACAGCGGTGAGAATAGAGTCCTGTCAGCACGCTTTAACTTTGTCTCTTCTGTGTATTTATACTAGACGAGCAATGATTCAGGTGTATTGACAGACCGAAACCTACAGGTTTTATGGGAAGAAAGAAGTATATCTAAATGGCGTTTTGGTAAGTATGTATCTCGATAAATTCTTTTAAAAACGATTATTCTTATATTTTAGTCGAAATCCCGTGAAATTTCAACCCAGAATGTCAATATGTCATCCGGGACGCAAAAATGTCACGAATTTCACGCAAATCGATCCAAAATTTAAGAATTTTTAAGATTTATGGTAAGAAGGGGGGAGTACGTTGACCATAAATCTTAAATTTTTCTTAAATTTGGCCGAAATTCCGTGAAATTTCGACCAGAAAGTGAAAATGTTGTAAATATTTCAACCCGAGATGCGAAAGTGTTGGCGAATTTCACGCAAATCGGTCCAAAATTTAAGAATTTTTAAGATTTATGGTAAGAAGGGGGGAGTACGTTGACCATAAATCTTAAATTTTTCTTAAATTTGGCCGAAATTCCGTGAAATTTCGACCAGAAAGTGAAAATGTTATAAATATTTCAACCCGAGTCGTGAAAGTGTTAGCGAATTTCACAAAAATCGTTGCAAAATTTTGGAATATGAAGTAAAAATCCCAAGAATTTCACGCTTTTTGGTCGAAAATTGAAGATTTCTGAACACTTTAAAACCATAAGGTATAGGTACATGGACCAAGAAATTGACATGAAATTTTAAAAATATCTCCAAATCTAGTTGAAAATACGTGTAAAGTCTCCGCAGAACGTCAAAACGTTGGAATATGAGGTAAAAATCCCAAGAATTTCACGCTTTTTGGTCGAAAATTGAAGATTTCTGAACACTTTAAAACCATAAGGTATAGGTACATGGACCAAGAAATTGACATGAAATTTTAAAAATATCTCCAAATCTAGTCGAAAATACGTGTAAAGTCTCCGCAGAACGTCAAAACGTTGGAATATGAGGTAAAAATCCCAAGAATTTCACGCTTTTTGGTCGAAAATTGAAGATTTCTGAACACTTTAAAACCATAAGGTACATGGACCAAGAAATTGACATGAAATTTTAAAAATATCGTCAAATCTAGTCGAAAATACGTGTAAAGTCTCCGCAGAACGTCAAAACGTTGGAATATGAGGTAAAAATCCCAAGAATTTCACGCTTTTTGGTCGAAAATTGAAGATTTCTGAACACCTAAAAACCATAAGGTATAGGTACATGGACCAAGAAATTGACATGAAATTTTAAAAATATCGTCAAATCTAGTCGAAAATACGTGTAAAGTCTCCGCAGAACGTCAAAACGTTGGAATATGAGGTAAAAATCCCAAGAATTTCACGCTTTTTGGTCGAAAATTGAAGATTTCTGAACACCTAAAAACCATAAGGTATAGGTACATGGACCAAGAAATTGACATGAAATTTTAAAAATATCTCCAAATCTAGTCGAAAATACGTGTAAAGTCTCCGCAGAACGTCAAAACGTTGGAATATGAGGTAAAAATCCCAAGAATTTCACGCTTTTTGGTCGAAAATTGAAGATTTCTGAACACCTAAAAACCGTAAGGTATAGGTACATGGACCAAGAAATTGACATGAAATTTTAAAAATATCTCCAAATCTAGTTGAAAATACGTGTAAAGTCTCCGCAGAACGTCAAAACGTTGGAATATGAGGTAAAAATCCCAAGAATTTCACGCTTTTTGGTCGAAAATTGAAGATTTCTGAACACCTAAAAACCATAAGGTATAGGTACATGGACCAAGAAATTGACATGAAATTTTAAAAATATCTCCAAATCTAGTTGAAAATACGTGTAAAGTCTCCGCAGAACGTCAAAACGTTGGAATATGAGGTAAAAATCCCAAGAATTTCACGCTTTTTGGTCGAAAATTGAAGATTTCTGAACACTTTAAAACCATAAGGTATAGGTACATGGACCAAGAAATTGACATGAAATTTTAAAAATATCTCCAAATCTAGTCGAAAATACGTGTAAAGTCTCCGCAGAACGTCAAAACGTTGGAATATGAGGTAAAAATCCCAAGAATTTCACGCTTTTTGGTCGAAAATTGAAGATTTCTGAACACCTAAAAACCATAAGGTATAGGTACATGGACCAAGAAATTGACATGAAATTTTAAAAATATCTCCAAATCTAGTCGAAAATACGTGTAAAGTCTCCGCAGAACGTCAAAACGTTGGAATATGAGGTAAAAATCCCAAGAATTTCACGCTTTTTGGTCGAAAATTGAAGATTTCTGAACACTTTAAAACCATAAGGTATAGGTACATGGACCAAGAAATTGACATGAAATTTTAAAAATATCTCCAAATCTAGTTGAAAATACGTGTAAAGTCTCCGCAGAACGTCAAAACGTTGGAATATGAGGTAAAAATCCCAAGAATTTCACGCTTTTTGGTCGAAAATTGAAGATTTCTGAACACTTTAAAACCATAAGGTATAGGTACATGGACCAAGAAATTGACATGAAATTTTAAAAATATCTCCAAATCTAGTCGAAAATACGTGTAAAGTCTCCGCAGAACGTCAAAACGTTGGAATATGAGGTAAAAATCCCAAGAATTTCACGCTTTTTGGTCGAAAATTGAAGATTTCTGAACACCTAAAAACCATAAGGTATAGGTACATGGACCAAGAAATTGACATGAAATTTTAAAAATATCTCCAAATCTAGTTGAAAATACGTGTAAAGTCTCCGCAGAACGTCAAAACGTTGGAATATGAGGTAAAAATCCCAAGAATTTCACGCTTTTTGGTCGAAAATTGAAGATTTCTGAACACCTAAAAACCATAAGGTACATGGACCAAGAAATTGACATGAAATTTTAAAAATATCTCCAAATCTAGTCGAAAATACGTGTAAAGTCTCCGCAGAACGTCAAAACGTTGGAATATGAGGTAAAAATCCAAAGAATTTCACGCTTTTTGGTCGAAAATTGAAGATTTCTGAACACCTAAAAACCATAAGGTATAGGTACATGGACCAAGAAATTGACATGAAATTTTAAAAATATCGTCAAATCTAGTCGAAAATACGTGTAAAGTCTCCGCAGAACGTCAAAACGTTGGAATATGAGGTAAAAATCCCAAGAATTTCACGCTTTTTGGTCGAAAATTGAAGATTTCTGAACACCTAAAAACCATAAGGTACATGGACCAAGAAATTGACATGAAATTTTAAAAATATCTCCAAATCTAGTTGAAAATACGTGTAAAGTCTCCGCAGAACGTCAAAACGTTGGAATATGAGGTAAAAATCCCAAGAATTTCACGCTTTTTGGTCGAAAATTGAAGATTTCTGAACACCTAAAAACCATAAGGTACATGGACCAAGAAATTGACATGAAATTTTAAAAATATCTCCAAATCTAGTTGAAAATACGTGTAAAGTCTCCGCAGAACGTCAAAACGTTGGAATATGAGGTAAAAATCCCAAGAATTTCACGCTTTTTGGTCGAAAATTGAAGATTTCTGAACACCTAAAAACCATAAGGTACATGGACCAAGAAATTGACATGAAATTTTAAAAATATCTCCAAATCTAGTTGAAAATACGTGTAAAGTCTCCGCAGAACGTCAAAACGTTGGAATATGAGGTAAAAATCCCAAGAATTTCACGCTTTTTGGTCGAAAATTGAAGATTTCTGAACACCTAAAAACCATAAGGTATAGGTACATGGACCAAGAAATTGACATGAAATTTTAAAAATATCTCCAAATCTAGTCGAAAATACGTGTAAAGTCTCCGCAGAACGTCAAAACGTTGGAATATGAGGTAAAAATCCCAAGAATTTCACGCTTTTTGGTCGAAAATTGAAGATTTCTGAACACTTTAAAACCATAAGGTAATAGGTACATGGACCAAGAAATTGACATGAAATTTTAAAAATATCGTCAAATCTAGTCGAAAATACGTGTAAAGTCTCCGCAGAACGTCAAAACGTTGGAATATGAGGTAAAAATCCCAAGAATTTCACGCTTTTTGGTCGAAAATTAAAGATTTCTGAACACCTAAAAACCATAAGGTATAGGTACATGGACCAAGAAATTGACATGAAATTTTAAAAATATCGTCAAATCTGGTCGAAAATACGTGTAAAGTCTCCGCAGAACGTTAAAACGTTGGAATATGAGGTAAAAATCCCAAGAATTTCACGCTTTTTGGTCGAAAATTGAAGATTTCTGAACACTTTAAAACCATAAGGTAATAGGTACATGGACCAAGAAATTGACATGAAATTTTAAAAATATCGTCAAATCTAGTCGAAAATACGTGTAAAGTCTCCGCAGAACGTCAAAACGTTGGAATATGAGGTAAAAATCCCAAGAATTTCACGCTTTTTGGTCGAAAATTAAAGATTTCTGAACACCTAAAAACCATAAGGTATAGGTACATGGACCAAGAAATTGACATGAAATTTTAAAAATATCTCCAAATCTAGTTGAAAATACGTGTAAAGTCTCCGCAGAACGTCAAAACGTTGGAATATGAGGTAAAAATCCCAAGAATTTCACGCTTTTTGGTCGAAAATTGAAGATTTCTGAACACCTAAAAACCATAAGGTACATGGACCAAGAAATTGACATGAAATTTTAAAAATATCGTCAAATCTGGTCGAAAATACGTGTAAAGTCTCCGCAGAACGTTAAAACGTTGGAATATGAGGTAAAAATCCCAAGAATTTCACGCTTTTTGGTCGAAAATTGAAGATTTCTGAACACTTTAAAACCATAAGGTACATGGACCAAGAAATTGACATGAAATTTTAAAAATATCTCCAAATCTAGTCGAAAATACGTGTAAAGTCTCCGCAGAACGTCAAAACGTTGGAATATGAGGTAAAAATCCCAAGAATTTCACGCTTTTTGGTCGAAAATTGAAGATTTCTGAACACTTTAAAACCATAAGGTACATGGACCAAGAAATTGACATGAAATTTTAAAAATATCTCCAAATCTAGTCGAAAATACGTGTAAAGTCTCCGCAGAACGTCAAAACGTTGGAATATGAGGTAAAAATCCCAAGAATTTCACGCTTTTTGGTCGAAAATTGAAGATTTCTGAACACTTTAAAACCATAAGGTACATGGACCAAGAAATTGACATGAAATTTTAAAAATATCGTCAAATCTAGTCGAAAATACGTGTAAAGTCTCCGCAGAACGTCAAAACGTTGGAATATGAGGTAAAAATCCCAAGAATTTCACGCTTTTTGGTCGAAAATTGAAGATTTCTGAACACCTAAAAACCATAAGGTATAGTAGGTACATGGACCAAGAAATTGACATGAAATTTTAAAAATATCTCCAAATCTAGTTGAAAATACGTGTAAAGTCTCCGCAGAACGTCAAAACGTTGGAATATGAGGTAAAAATCCCAAGAATTTCACGCTTTTTGGTCGAAAATTGAAGATTTCTGAACACTTTAAAACCATAAGGTATAGGTACATGGACCAAGAAATTGACATGAAATTTTAAAAATATCGTCAAATCTAGTCGAAAATACGTGTAAAGTCTCCGCAGAACGTCAAAACGTTGGAATATGAGGTAAAAATCCCAAGAATTTCACGCTTTTTGGTCGAAAATTGAAGATTTCTGAACACCTAAAAACCATAAGGTATAGGTACATGGACCAAGAAATTGACATGAAATTTTAAAAATATCTCCAAATCTAGTTGAAAATACGTGTAAAGTCTCCGCAGAACGTCAAAACGTTGGAATATGAGGTAAAAATCCCAAGAATTTCACGCTTTTTGGTCGAAAATTGAAGATTTCTGAACACTTTAAAACCATAAGGTATAGGTACATGGACCAAGAAATTGACATGAAATTTTAAAAATATCGTCAAATCTAGTCGAAAATACGTGTAAAGTCTCCGCAGAACGTCAAAACGTTGGAATATGAGGTAAAAATCCCAAGAATTTCACGCTTTTTGGTCGAAAATTGAAGATTTCTGAACACCTAAAAACCATAAGGTATAGGTACATGGACCAAGAAATTGACATGAAATTTTAAAAATATCTCCAAATCTAGTTGAAAATACGTGTAAAGTCTCCGCAGAACGTCAAAACGTTGGAATATGAGGTAAAAATCCCAAGAATTTCACGCTTTTTGGTCGAAAATTGAAGATTTCTGAACACTTTAAAACCATAAGGTACATGGACCAAGAAATTGACATGAAATTTTAAAAATATCGTCAAATCTAGTCGAAAATACGTGTAAAGTCTCCGCAGAACGTCAAAACGTTGGAATATGAGGTAAAAATCCCAAGAATTTCACGCTTTTTGGTCGAAAATTGAAGATTTCTGAACACCTAAAAACCATAAGGTATAGTAGGTACATGGACCAAGAAATTGACATGAAATTTTAAAAATATCTCCAAATCTAGTTGAAAATACGTGTAAAGTCTCCGCAGAACGTCAAAACGTTGGAATATGAGGTAAAAATCCCAAGAATTTCACGCTTTTTGGTCGAAAATTGAAGATTTCTGAACACTTTAAAACCATAAGGTATAGGTACATGGACCAAGAAATTGACATGAAATTTTAAAAATATCGTCAAATCTAGTCGAAAATACGTGTAAAGTCTCCGCAGAACGTCAAAACGTTGGAATATGAGGTAAAAATCCCAAGAATTTCACGCTTTTTGGTCGAAAATTGAAGATTTCTGAACACCTAAAAACCATAAGGTATAGGTACATGGACCAAGAAATTGACATGAAATTTTAAAAATATCTCCAAATCTAGTTGAAAATACGTGTAAAGTCTCCGCAGAACGTCAAAACGTTGGAATATGAGGTAAAAATCCCAAGAATTTCACGCTTTTTGGTCGAAAATTGAAGATTTCTGAACACCTAAAAACCATAAGGTATAGGTACATGGACCAAGAAATTGACATGAAATTTTAAAAATATCTCCAAATCTAGTTGAAAATACGTGTAAAGTCTCCGCAGAACGTCAAAACGTTGGAATATGAGGTAAAAATCCCAAGAATTTCACGCTTTTTGGTCGAAAATTGAAGATTTCTGAACACCTAAAAACCATAAGGTATAGGTACATGGACCAAGAAATTGACATGAAATTTTAAAAATATCTCCAAATCTAGTTGAAAATACGTGTAAAGTCTCCGCAGAACGTCAAAACGTTGGAATATGAGGTAAAAATCCCAAGAATTTCACGCTTTTTGGTCGAAAATTGAAGATTTCTGAACACCTAAAAACCATAAGGTATAGGTACATGGACCAAGAAATTGACATGAAATTTTAAAAATATCTCCAAATCTAGTTGAAAATACGTGTAAAGTCTCCGCAGAACGTCAAAACGTTGGAATATGAGGTAAAAATCCCAAGAATTTCACGCTTTTTGGTCGAAAATTGAAGATTTCTGAACACTTTAAAACCATAAGGTACATGGACCAAGAAATTGACATGAAATTTTAAAAATATCGTCAAATCTAGTCGAAAATACGTGTAAAGTCTCCGCAGAACGTCAAAACGTTGGAATATGAGGTAAAAATCCCAAGAATTTCACGCTTTTTGGTCGAAAATTGAAGATTTCTGAACACCTAAAAACCATAAGGTATAGTAGGTACATGGACCAAGAAATTGACATGAAATTTTAAAAATATCTCCAAATCTAGTTGAAAATACGTGTAAAGTCTCCGCAGAACGTCAAAACGTTGGAATATGAGGTAAAAATCCCAAGAATTTCACGCTTTTTGGTCGAAAATTGAAGATTTCTGAACACTTTAAAACCATAAGGTATAGGTACATGGACCAAGAAATTGACATGAAATTTTAAAAATATCGTCAAATCTAGTCGAAAATACGTGTAAAGTCTCCGCAGAACGTCAAAACGTTGGAATATGAGGTAAAAATCCCAAGAATTTCACGCTTTTTGGTCGAAAATTGAAGATTTCTGAACACCTAAAAACCATAAGGTATAGGTACATGGACCAAGAAATTGACATGAAATTTTAAAAATATCTCCAAATCTAGTTGAAAATACGTGTAAAGTCTCCGCAGAACGTCAAAACGTTGGAATATGAGGTAAAAATCCCAAGAATTTCACGCTTTTTGGTCGAAAATTGAAGATTTCTGAACACCTAAAAACCATAAGGTATAGGTACATGGACCAAGAAATTGACATGAAATTTTAAAAATATCTCCAAATCTAGTTGAAAATACGTGTAAAGTCTCCGCAGAACGTCAAAACGTTGGAATATGAGGTAAAAATCCCAAGAATTTCACGCTTTTTGGTCGAAAATTGAAGATTTCTGAACACCTAAAAACCATAAGGTATAGGTACATGGACCAAGAAATTGACATGAAATTTTAAAAATATCTCCAAATCTAGTTGAAAATACGTGTAAAGTCTCCGCAGAACGTCAAAACGTTGGAATATGAGGTAAAAATCCCAAGAATTTCACGCTTTTTGGTCGAAAATTGAAGATTTCTGAACACCTAAAAACCATAAGGTATAGGTACATGGACCAAGAAATTGACATGAAATTTTAAAAATATCTCCAAATCTAGTTGAAAATACGTGTAAAGTCTCCGCAGAACGTCAAAACGTTGGAATATGAGGTAAAAATCCCAAGAATTTCACGCTTTTTTGGTCGAAAATTGAAGATTTCTGAACACTTTAAAACCATAAGGTATAGGTACATGGACCAAGAAATTGACATGAAATTTTAAAAATATCGTCAAATCTAGTCGAAAATACGTGTAAAGTCTCCGCAGAACGTCAAAACGTTGGAATATGAGGTAAAAATCCCAAGAATTTCACGCTTTTTGGTCGAAAATTGAAGATTTCTGAACACCTAAAAACCATAAGGTATAGGTACATGGACCAAGAAATTGACATGAAATTTTAAAAATATCTCCAAATCTAGTTGAAAATACGTGTAAAGTCTCCGCAGAACGTCAAAACGTTGGAATATGAGGTAAAAATCCCAAGAATTTCACGCTTTTTGGTCGAAAATTGAAGATTTCTGAACACCTAAAAACCATAAGGTATAGGTACATGGACCAAGAAATTGACATGAAATTTTAAAAATATCTCCAAATCTAGTCGAAAATACGTGTAAAGTCTCCGCAGAACGTCAAAACGTTGGAATATGAGGTAAAAATCCAAGAATTTCACGCTTTTTGGTCGAAAATTGAAGATTTCTGAACACTTTAAAACCATAAGGTATAGGTACATGGACCAAGAAATTGACATGAAATTTTAAAAATATCGTCAAATCTAGTCGAAAATACGTGTAAAGTCTCCGCAGAACGTCAAAACGTTGGAATATGAGGTAAAAATCCCAAGAATTTCACGCTTTTTGGTCGAAAATTGAAGATTTCTGAACACCTAAAAACCATAAGGTATAGGTACATGGACCAAGAAATTGACATGAAATTTTAAAAATATCTCCAAATCTAGTTGAAAATACGTGTAAAGTCTCCGCAGAACGTCAAAACGTTGGAATATGAGGTAAAAATCCCAAGAATTTCACGCTTTTTGGTCGAAAATTGAAGATTTCTGAACACTTTAAAACCATAAGGTATAGGTACATGGACCAAGAAATTGACATGAAATTTTAAAAATATCGTCAAATCTAGTCGAAAATACGTGTAAAGTCTCCGCAGAACGTCAAAACGTTGGAATATGAGGTAAAAATCCCAAGAATTTCACGCTTTTTGGTCGAAAATTGAAGATTTCTGAACACCTAAAAACCATAAGGTACATGGACCAAGAAATTGACATGAAATTTTAAAAATATCTCAAAATCTAGTTGAAAATACGTGAAAGTCCTCCGCAGAACGTCAAAACGTTGGAATATGAGGTAAAAATCCCAAGAATTTCACGCTTTTTGGT
Organism: Lordithon lunulatus; assembly: GCA_963942505.1. NCBI lineage: Eukaryota > Metazoa > Arthropoda > Insecta > Coleoptera > Staphylinidae > Lordithon > Lordithon lunulatus. The sequence continues at coordinate 2,245,154 of OZ012668.1, forward strand.
CGAAAATTGAAGATTTCTGAACACCTAAAAACCATAAGGTATAGGTACATGGACCAAGAAATTGACATGAAATTTTAAAAATATCTCCAAATCTAGTCGAAAATACGTGTAAAGTCTCCGCAGAAACGTCAAAACGTTGGAATATGAGGTAAAAATCCCAAGAATTTCACGCTTTTTGGTCGAAAATTGAAGATTTCTGAACACTTTAAAACCATAAGGTACATGGACCAAGAAATTGACATGAAATTTAAAAATATCTCCAAATCTAGTCGAAAATACGTGTAAAGTCTCCGCAGAACGTCAAAATGTTGGAATATGAAGTGAAAATCCCAAGAATTTCACGCTTTTTGGCATTTTTGGGGAAAGTAATTCTAGATTACGGTCTGTCAATACACCTGAATCATCGCTCTCCCAGTTAAAATACACAGGAGAGACAAAGTTCAAGCGTGCTGACAGGACACGAGATGTGTTGACCTAGGAATACAATACAATTAATTCCATTTCGAAAATCGAAAAAATGGCGAAAATAGAAAAAAATGGAAAGGGGTTAACATTGATTTTAATGAATAGATACGATACAACGCGAAAACGGTAATAGCTACCGAAAAACGTCTAGTCTCAATCTGCAGGGCTAGAAATAATTTGTTTCTTCACGATCAACCTGGATGTATGATAAATTGATCATCGGCATTATTTTGAATGTCGGTGGCAAATTTGTATCTATATATTCATGTATAACTTTTGGATTTGTTAGCTTAGTATTTCGGCTGGAAACAAAGTGATAACGCCAGTTTTCCACGATTTTTAAATGTAGTTTTTCAGTTAAAAATCGTGGATAACCGGCTTTAAACAGCCTGAAATAATTGAAACTCACTAACTATTGTTTCTTATGCCCATTATAATATATATGCAAATTTTAGAGCAAATCGAAAAAATGGCATAATCGGAAAAAATCGGAACCTTCTGAATTTTTCATTTCGAAAATTTGTAGTTAAATAATCGGAAAGTCGTTTTTTACTATAAAATTATAATGGTCTAAATCTGCCAAGGGCGCAATGGAGATAGTAAAATGATATTGAGGTTTAACATGAATAGTGATTTAAATGCTCTACTTTATTGGCATTTTTATCACTATACAGGTTTAGTGATAATCTTAGTTCATAGACATGCAATATTTGTATTCGATTTTAATCAGAATGACAGGCACTTTAATTATAATACGATGAATGTGATCATGTGGTTTTAAATCATTTAATCATTTAAATCTCGAGCTTTATAGCAAATAATAAGTATCGCAGGAAACGTACGCATATCATGAACTCGGAAAACAAACATTGGCTTCTCTGGAATCGCAATAATTTATGACTGTGATTAAGAAAAAAATTATTTTTAGATTTATTAACAAAAGGGAATTGGGTTTAATTATTTTATCTTGGATCAAAAATAACTGGAGCTCAAAATAATATATATATATATATATATATATATATATATATATATATATATATTATATATAATATATAGTTATTATAAGAGTGATTGTGTGAATTGTCGTATCATTATTTAAAACAGGGATGGCAAACTCGTGAAACGCGTGGCATCATGTGACGTATCAAGGTTAAAAGTGCATCTTCCATATAGCACCTTGAGATGACAAGGTTGTAACTAAAAAAATTATTTTTCGATTTTTCTATGATTCTTATGTATATTTTAACCTAAATCCTATAATCCTTTTTGTGTGTTTAGAATAAACCAAATTATTATTTAAACAAAGATAGATAACATTATACTCAATGGTAAAAGTACTGGAAATATTGCAATCATTAAAATGCATTTATGAAAAAACTTTTTTGGAAGTTGTCGTCTCAAGGTGCCATAACAAATCCGCGAGGTTAAAATGGTTTCGATAAAATTCATTTGTTTCGATTCGTAGCCTTATCTGATTCATGTTGTAGTAAATACTCCTATGCAGGGCCGCCGCGTGAGTGTATGGCAAGGTTATCGTAGTTAAAAACTATAACAAATTCCGTAAAATAGCATAACATCATATTGTAAGCTCTACAAATGTCAGGTAGATGTTTTCATTTCCTGATGTAAATCACAAATCCTCAGTTTCGAAGAAAAGTTTTTGCTACAAAGAAAATGTTACTTAAAATTATCATCGATGGATGTAGTCGCGTATACTCCGGCTAGTATACGCGACTCCATCCATAGCAATACGCTCAGTAATTTGCACTGTATCTGGATAACTAAAAGAGATAGAGGGTTGCGGTTTGTTGCATTCTCTCAATGGTTATTCACCACTCATGCCCTGAAACGAAAACTCACTAGATTTGAAGCAAAATGACGATCACCACACATGCTCTGATTTGAAAAACCCACCGCATTTAAAAGACATGGCAAATTGCTACAAAATAATTTGACAACAAAGGACAATAGCCACGCAAAGACATTACAGTTACTTCCCAGTACTCACAGCCGATGGGTACCACCATTGGTCGCCTCTTACGGCCAGCAGAATGGCTAGCGGGTGAATTCTAGCCCCTCATCAGCAGGGAGTAAACAATTAAGTAACTACTGTTACTATTAGCAAATACGTATTATTAAATATCACCCCTCAATATTTAAGCTGTCATGTCAAACGTCATTAATTAATCATTCTGTAAACACTTCATAAATTCATGTAAAAAAATGCAGTCGCACAAGCCCTCCCGAAAGATCTGCAACATATTAGTCGAGAACAAACACAGTAAATTCTCCCTAAATCCCCAAAACGAGAACTTCAGAAGAAGTGAGCTCGTCGTCTGCAAAGGCGTCTGCAAGAGGAACTCTGCATTAAAACTCAGCAACTTACTGCGCTTCGTGGCACCGTGCAACGATTGCGATGTTGATTTTACCAGACGCAATCCAGCTACCAGTGATTGTGTGATTGAAGCGTATATAAAAGAACGCCATGTTCCAGGATGTCAGCACGCCATCTCGAGAACAATGCCACATAAAGTCGAGTACTGTTATCCTAAGTATCGGGTGGAGAATGAAATGATTTTGGAAGATATAAAGAGGACGATTGAGAGAGGCGTGTCGTGGACATCGATAGATTCAAATTCAACGGAGCGGTCTTTCAAGTTGAATGTGGATATATCCGATGACGATAGTGACAATAGCAGTGTTATGAATGTCGAATCGTTTCATACTGCACTTGGGGATTTTACACCACTTACTGTTTGCGAAGCGGAGTTGTATAATTAATTTGGGTATGAATTGTAATAGTTACTGACAATAAAGTAGTATCATAATATTGAGTATTGTGAAAACGTTGACGTACTATAAAGACGTTTCGGTGCCCCAGGTTTGAATGAAGACTTTAGAAAACTCGTTTTAAATTGCATAATAATTTATATATAAGTGTTGACCCACCTCTTATTAAAGCAATCTACATATTGTGTGTGCATTGCTAATTGATGTGGTGCCGCCAGATGGCTTTAACTTTCCTCCTAGGGGGTTAGTTGTACAATTTTTGCAGAACAATTATTGCTAAACAATTCAAATTCAATGTTATCTATAAATGTAAATTGTGGCAGGGTTTTACAGCAAGGGCGGTTTCAAGGGGGGTGTTTAATCGAGTATTTTATAAATACATTAAATGTCTTCTTATGCCTCTTCTTATTATTATAATTCTTCTTCAATATCACTAGTACCCTGAGAATAGGTTGACTGCACAACTTGGATACAAAACTAACTATAAATAATAAAAATCATGAAATCAATTTATTTATCATATGTAATATTTGAAATAAAACAATTCCATAATGTTTACCTTGATAATCTTTATATTTGAAGGTGCACACACTTTAATTTAATAATATAACAAACAACAAAGGCGCAATTCAATAGTACAAGATCATACCAGAAATGGTTGATAAAATTTTTTTTGTATTAGTAAATTAGAATCGCACATTACAAAACTGATGATAAATCCCGACTTATGAGAACACTTCACAAAGTCCTTACCCTCAAGTGGCGTTATCATGTTTATCATAATTTTTATTGTCGCTATGATTATGCGATTGATGACTCAGTGTAGTATGTATATAACTATAAAATGTTATTTACGTCGTAAGCGCTGTCTGCGTTTAGAAATATTTATGTTATATAATATTTATACGCCGACACTACTCACGGTTGAAAGCATATAATTAAATAAATAAATAAAATAAAATATTCATGTGTGTGGCGTTGTACAATACATACATTTCATATTATTTCACGGTATGTATTACTACTTTAAATATATAAAATTTCAAAATTTTCAGATCTTCACACCGCTGTCGCACGAAAACGGTTAGAGCTAGAGAAAAGTGCCTAAGCCTCGATCTGTAGCTCTAGAAATACTCTACATTTTGACATATAAACCATCTCTCTAGCATTTGAAATAAAGACGCTATCGAGTTTAAACCGAGAAAATGCATGAAATTTCAATATTTTCAGACCTTCACGCCTCTGTAGCACCAAAACTATAAAAGCTAGAGATAAGTGCCTAAGCCTCAATTTGTAGGGCTAGAAATACTCTACATTTTGACATATAAACCATCTCTCTGGCATTTTAAATAAAGACGCTATTGAGTTTAAACCGAGAAAATGCATGCAATTTCAATATTTTCAGACCTTCACGCCGCTGTAGCACCAAAACTATAAGAGCTAGAGAAAAGTGCCTAAGCCTCAATTTATAGGGCTAGAAATACTCTACATTTTGACATATAAACCATCTCTCTAGCATTTTAAATAAGGACGCTATCGAGTTTAAACTGAGAAAATTGTTGAAATTTCAATATTTTCAGACCTTCACGCCTCTGTCGCACCAAAACTATAAGAGCTAGAGAAAAGTGCCTAAGCCTCAATTTATAGGACTAGAAATACTCTACATTTTGACATATAAACCATGTCTCTAGCATTTTAAATAAAGACGCTATCGAGTTTCAACCGAGAAAATGGTTGAAATTTCAATATTTTCAGACCTTCACGCCTTTGTAGCACCAAAACTATAAGAGCTAGAGAAAAGTGCCTAAGCATCAATTTGTAGGGCTAGAAATACTCTACATTTTGACATATAAACCATCTCTCTAGCATTTTAAATAAGGACGCTATCGAGTTTAAACTGAGAAAATTGTTGAAATTTCAATATTTTCAGACCTTCACGCCTCTGTCGCACCAAAACTATAAGAGCTAGAGAAAAGTGCCTAAGCCTCAATTTATAGGACTAGAAATACTCTACATTTTGACATATAAACCATGTCTCTAGCATTTTAAATAAAGACGCTATCGAGTTTCAACCGAGAAAATGGTTGAAATTTCAATATTTTCAGACCTTCACGCCGCTGTAGCACCAAAACTATAAGAGCTAGAGAAAAGTGCCTAAGCCTCAATTTATGGGGCTAGAAATACTCTACATTTTGACATATAAACCACCTCTCTAGTATTTTAAATAAAGACGCTATCGAGTTTAAACCGAGAAAATGCATGAAATTTCAATATTTTCAGACATTCACGCCGCTGTAGCACCAAAACTATAAGAGCTAGAGAAAAGTGCCTAAGCCTCAATTTATAGGGCTAGAAATACTCTACATTTTGACATATAAACCACCTCTCTAGCATTTTAAATAAAGACGCTATTGAGTTTAAACCGAGAAAATGCATGAAATTTCAATATTTTCAGACACTCACGACGCTGTAGCACCAAAACTATAAGAGCTAGAGAAAAGTGCCTAAGCCTCAATTTGTAGGGCTAGAAATACTCTATATTTTGACATATAAACCATCTCTCTAAAATCTTAAATAAAGACGCTATCGAGTTTAAAACGAGAAAATGCATGAAACTTCAATATTTTCAGACATTCACGACGCTGTAGCACCAAAACTATAAGAGCTAGAGAAAAGTGCGTAAGCCTCAATTTATAGGGCTAGAAATACTCTACATTTTGACATATAAACCATCTCCCTAGCATTTGAAATAAAGACGCTATCGAGTTTAAACCGAGAAATTGCATGAAATTTCAATATTATCAGACCTTCACGCCTCTGTAGCACCAAAACTATAAGAGCTAGAGAAAAGTGCCTAAGCCTCAATTTATAGGGCTAGAAATACTCTACATTTTGACATATAAACTATCTCTCTAGCATTTTAAAGAAAGATGCTACCGTGTTTAAACCGTGGAAAAACAAGAAATTTCATCATTTTCAGCTACGCTCACAGCTATAGCGTGAAGACGGCAAGAGCTAGGGACTTTGGAGCTGTTTTTCATGAAGTCTTTGTCGCGTTAATTTCTTCTTGATATTTTTGGATTCAGGTAGTTGCCCTACCAAGGATCAGCTACAATCTACGTATATTAATTTTAACGTGCAAGAAAAAAAACGCCAAAGGGGTCAAATTTTTACAATAAATATCTGATATGACTTTCCAAATTAACTAATTAATTAATATTAAATCAGAATTTAAATGCTTGAACTACAAAGTTTTACAAAATTGATGACAGATGGCACTAAACAGACATCAGCACCGTCTACCATAAAATGATTAAACTACACACTTCTCGAAATTAAGGATAGAGAGCGGTTTAGTGACTCTAGCAGCATCTGCCAGAATTTTCTCGAAGCGTGTAGTTCAAGCATTTTAACACAGGTTTTTTTAGCGCTGGTGTCAGTTTAGTGACGCGCAATTAGTAACATTAGTTGCCTATTATTTGAGGTAATATGAGTTGCCTTGAATTTGGCGTAATATAATCAAATGCTGTTAAACATAGACTTTTCCTGTTCCATACTATATATGAACTAGTAAAAACTATGCAAACCTTAAATATAATAATTAAAATAGTAGTAACTATATTTATTAACCCCATCGAGTACAAAAGGCCATCGACCGCAGTCTTTCTGCCCATATATGTTTTAATTATATCCTTTATTTATTTCTATGCAAAGAATACATTCTGTTGTCTAAAGTCATATCATAAATGGATGATACAGTTTGCCCAGAAAATAGGGAATAAAAGGATCAATATCGAGTGTATACAAATAAAATAAAAATCATCATCAAGCTCGAATGGAAGAAGAACAACCGTACAAAGTTTTACATCATTTACAAACGTAACATTAATATAATATCATTATGCATATAAATATCTAAATCTGGACAAATTGTACACAACTGTATTAAATATATATTATTATTTATATATAGTACATCTGCGAAAGGCTTAATTCAATAATTACAACTTGTCGTTCGCAGCATTATAATAATCAAATCGTTCCATCCCAATACTTTTTTGTTTTCCTACATGTACATATTTAGAATCGGTCTTATTTACTTTTTTTTTAGTTAAATTTCTAATCGCGTAATGTATCTGTAGTTATTTATTTATTAAAACGTCGCTAAAGGCTTTATTAGGCAAACATCCAGGGCCGTGTGGACCGGAATCAGTACGAACTTCAGACATACATTGTTGCATTAAATCGTTCTTAATTTTAATAACTTACTTATTTTTCTTTTTTAATAAACTATAACTAGATATTTTACTCTAAATATATATATATATAATATTTATAATGTATATATTTTCATCATTATATAAAAAAAAACGTGGCAGCTGGATGTTCTTGATCAGCTTTATAATAATTATAGGAGGAAGCAATTTTTAGCTCGTTAATAAATACAGTTTTTCCGGTATGGGGGGTGCGTTATAATTAATTTATCAGTAGCTTGACTTGACTAGGTCAGAATTATATAAAAATTATATCTACAACTTTTTACATTATTAAAATCTACATTATACAATCGGAATGGGTTGTAACAGGTTTTTTAAAAGGGGGGCAATTTTTTTTTATAGAAAAAATATATGCCACACGCCCTCGCTGAATAATCTAACTTTTTTTAAATATATTTGTTTTTATATGTATAATATATAATTTTATGTGTATATAAAGATTTTTGTAATTAGAAAAATCACGAATGTACACACGTCATTCAACCACGCACTCGATCTATAAAAAAATCTAAAAAATACATATATAGTAGTTAGTAGTAGTAATCTAAACGAACGAAATATATTGAGCAATAATAAATAAAATCAATCACGGCTTTACGATTAATTATGTTTTTTTTTTCGGGTTTGGTTATTTATAAAAGCGATTCGCTAGGCTTCAGGAAGTTTGTACTTATGTGATACTGCGCGCTGCTACAGATCAGCCTGGCTGACTAAAAAATTGGACAAGAAGTATTATATGTTAATAATATAAATTCTCTCAGTCTTATAAATATGTACATTACTATGCGGTAATATTATTAAAAATTAAAAACGAAAAGCCTAAACATTGAGATGTATAAAAAAATATCCCACGATTAAGTAGTGGCGATGGGAATTGTTTTACCTGGGGCGCAACTACTTTATAGTAATATCATACAAATCTAGTTTTTTTTTTAATCGACCCCACTAACTCATAACAATCTAAAACCTTTTACGGATATATACTTATCTAACACATCCATAAGAAGCACTTATTAATCATCAAATTACTTAAAAAGAGTCTATTACGTTACGTGTTTATATAATATTTTTTCTACCACAAAACGCACGCCTACCCTAAATATTTTAGCGCTCCCTTTGTCTACAAAATGTTCGCTCTTTTTTTTTGGTTTTGCTTTCATTTGTTTGTATGTTTATATAAAGATATATTCCAGTGTTTTGTAAATCAAAGGCTGTTGATCTTGTTTTCGGGTTAATTGACACAATTTTTGTCACGCGCCTTTACGTTGAAACACTAGTCCGATGTCTTCTGTGCGTGCGGTGGCGGCTACGCCCGGTAGATGTAGGAGGCGGTGCGCGGCGGTGTCGGCGACGGTGACGAGGAGGGCGGTGACGGTGAGCTGGAGGACCCACTGCTCGTGGGCAGCACACTGTGGCCGGTGGTCCGCGGGGGGCGAGCTCGTCCCAGGCTGCGGGCCCCAGCGCCACCCTCCTCGCTGTTTTCTCAGAGGTACACCTTCTTCACACTGCGGGTGGTCGCGAAGCCATCACCACGCCGGTAGTTGTCGCCCTTAAACGAAGAAATCGTTCTGGATTAGTGTTTCACGCAATGGCAGGTGCGGGGTGGGGTTTGCTGGACTTACTTGGTGCGACCGCAACGTGCCGAAGTTGTCGCGGGTGCGGTAGTCGCGGCCGTTGTAGCCGCTATCCGTTTGGAACTGGAAGAGGGTTTCAGCGTTGTTTTGGTGTGGCATCTTGCGTAACGTGCTCTTTGGGGAGTGGAGTTTCGGGGGTGGCTGCGGAACCAACACGGGCTCCGCGTACGTCACCTCCTCCTGCGGCAACAACTTCGGCTCGGCTTGTATCCTGTACCAATTAAAACAAATGCCATTAGAATATCTAATCTTCTCCAAGATGTTTTTTTGCAAATCCATTTAAACATATTTTATTCTCTATTGCTATCATAAAGTATAGATAGAGCAAACATTCAGTAATCGATTTTTGACAAACGGCAAACTTTTAAGAATCGAAAACATCGATTCTGATAAGAATCGAGAACAGTTGTTCTCAGTTCTCAAAATCCCCCTATCACTAGTATATATCATGTAGCAGAAGATTTTACGAATTCACTACTATGTCTACACTATAACACTTACCTATTCATATTTTGTCTCTGCTCGAAGTACTCGTACTCCGTATCAGGATAAGGCATGTTATCGTCTTCATCCTTATGACACTTCCTACCACACAAATACCCGGCAATGAACCCAACCACCAACGCAGAAACTGCTCCCGCGACGACAGCCATCACCAACGTCTCCACAGAATACTGTGGCGGCAAACTCTCCGCAGCTCTCACACCGGGATCTATAAATGAAACCAACTTCCGTAAATAAAATCTGAATAACAATTTTATACTGTTAGTTCGTACCGTTATGCTCAAATACTTTATCTTGCACTATATTTATAATTTGCCCATCGGGCTGCTCTTTACTGGCCTGGTGGTCTTGGTTGAACTTGGGCTGCGATGACAAGCCACCAGGCGACCCCGCGTCTTTATTGAGCTTCATTGGCGGACATGCGGTGTGCTGTCCGGACGCCACACTTTGGAAGAAATAGGTTTCTTCACCCCACCTACCGGCACCGTGCGATCTGCACTTGCCTTGCAGCTTGTCCCACGCACAGTACGGGTCTTGCAATGCAACACACTCACTGAAAATTAATAGTAAAAATAGTTCAGTTATAAATCTTCCATTTTATGGCTTTCATATGCTACACATATGCACGATCGTTGAAAAAAAAATAAAACTACGATTAGATCTGTTTTAGGTATAATCGTTGAGTGAAAAAAACATGTTTATAGGGCTATTACTCGAAAGGCTTTTCCACGAGTAAAGAGAAAAGGTCAGACGAGTTAAATCATCCGGTATTTGCCTTAACGTACAGAGAACCTCTGAAAAACTGTGAAAAGTGATTCGTGAAAATTCATCCGCGATAGGTGCTCCCCAATCGTTTGTTTGGCTATGGGCTCCACTACTACACTGAGTTACGTATGGAGTAAAAATAAAAACAAAATTTACTCAACGATAAGACGCATTCAGGGGCGGATAGAACCACCGGGTGCATCGCTAGGTAAAGACATTCGATCCATTCTATCAGGCGCCGGTTTTATATATCCTACACTGGTTAGTTAATAAGGTCGAAATAATGACGTAATTTTTACCTGCAACTAGAGATCTTGGTGCTGTCACAGCGATGTAACCGCAACGATTGCACCTCCCCATCGGCGATGACAATTAATCGTCCTTCTTGCTTCTCATTCCTTACCACTTTAATACCTCTCACGGCAACGTGAGCTGGGAAGACTTGAATTTCTTCAATCACAACCGGCCGCACTCCATGTCGCGACTCGGCCGAAAGACCATTAACAGCCTTGATAATTTTACCATTATCTACGATAAAAACCCCAACATTATAACTCAGTTCGTTGGAAATAAAATGATTACAGTATTACCTGTGCCAATGAAGAGGACATCGTACGTTTTTCCTCCTGGCACTTTTACCTGTGGATCCACAGCGATTTGCGTAAACCGATAACTATAAAAGAAATGATAAATTAAGCACATGAATAAAACTACTACTTTTTTACAACTCTATTACATCTATATATCGGTTTTGTAGTGCCTGCCGATACTATCCGATTCCCAGATAGCTTACTAGTATGCAACTGCGGCATATTTGGCCTAATTTTTACCTCGTTTGCGTTGGTCAAGTGCTACGTTACTGACGGGACCAACGGCTTAAAGTGTATTCCAAAGCACCGTACAGCGCAGATGTTGTAAGAGAACGTCGTATGTTCCGTCGACCAATAAGGTGAAGGAAAACATGTGTCGTCGTCGAACTGTGATTTGGCAGAGATATTTAGCGGTAAATTTAAATAACATTGATATGGGCCATAACAGGCTTGTATATAGAGCAGTACGACACGATCGATTTTAATTTGCCGTTAATTGTCCACCCGATCGTATCGTGCTGCCCAATATACAAGTCTGATCTGGCCCGGCCTCAATGATATTTAAATTTATCACCAAATATAACTGCCAGATCACAGTTCGATGACGACAAATCGTCAGTTACAAAGCAACACATTTTTTTTGTTACTCTTAGGGCCGGTTCTACCATTGACATTTATCTGGAGAATAAGGCTATTCGTGGTATAAGTTTGTATCTCAAATTCTCTTATTCTCCGGTTAAATGTCAATTGTAGAACCGGACCATACTGTGATAGAAATAATGAATATTTAATTATTAAATTTCGAGACAGCTTTTGCAGAAAAAATTATTAGTTGGAGTAGTAATGATTCAATTGTTTTAATAAAAATATCTTTGACTACCATTATTTTACCCGATATAATCAGATTTTCTTCCCCAAAACGCTGCATTGCATGCTCTTAATATTTGTATTTTGTGTGTATACTCACTGGAAACTAGTTCTAATAACAATGGGCTGCCCAAAGAAATTAGGAACGCTCTCATCCATCAGCGAGTGCGTTTTGATGAAATTGAGCGTTAAATCGGGCAATGTCCTGCTGTCGTTGTGACACTGCCCGGGCCGCGGATCGGGCACCTTGGAGCTCTGCACCGGCAGCCAATTCGAGTTCAACGAGGGCTGCTCCTTGAAGTTGCCCTCGAACGTGTCGGCAATGTCCTGCAGTGAGAAAGCGCACACGGCACTACCGGAAATACTGTTCGGGGGCGTTGTGAACGTCCCGTAGACGAGCTGTGCGGACACGTCGCCGTATTTTCCCTCGATCAGCTCGGTCGTCGACTCTAAAATAAAATTGGAATTTACCGCGTTGAAGAGCTTTGTAGGGTTTAGCGGCACTCACGGATTTCGTTGAAGTAGAAGGGAAAGTCGCCGGTGACGGAGCAGTTGAGCCGGGATTTCAGGAACGAAGTCCACCTGTTCCTGAACCGGTGCGGCCCGCCTCGATCGTATTTACATACGCGAGCCACTCTTGAATAAACAGCCTACAAAAAAACATGAGCAATAAAAGAGTTTATTAAGAAAACACTTTTATAACACACCTTTCCGCAATTAATATACTCCACCGCTGTTTCCCTAAAGAAAAAGTAAACGAAATCACCCTGAGTCATCGAGTTGACGAAATCAGGCGCTGCAATAAAAAAAAAAAGGGTTTTAACACGGCAAATCGTTTGCGAGCGGTTTTTAGATTACCGTTGAGACTCATCGAGTCGTACTGCTCGGTCTGCAGGGGCTCCCTATAGATGATGGGATCCATGCCGCTGAAGTCGGCGACCGTGCCGGTGTACAAGTCGCCGTCTGCAAAAAAAGAAGAAGAAATGTCGTTTCGGTTCCAACACTGTCGCGGCTTAATGAAGCCGACCAGGATTATTCCCGGGCCAGAACACTTCAAAGGGAGCGAGAGTTTGTCTGAATAACGAGCGGGCCGTATAATGAAGATATTTTATGCATGTTTGCCAGCACGATGCACGCGTGCCGGCACAACGTGCATCGCGTGCACCTTTCATCTAGTCGCATAACACGAAAAATGCGAATAATCACCTGTCTTTAGCAGCAAAAGTATACACTCTACTTGTCTTGTTATTAGTTTTCACGTGCCTAACAATAACAGCTGTATGATTTGAAAGTATAAAGAGGGAATTCTTGTGTACTTAAATTGGAGTATTTATTCTTGTAAATATGAAGTTAGAAGTCATGAATTGCTTTATTAATTATTTTTAATTGATATATATTTAAAACAACGAATTCATGCAACTTTCTTGCTAGAGAGAAAGTTCTGGCCATCTGGCAATAATCATGTTCATTAGGATAGCACACTTATATGGTAATAACCTTCAGCTTACGCATGCCAACAGGATGACCGAGTGGTGCCCTAGATTAGAATAACATTGCAAGGAGTATATACGTGTGGTAATTCTTGGTAATCCTAATGGCATGTGCATGCTTATGCAAGTGAAGGTTATTACCATATGATTATGCATTGTTAATTAATTTGGTTACCGCCAGATGGTTTTAAAATTTCTCTCTAAAAAGAAAGTTGCACTAATTTGTATATAGCAGCTTATATACAAAAGAAGTACGTAATTATATTAACAATATAATATCCGCGTTAAGTAAAGTTCTAGTCTTCTAGGAGGCAGTGTGGAATAAAACAGCAATTTTTGACGTTATTTGAACATGAAAAGAAACGTTTCAAGATAAAATAAAACGATATTTTACTTTGTTTTTATCACACTTCAGTTACACTTTGCAACTAGTTTCGGCTAAGCTCCAAATATCAAATAGGACTAATTAGCAGTAATATCAACGCAGTTATTATCTTGATGGACAGGACTGATTGTAAAAAAATCAAGCATGGCAACGAATCCTGCAAAGTTTGTCTCGAGTTAGAGGCCAACTGAAAATTACGTGTACGGCCTCAATCTCTAGTTCCTTGTTATGGTACAAGAACAAAATAATTTCCACGCTTATTATATTTTGCTCAGGGAAGAGAGTAATTATTTCAACAAACGGGCCTGCGAAATGAATTTAATTAAAATATCCGATATCCGGCTTCTGTTTCGCTTCCGGTTTAACATTATACTCCCGGATAATAATGCGAGTGCGGCGGACGATTGGAAAACTTGCTCATTAAAAAAATTTAAAGAAAAATTCTATAGCCCGCGGACGGTACTGAATAATAAAAACGCTCAAGGGAATATCGTGTTTCCCAAAATTTAACGATCACAGGGAATTTATTTTTGATGGTTGACTGCTTTATGAAGTTCATAGTGATCAAAATTAATCGCGTACAATGAGTTGGTCCTTTAAATAAAGACACATATGAATTTATATATTTTATATATGGCGCGTTCATAAATATTGTTTTATTTTCGATTTTCCAAATTTCAACCAAAAAGCGACATTTATAAAACACACGGTATATGTATACAATTATTTTCATCCTGAATGGGCCACTAAAAATATATCCGATATAGTTTCTATGTGTTTCTATGTATATAAACGCGAGAGAAATTTCCGACACATTTTTGGTGGATGCGCCGAATAAATATTTCATATTCATTATATAATATAATTAATTCTCTTATGTATAAATTATATTATTTTTTAAAATTATTCATATCGTGTTTAAGGTGTTGACGTTATAGTCGCCCATTCGTTCCTTTTTTTATAACATTGTTGGTCTCAAATCAATATATATATATAACGAATAAATTTAATTAAAAGTAAAACATTTTGAGGAAAATTATTATATTAAAACTGTTACGCTCTGGTTTCCTAAGGAAGCGGTGTCGATAATATAATATAATATATATATATATATATATATATATATATATATATATATATATATATATATATATATATATATAAAACTTAATATACGTCCTTTGTTACAAAAACTAAACTGGTTATAATAAAACCTGAATGAACACACAGAGATTCGAGCTGCGTGACCCCTAGTAAATTTAAATATGCAATCCGTGTACATCCACCTGACACGCCGGGATAATTTGATAACAGAAGGTCCTGGCAAATCGTGGGCGGGGGGTTCGTGCCCTCTTTTGTGTGGCCCGGCGAGAGAAATAAATTGCGCGCTTTGTGCGCCCGGCACTTACCCACATAGATCGCCGTGGAATTATGATGAGGATCATACGGACAGACGGCCTGTCCGGGCTTCTCCTTCTCCATTGTGTAGTTGCCGGCTAAAACATTGTACTCCCTGCAGACGGGCTTGAAAGAGTTGGTGCCGCACAACAAAAGCCTCCCCTGCGCCGTCTTCGCCATTATCCTTATGTAATTCTGACAGTTGTCCTGCAAACAGAAAGATCGATATTGCGGGTGCACGTGACGCAATAAAAGCGTGGATTATTGCGATATTGCAGGCGGGGGGGTGGTGATCATTAAAACCTGCCGTTCGCGCGGGCGAGAGGTTGTGGTTGATTAAAAATTGAAACCGGACAAAGCGGGCGAGTCGTAACGACGACTCGGTTGGGGCGGAACGGATAAAATAGACGAATATTTCATGAAAAATACACGTAAAATTTTTATGCCTTTTTCATTATTATATCTTATATAAAATGCAAGATGCAAGATGGGCCGTTAGACTGCGCTTCCACTGAAATATGGCTGTTGATTCGGTAGCCTCTTTTAATAAAACCAGAAAAATATTTCTTTTTGACATAGGAAAAGGAATATACCATACATACAAATCGTAGCTTTATAACAAAAATGGTACTAGCTTTTTTCAAAAAAAATAACTGAATAATTGTATAATACTAAAATGAAATTTAAGGCAAAGACTTTAGTTTATCATTCGGGAGCTGTACTAGGCTCTTTGCTGGCTTAGTACAGCCCGAAACAGCTCCCGAACAATATACGAAAGCGGCTCGAGAGTAATTGGCCACGCCGAACGATGTGACATAAGGTGCTCTCGTTTAACATGGTTTATTATTGCTAGTGGCCCCGTGGCGTGCAGTATCGCTCAGGTATTGCAGTCGTGCGCCGCCACTTGTAAGGGCCGAGGTAGAATTATGCGAATCGGAAGCGACAAATAGAACAAGAAACAATAAGCGCGTACCAGCCCAGAGTGATAAACGAAAGATACTACAATGTGATGTGTTGACTAAACTCGCAGATGAGTTCATCGACTTGAAAAATTAATATCTATTATTCTAATATATTGACAGTATTACTGATCTTGTAAGGTATAGCAATGATGGAATGAAGAGAATACTTGATTACTTGATAAATATTCAAGGAGGATTCAAGCAAATACGGACAGTACTAGGATTGACAGTGTAAGGCGCCTTATATATCTGCTACTGTACTCATAATGTATAAGATTACTTAACAATACTACTCCCAATATTTTCTAGTAATGCAAACCCCAAATTGATATTTATTTCAATATTTTGCAAGCAGCTTATACATTAGTACCCTCTATGTAACTTGAAAAGTATTATAAAATACCCCCTCGTAATTTTTTCTATCGATGTACAGCATCATAAACACACACAATGTGCAGATGATGAGAGGCCGCCCCTTTTGTCGTAGCATAGCTGCAGCAATTATAAGATAAAAATCTAGTAATTCCGGCGCATTGAGCGCGCGGCACAAGGGCAACTTTTAATCCGCCAGAGAGGGTGGCCTGACATGCGGTCGATTGCATACAATAAAGCGTCCCTTAATTCGCGAAATTAAATCTTCCATCAGCGATTAAATGCGCCGAGCGGGAATTGTGATGGATGCGCGGTTTGTTTCGCGGCGGAAAATATATTTAAAAGTTTTCTACGACGGGGGGGCCGAGATTGGAAAAGCGGCGCAGCGTGGGGAACACAGATTTATCAATTTTATAATTTTCAATTGTGAAGTTTTGATGGGAAGCGGGGGTGCGAACAGAGGTGTTACAAAATATATGCAGCGATTGATGCGGAAAATGCATAGATTGAAATTTTGTAATGAAATTACTTTCATAAATATTATAATTTAAATAAATCGTACATTTTTAAATAAATTGGAAATTTTATATTGTATGAATCCAATCCAAATTCAAAACCAATTTATACATTGTTTCACTACTACATAATAATAAATTGAATTTCTGGCCACACCAAAAAATAAAGCACTAAAATTTTAGTGCACCAAAAAATAAAACACTAAAATTTTAGTGCTTTATTTTTTGGTGTCATCCTCACGGCGTAATCAATCACGCCGTGAGGGTGACACCAAAAAATAAAGCCCTCTCTATTGCTAGTTTTAAGTTAATATTTGCATTTTTAGTGTAAAATAAATAAGTTCTACTTAAGGGGTTACCTTGAGATTTTCAGAAAAAAAAAAATTTCATGACTAAATAAATTTTTTATACTTTTAAGAATATTTTAAACGTTTAATCATTTCAAAATTATTTCCGGAGTTATAGCAATTAGAAGTTAACGCGGCTGGTGGCCAGCCCGAAACTCAGGCAGCAAACGGACCGGCAAGGCAGTACCTTTTCTTTTGCTTTTATCTCGAAATTACTATCTTGTTGGTGTACATGGTATCTCAAGATCTACATAACCGATTTTATTAAAATTTGCAATACATATTCTTTATAATATTATCTACGAAGTAGCATAGGATTGTTTGGATTGGGTACCGCGTTCATGAGTTATACATTTTTAAAAGTCAAAATTTCGTTTTTGTTTCAAACAGCAGTCATGTATACAAAAAAAAATGATCCTATGGTACCTTGTAGCTACTACCAGGGGTACAACCTTTCTAATTACGAAAACTTTTTTTAAACGATGTCTGTCAGCTAAACCAGCTAAACTATGTACACCATCACCAAGTTATTTCAGAAAAGGGTCCTACTTGACAAAACTTATATCTCCATTATTTAAAAAAAAATATTTGCTATTCTTTCATATTGTTCATAAAACTACCACGTATATGTGTAAAAAAAAATGTATATATTAAATGGCTGCGCCAATGTTATTTGGCGACAATCAACATCGTTTTAGTAAAGGACTAGATTTTACAATACGTCTACGACATATAACTTAGTGTGTTACAATACCAACATCTTTGAATCTGGTGTGAATTATAATTACATGAAATAAAGATCTGCTGGTCTTGCGGCTATTGATCACGCTACTCTTTTCTTTAACATGGTAGTTTGTTAAAGAAAAGAGTAGCGTGATCAATAGCCGCAAGACCTGCAGATCTTTATTTCATGTAATTATAATTCACACCAGATTCAAAGGTGTTGGTGTTGTAAAACACTAAATTAATAATTCGACGTTAAAGGCCGAAACAACATCTTTTATATATATAGATATATATATATATATATATATATATATATATATATATATATATATATATATGTATTATTTTTGATCCAAGATAAAATAATTAAACCCGATTCGCTTTTGTTAATTAATCTAAAAATACATTTTTTCTTAATCACAGTCATAAATTATTGCGATTCCAGAGAAGCCAATGTTTGTTTTCCGAGTTCATGATATGCGTACGATTCCTGCGATACTTATTATTTGCTATAAAGCTATACAATCTATAAACATAAAAAAATTGTACAAATTCAACAATTCCTTTTCTCATATCGAACGCAAACGGCATGAAATTGTGTAAACGACGCTATTTTCGAGTTTAACGCGAAAAAAATTCCATTCCCTTTTTCATACACACTTTTTGTTGTCCTTATCGTGCCCTCCTCCTTCGAATACTGTTTACGACCGGAACGAGATTGCGCTCACCCCGCGTGTGCGTTCGCTCGTCGCCCCCATTATCGAAATCGCACAGATTTGACACTCGTTCAAGCCATTAGCGCATAGCGGAGTTATCAAACGCACATCGCTCCGATTATCGCACAGAAAATCATCTGTGTCGTTAGCTAAAGTGCCGTTCTTCCGTTCACCCTTATCGTTTCAATTCACTTTCACGTGATACGCGAGTGGAGAGATAAATTTAGAAACCGCCGAGCGAAAGAGTGAAATATAGAGAGAGGGAAAGAGGAGGCGACGACGGCGAACGGTGCTGATATAAATCGTCCTTCAATCAAAATATCCGATAATTATAACAGTTGAAAATATTATTATTATATTACAATCATCCTCCCACGTAAATATTGGTAAAGCATTTTATAACGCCATTCCAAACGATTGGAAGACAAGCGCCCACCCCACCTATGTTCACAGTTTCTTTCAATGGATATAGATGTTTTATATTGTTTAAACAATGCGAGAAAGAGTATTATCAGATGGAAAATATAATTCGAGCAAAGGTGGGATTTTTCATAGAATAACACTCTTCTTGGAATAGTTTAAACAATACAAAACATCTATATCCAATGAAAAAACAATGCGAGCGAAGGTGGGGCGGGCGGCCGCCCCCCATCAAGCAAACAATGCCCGTCTACTATTTCAAACGACTTGAACTGTGCATTACACTATTATCCGTTATTTTCTTTGATTAAATTAATGTCATTTATTAGTTTAAGACTAATTAAAAAAAATAGTATGAAAAATAATGTAATGCATAGTTCAAGTCGTTTGAAATAGTGGTCGGGTATAGTCAGGTTGATAGGGGACACCCGCCCACCCCACCTTTGTTCGCGTAGTTTATTTCAAAGGATATAGATGTTTCACATTGTTTAAACATTGCCAGAAAGAGTGTTATCACATGAAAAATATAATTTAACAAGGGTGGGGTGGGCGTTTGTACCATACCAATCAAACTATTTCCATCAACTATTTGATATGACTTGAACTCTTCACTACACTGTTATCTGCAACTTTTTATTATTTAATCAATTTCATTATTAAGCAACCCAGCTCAGTGGCCGAGTGGTTAGAGGCGTCGTCCGTCTCGTACTGAGCATTGGGGAGCGTGAGTTCGATCCCCAGCGGGGAACGAATTTTCGCGAATCACCTTTCACAGTTTTTCAGAGTTTTTCTGTGAAGTTAAGGTAAATACCGGGTGATTAAACTCCTCTGAGCTTCTCCCTTGACCGGCGGAAAAGCCTCACGGCTGATAGCCCTATAAAGATAGAAGTTTTTTTTTCATTATTAAGCAATTCTGGTTTCGCTTAGTTTTTTTTTATATCTACAGTCCCTTTCGTTTATCATTCTGGGCTCGTACGGGCTTATTGTTTCTTGTTTTATTTGCCGCTTCCGATGCGCATAATTATACCTCGGCCCTTACAACCGGCGGCACACGACCTCGATACTGCAAGCCACGGGGCGAATAGTAATGCTAAACCATGTTAAACGAAAGCGCGTAAAGATGTGGGTGGCTACACGGTATGTATGAGATTCGACAATATTCGACGGAAAAAATCGTGCGTCACATGTCTACAATGTGTGTATATAATTTCCATGCCCTCTTCTATACAGTCCTTGGTCAGGAGCGGTTCTGATCGCATATACCTTATACCTAATACCTAATATACCTTATATATACACAAACCTAGACTACATAGCACTGACAGAAACATGGTTATACCATAATGAAACATCCAACTATAGCATCAAAAACTACAAAGCAGTTCATAACTGCAGGTTCAGCAGAGGAGGCGGAATAGCGCTCTACATAAAAAATGACAAGAACTGCAAAATCTCATTAAATAAAACCATAAAAAACATCGAAATACTTAAGATATGGTTAGAAGAAGACCAAACATATATTACGCTAATATACAAACCGCCTACCATAAAGAATAAAATACTTTTGCAAGTACTAAAATCAACTATATTGAATGGCAATGAATCAAATATAATATTAGGCGATTTCAATATTAATATCGCACAAACGAATAATTCAGTAATGGAATATAAGGAAATAATAGAAGAACAAGGATACGAAGTAATGAATAAAATTGATCATGATAATCTTACAACAGCTAATTCAATAATAGATCACATCATTACAAATTGTAAACAAAACTTGGATAAAATCGACTCATTTGATAAATTAATAAAAATCTTAACCGATTTGATGAAACAAAATACACAACAAACATCCTTCAAAAGAAAGGAATGCAATGAATGGGTCAACTTGAAGATAGCGAACATAATAAATGATAGGAATTATTATTTTCACAGGCAGAAATTAAACCCAAATAATGAAGAACAGTAAGTCCTATTTAATTTTTAGATTCATATTACTTATTAAAGCTGTTTTTTAGTCATGATTCATTTCACTTAAATAGTTAAGCATAAGACATGCGATTTTGTTAAAGCATTGAATAAGGAATTATTCATTCACTCAACGGTTACAGCCACAAATCGTTCCATACCAAAATTATTCTTTCTCTGTGCGCATCCCGCGACTGGTTAAAAGGCGCGCATCGATCGCCGCCGACGGCGGGTTGCTTGCTGCCGACACGCTATTTCCATGCGAAAAACGGCGGAGGCACGACACACACACACACAACGACATCGGCAGGGACGACTTGTGTATATATGATAAATTGTTTACGCTTTGTATCCATTTTTCAGACGCAAAATAAATACGTCGAGGGTCCCGGGATTGAAAAGGGACTAATACGCGACGCAAATATTTGTAGGGATTTAAACCAACCCACCCCCCAACCCGTAGCGCTCGCTTGCGATGTGCTACTAAATATTAATCATATCTGGATGAATAAATGAGGGAAATCAACTGGATATTGTTGTTTGCGGTTTAGTTATGGGGATCAGGGTCACTGGATTCAATTAAAACCATGCTGAGGTTGGACGGACGACTTTTTCAGGCTGAATTTATGGGACTCGTTAAATTATTGAATTGTTAATTAAAAAGTTATGCAGCATGTTATATAGTGAATAGTAGTACTTGGTTATGTTTTTTAAATGTTTCAAATTATTTTTTAGTTTTAATAGAAAGCGTTCCAAAAGTAACGATCAACATTTCATTGTTAATTCAATAGATGACATTTACTATATACTGTAAAAGGCTAAGTAATATAACTCTGGTACTCTGGTAAGAAGTATTGTATTATTTTAGTTTTCAAACTGTTTAATTCATTGACATCAAGTAAAAATGGCAAAATTAAATCTGTATTTTAAAATGGTTTTATAAATATAAAGGCAACAACACAGACAACTTAGCTATAACGAACTTTTTTAGTTAGTTTTAGTTGAGACTCAATTCTTTGAGTTACAAGTATTCAATTATAGTCATTATTTAATAAAAACCTTGCCCCTCATAAGTAATCAAACTTGATGCCATATAGGTGATTGTTATTACAAACTGAAATGGTACTAGTTGGACAATAACATTATTATTTTAACGAGCGAGTCGTTTCGAAAGCCGTCACAGGATCGGAGCTTGCGAGTTTCCTGCGATAACAGTAATGGAGTGTGCTGCAGCGACCTCTGCTCACCCACCCAACTCCACTGCACACGCCGACCCTCTGAAATTGGCGAAGACGATCTCCTCTATTGGTATATTATTAATGCTAATAGCTGCAGGAGGGAAGCGTACGCGCGCTCCAAGCATCCTGCAGGAGCAAACGGCGCTAATTATACGAACGTATTTGGTCATTACCAGTGCACGGGGAGAGAGAGACGCGCGGCAGTGCAACCTCTCGCTAATTCGATTCTGGATTATCTACCACGACCAGGCACGTGACTGTCTTCCCACGCATCCCGTTCTGGATACGGTTCCCTTTCACGCGACGCTTACTAATTGCACCCACATCGCGTAAAGTTACTTTGCTCATAATCTACTTCCTTCCTTCCTGCCGAGGATTATTGTGTATCAATAAATCATATATTATGTCTATAAATAATTTAATTTAAGAACAACCTACATCACATAGTGGCGGAATTACAAAATTTCGATAGCCCCGTAAAATATAAGTTATAAAATACATTAGATGTAATATGTTCTTATTTTATTTTCTTTTTTTAAATTTTATTTCAGCATTAACTGATCTTAACAGGTAACGATGATATAGTTTAGAGTTTAAAAAAATCCTACTTAATATTTTGTGGTCCCCTACTGTCAAAAAGGATTACTAGAATGATAATATCGAACAACTAATTTGAAGGAATGCTGTATATTTGGAAAGTAAAAACAACCCTATTTTTACCACATTCATACAGCCCTCGTATATGATTTCAAATCATCAAGTGGACGAGATAGTTCATAATAGGGCATGCATTTCAAAGGAATATATTGTGACGTGTATTAGGAATGAATGTATGTATGGAACTAAAAAAGATATGAAGAAAGCCTTAATAAACAAAAGATAAAACCAGGGATCACGTACATGAAATTTCTGCTGAGGAAAACAGAATTATTGTATATAAATTCTAAATAAAAATGCATCTGGTATATAAAAAGTACCGTTCATACCATCTCCAATATGAATCTAGTTAAGGAAGTTGATACAAACGATGTTAGTGCTCTTGGTATTTGTATTTGTTAAATCACCATCTCAACAGTACACACAGTTAAGCAAAAGTTTATTGGTCCTCTCGTCCACTGTGCGCTCCTCTCCCCTTCTTTCGTTCTTTTTTATGTGGATTAATGTTTGTGTTTCCTGCTTTATCCCGCTCGTTAGTCCCGGTGATTTACGCCGCGTTTGTTTTTTCCACCGCGCTCTGTCAATTGCGTAATTACCTACTCCACCCTCGCTCCGCTTGGACGACTACTAACCGCCACGACAACGACGACAGCATTATTGTCCTTTTCTGTGCGCGTCTCGGTTCGATATCAGCTCCTACCCCCCTTTCAATAAAATGCATGTTCCCGAGATGTTCCGCGGCTCGCTATCTCTTCCCCGAACAGTATCTCCCCGACAATCTCTACTTCCCATTAACTTTTTGCGCTGCTCGCCCATCTCTGGCATTGTATGCGCGCCCCGTCCTGATTTACCGTCTCTCTTATTGCCGCGCGTTTTTGTATCCACCACCAACCCCCACAAGCTAATTGCTTTCCAGCAAATAATCAACGCCGCGTACCAGTATAGTCATCAACCGTATTTTAACAATACTATCCTATACAACGTTTATTCAATTATACTAATACCTATCTTGTTCTAGTTCTAGTGAATTATAAATGACTATAACCCCGAGCATGACGGACCTAAAGTATATTCTCAATATGAATTATAAATCAGAAGTAATAGACAGGGGAAAATGACGCTTTAAAAATTCATCAGAGTGGCGGGGGTAGTGGGCTGCCATCTGAAAACCCGAAAAAACGTCGGAAATTGCTGCGGAATTATTTATTTCGGGATTTGATTCGCTTCCGTGATTGTTTCCTTATCGTTTTAGCATTGCAAGATGAATTCAATGTTCCTCTCCCCCGAGAGAGACGTCTGAATTTACAACCAAGATAAAGTATACTAGATCTATCACTATCTTGAAAACAAATTTAAAACGTTGTAATGGATAGTTTCGTAATAAAATAATTTTAGATTATCAGATTAATAAAAATATAGATGGAATACGCTGATAGCGGTATACAGAATTGTTGTGAAGCCATTCTGTTAGTCAATACACATTTGTACTGCTCATGCCGAGTCTCGCTCTAAGTTTTGAGGTGGTGCAAGCGACGTGATAATTTTTTACATTAGTACCAATAGAAACTAATGCACATCAACTGTTAAACGTAGATCAAAGTATGGTTAACGTTGAAGTTAACAGTAAAAATAGTTGAAGAGCTTTCTCCAATTGATGTAAACAGTTGAAGCGCTTTAAGTTGTTTATAATAAACAATGCGTGACTACTGTCAAATTTTAATCAAAGTATGCTTAACTTTATTTTTAATAAGAAACAGTTGAACGGCATTGTTTCAATTGATGGAAACAGTTGAAGCACTTTAAGTTGTTACTTATAAAAAACAATGCGTGATAACTGTCAAATTTTAATCAAAGTATGCTTAACTTTATTGTTAATAAGAACAACAGTTGAACGGCATTGTTTCAATTGATGGAAACAGTTGAAGCGCTCTAAGTTGTTATCTATAATAAACAATGCATGACAACTGTCACATTTTAATCCAAGTATGCTTAACTTTATTGATAATAAGAAACAGTTGAACAGAATTGTTTGAATTGATGGAAACAGATGATGAGAGTAGTAGATTTTACACAGTATTGTGGGATTGTATAAGTAACAAAAACTCACCTCATCCTTTCCCTTCATAACACACATCTTCACGTCTGGATCATTGGAGAACCACGTGAGCCGCTGCTGCTCGCCCAAGCTCGCCAGACTGAGATTGTACACCAAATTCCTGCAAAGAAAAGAAAACAACAATGCCATTTATTCGAATCGATCACAGCTTATCGGCGAAGGCAGGGTGGAAATTGATGGGTGCGCGCCATTGCGACAAGTACACGCCGACTGGAGCTCTGCCGCTGCAGTGAATACAATTCGCAGAGTGCATTCGATTGACATGTTTATAGTGATTATCGCGCCCGGATCTGGCCTGTCGTGCGACGGGAATAAAATAAAGGGGCGCATTCTAATTCGGTCGATCGGGCGCAAATTGGGGTACATGCTTAACTAGGTTACTGCTCCCGGGAGTTTGTAATGAAAAACTTTTTGTGATTTGATTAGAACTCGTAATGTATTCTGATTTAATTTGTGGGATGGAATATGCATGCAGTGTAAGAATAAAGAAGAAAATAGATAGGAAATATATAATCAAATATATATATATTGAATGTTCATTATATATCTTTGTGTTATGTTTTTTCTTTCTTTTATTTGTTATGTTGTTATTATATCATCTGTAATTGGTTTCTGTTAAACTGTAGATGTCCATATTAAATAAATATTGTATTAAAATTGTATTCATCTCAAATAAATCAATTAAATAAATTGTCCACAAGAAAGTAAACAATATAAAA
Source organism: Lordithon lunulatus (assembly GCA_963942505.1). Taxonomy (NCBI): domain Eukaryota; kingdom Metazoa; phylum Arthropoda; class Insecta; order Coleoptera; family Staphylinidae; genus Lordithon; species Lordithon lunulatus. The sequence goes on from OZ012668.1 coordinate 2,271,081, forward strand.
CCTATGTATGCATTAAAGAAAACTACGCCAATAAAGGTCGGGCTTGGACTTCTGATTGTGGGGTTACCTGCAGTCAAGCGAACACCGAAGTATTGAAGGCCGAAATTAGATGCTCTATAAATAAAATACCGCCACATGTATGCAAAAATATTATTGCAAATTTTGTCAGTACGCGTGTGCCATCAAAACCATGACGACCATTTACAAGATATTTTGTTTCATACATAATTCCCAAATGTATGGATTATAAATCAATAAATATTTCAATACTTGGCTACAGAAAATCATGTATTATCGAACCTTGAAATCTTGCGCTATTATTGAAACACTCAACACACAAATTATTTTAAGACTAGGCGCGTAATTCCTGGTACCATTCGTTTCGAAACGTGTACTCCTTGGTAACCATTGCAGTCATCATCGCACCTCAGTACTCATTCTTGATTATTGTAAAATCAAGAATGAGTACTGAGATGCGATGATGACTGCAATGGTTACCAAGGAGTACACGTTTCGAAACGAATGGTACCAGGAATTATGCGCCTAGTCTTGATATAATTTGTATTATTGAAAATCTCTCTTCTATATGATTTCTGAAGCCACTAGTTTCGATCGGAATGACTGCCAGAATCGCGCCAGAGTACTCCTTTTAATTCTTGATTATTGTACATAGCAACAAAACTACGAAAATGTATGGAAAATGATTCTAAAAAAAATATTATCCCTCAAATGCAATTCCATGGTGATACCTAATTACTTGGACTTGAAAAGAAAACTCGAACTCGTAGTTGAACTCCTCCAGACAAAGTAATAACAATTAACAATTATTGGTATCTTGAAACTTTTAAACTTATACAGTTAACCTTTAAGATCTGCACCCGTCGACGTGCTCGTACATCATGCAGGCATAACTAGAGACTCGTAAAACGGGAAACGGCCGGGCGAGAACAAATTGAAACGGGGCTCTCCCCCCGCGCGACGACGATAAATGTTACTTAAGCCATCCCCATGACGATTATACGTAACGCGCGACACAGTAAATCTAGATGCATTACGTACGGTCTCGCGAGTTACAATCTAGCGTAATTGCCGTGCGCCCGAATTGAATTTGTCTTCAGCGGAGAAGAACGCTAGAACGACAGGACGGACGTTTATTGCAATTTGCATGCGCCTCGCGTGGGGCGGCGGGCGAATCCTCTGATGCCGTGTCGTCGCACCACCCGGTGATTCCGCAGAATTGGATTATGAAAAGTGAAAAGGGCACAATGGTGGAAATTTGTTTATATGGAATGATTTTTGGAGTTGATTTTGTTTAATTTTTTTTTGCAATACTTTTTCGTAAATAAAAATCTACCGAGAGCTGATATGTCTATTTCAATTATTCTACTTAACTTAAATTACCATTTTTTTTTAAATAAAGATAATAATTTACAAATGGTAATAAACGTCAAGGGTTATTACAATTCCAAAATAATAATAAAACACCACATTTATTAATGACTGAATTTATGAATGTATGTAGTGTTGCTGCCGAGGCGACGATTTCTAAAAATATATAACATATACTTTTGTGGCCATTTGGAAGAAGCTAATGTGTTTTAATTCATTCATTAGCTTCTTCAAAATAGCCACAAAAGTATATGTTATATATTTTTAGAAATCGTCGCCTAGGCAGCAACACTACACATCTAACATTTTCTTTGGGGTTGGCAGGAGAGAGAAAAACTGATTATAAAATGCTTTTTGGAGTTATTTTAGTCTGATAATCAATTTTTTATATAAAAAAATTTTCTCCGAGCAATTTTTGCAAAAATGATAAATAAAGGTTTATTAAAATTTAATCCATACTTTAGGGACACATTGTATGTCCTGATCTCATCGCTTTCACAATCTCCTTGTGGACCTGGAAAGCCTGGTGTGACAAATAAATAAAACAATATCAATCTCGTTTTTTTTTTAAATAATTAACTGCAAGTTAACAATTGCAAACTACACAGTAAATATTAAGAACTACATTTTCTTAAAATTCTATATATTTTTAAATCAAATAAACTCCCCTCCTACAAAACGGTTTTTATTAAGTAATCGTCTTTTTCGAGGGGATGGCGTGAATAAATTGCACAACACTCCACCGCCGGCGGAGTGATTATTCGCGATCATTAAATCGCTCCATGATTCTCTCCCGCCGTCGCTGCAATTATCCGATTTTTGCCCAATTAACGTTTGTGCCGGCGGCGGCGTCGTCGGTGGTGGGACGAGGGGTAGTACATGTTGTGCTTCGTTACCCGATATTTTCGCCTCGGCTAGCGCGCGACGAATGTGCATCTTTTTCGACCCCAGTGCATGCCACGGGGGACCGCCGCGACTTCATTAAATCCTTACGATCGACTAAGGACGGATCTCATTAGTTCAATGTTAAACGATGCTCAATTAATAATACCCTATTTTTTATTCCTCCTTCTCTCTCTTGGCAGCGAAGGGAGAAACCAGTTTTAAAAATAAATCACTCGTACAAAAATTCAAGCTAATCTTGATTTCATAATGGCTTGTACAAATTGTGTGGTATTAAAATCTTTCATAGTTTTAAGAGGCAGAGAAATTACATACAGAGTGATTCACATACGGAGAATAAGTATACGTTTTATTTACTGAAATTTATTTATTAAGAGTAATTTCTAACCATTATCAAGCTAATCCGATGACTGAAGTAAACTGAATGTGTAAAGTGTACATATTTATACATCATTTGTTATATTTTGTAAAAATCCAAACGTGACTGCTCTTAAAAACCCAGAAAATATTGACAAATACCAATAAACAAGTGATATAAAACAAAGAAAAAATCGTTTTTTTTTTAATAAAAAAACTATCTTTATAGGGCTATCAGCTGTGAGGCTTTTCCGCCGCCCAAGGGAGACGCTTAGAGGAGTTTAATCACCCGGTATTTACCTTACTTCACAGAAACACTGTGAAAGGTGATTCGCGAAAATTTATTCCCCACTGGGAATCGAACTCAGGCTCAGTACGAGACGGACGACGCCTCTAACCACTCGGCCACTGAGCTGGGTTTTTAAATTTATTAAATCAATTATATTGAAAAAGTGTGAAAATAGTAGGCATATTAACAAATAGACTCCTTTTTTTTCAATCCAGTATTTGTAACAATACAGAGCGGTATTGCATCAGTCCTCGAGAGCATTGTATCGTTTCAAATTAAACTAACTATATAACCCCAGCCAACAGTTAAACTATCCGCCGAAATCAAATTAAACATCTCCGTCCGGCGGGAGCTAATAAAAGTCGGTCGCTTTAATTTTTATCGGTCCCAATCCAATTGGAGCTTTACGGGCGCGCTCCACATTACAGGGCGGTGGGGCGGCTAGACAATTTAGATAATGAACGTTCCGAACTCATTTACATTCCGCAACGATGGCGGGCGCGCTCTTCGCCGTGTACGCGGCATTTGTATGGTTATTGTTGCCGCCGTTAATGTTTATGCGAGGGGGGCGGCTCGTCTTAACAATCGCCCGCTCGCATCTGGCGAGAGGCTAATTATTCGCCGGATATTGTGTACGGGGGCGCGGACGCGGAAATTATCGCGCCGATTAGCATTGGTGACAGGCCATTCGGAAGTAATCGGGCACGTTTCATGCATGCACGTTTATAAATTTAGATATGTATGGTTTTCAATAATTCTAATTCAGTGAATGTGTTAACATATTATTCAATACACCCGTATGTTTATAAATGTCGATTTACGGGTAAATTTAGCATGTTGGCATTTGAATATTGAATATTTCGGTTTAACATACACAGCAGAACTTAAATGAGTTGATATTTTGTCTAAATCAGTGGTCCTCAAAGTGGGGGTCCGAAAAGTCGAAAAAGTATTTGTATTGTATTGTATTACAGAGCATTCGGAAAGTTTTTTGTACATGCCCATTCTTCAGGGTATCTTTTCACATTTTTAAGTGCAAAAGGGGTCCGTGAACCAAAAAGTTTGAGAAACACTGGTCTAGAGCATAGATGCTCAAACGTTTTGGCCTACCACCCCTCTTCCAGATCAAAATTCACTCAGCGCCCCCCGACATCAGAAATGATTGGTTACAAATTGTTTAAATTTTTAAATGAAGTACCTATCAACGTTGAAAGCAAACGAAATCCGAATATCCTATAATAATAGTTAATAGTAGTTTGGTTGGTGGGGGCTACCCGCCCACCCCACCTTCGCTCGCATACTTTTTTCAATGGATACAGACGTTGTATATTGTTTAAACCATTCCAAGAAGAGTGTTATCCTATGAAAAAACTAGGCGAACAAAGGAGGGGTGGGCGGGTAGCCCCTATGAATGAAACTATCCCCTTCCACTATTTCAAATGACTTGAACAATGCACTACATTGTTATCCGTTAATTTCTTATGATTCAATTAATTACATTTATTAATTTAAGACTAATTCGTAAAAAAAATGTGAAAAACAATGTAGTGCATAGTTCGATATTTGAAATAGTGGAGGGGCATAGTTTGGTTGGTGGGGGACACCCGCCCACCCCACCTTCGCTCGCATACTTTTTTCAATGGATAACACTCTTCTTGGAATGGTTTAAACAATATACAACGTCGTTATCTATATACAATATCGTTACGTTGTATATTGTTTAAACCATTCTAAGTAGCTATTACCTTTCTAAATAAGAATTTTTTTTTCACACGATGCCTGACAGCAAAATTATGTACACAATTATCAAAGAATTTCAGAAAAGGGTCCTACTAAACAACTCATATGTCCGTTATTTTTATTTTTTTTTTGATTCGATATTCTTTCATACTATTGACAAAACTACCACGTATATGTGTAAAATAAAATAAATATTTTATATTCAATAGCTCCCTCGGTTTTATTTTTTAACTTTATACCTCTTTTCCGATAGCCAAGGTGACGTAACGCCTTAAGAAATTGAAATCACTAAATACTACAATTACATATTGATTAAAAAATACCACCCTCGATGCGATTCGAACCCGCGATCCCCACTTGCACTGACAACACAACTAACAGGTCGTTCAGCTTCAAAACACTTACTTAATTTTTATATTAAAGAGATGCCCCACACTATGACAATTCGAAGTAATCTCAAAATAAGTCTGTTGCAGCCCATAACAATCCCCCCCTACAAATTTAATAATGTCTGAACTACAGTCGGATATTGCACTACATACAGCACGAGCATAATAGTCTACCACCCCCTCGCAACCCTACAGTTACGATTGTCAGTCCAGTCACGCTCTGATTGTAGTTTTCCTTCCTAAATCTTAACAAGCCAAATGCTATTTCGCCGAAAGCTCCCAATCATGCTAAAAGTGAGCGCCAGACGGCGACCTTTGAATCCTAACGCGCACGCCGCCCTGCATCGCTTTGTTTTAAATTGTTCTTCGTGCGACTATCGGGGGGAGTTTGAAATTAAGTGTAGCGTGATCTGACCTGGGAGGGTGTGCGACCCTCGCCCGTTTTATGAGGCGAAAACTGCATAATGCGGCTTTAGACCCATGAATTGGGCTTAAAAGTGGGAATCGTATTCGCATTTACACACGCCGGAATGAGTATCGCCTGGAATTCAATCGAGCAATGGGGTTATTTACTGGTTTTACGCTTAGGGTGGGTGGATAGGATAGAAAATGCACGTTTGTTCGATCTTAGAAATTTGATAGATCCCACTTTAATATCTTGCATAACGACTACCCCCATCTCCCAGACTGCGTAATTAGGCCTACACTAATGGCCGCCACCCGTGGCTCCGTAATCACCCCTTAAACTAGCACTCGCCGGCATAAAATCGAACCCCATCTTGGACGCAAATTGGATGGAAACCGTCCGACGTTCCTCAGTTGAAAGGGAATATAGGAAAAATAGACCGAGCAAACAAGATTCTTTGTTGCGGGGTGAAACGGGGTATATAGCCAATGCATATCCCCTCGGGGTCGTGGAGTTATGAAAAAACTTTATGGATTCGGGACGGTCGCGCGGTTTTCTTGTATGTACGGTGCGAGCAACAAACAGACACGAATTATTAGCATATGAAGCGAGAAAAAAAGTAGAACGGAAATTTCGATGAAAATATAAAATTTAAGATAATACATTGCTACATGCAATTGGTATCATTCGACGAGGTACATACATTTGTTATGATAAAATAAAAATTATATGTACTCGATGGCTTGGTGTTTTACACACCACCCTCTAGTTATGGAAAGAATTTATGGTTCGATCGTTTGTTTTAGAAGGTAATAATGTCAAAAAAGCTATTAAGTTGATTGGGGAATCGGACCCAAATTATTGTTGTTGTTTGCCTTATAATCTGAATAAGGTAAACAACAACAATGTTCAAGTAGGAATTCACCCTACGCCTTACAGAGCTACCCGTTTGCAGATAATAGGGGTCATGGCACCAACTGGGACCGTCCTTACGCAATAAGCCACCATTACCTATTATCTAATACAATTAGGTTAACCATCTCTTCGTAGATTTAGGACGTATGACTGAGTAGACAGGAAAGCAGTCTAAAGAGACTTGGAAGAATTCCAATAAATTAAACAAGTATAATTCTTTTATAATATTGTTAGTGTTGTCGTCATTTTTTTAAATGTTTGAAAGTGAACCGGGATGAAAATAAGTTGAGAATCACTACCTTATACCCCACCTAAGTTAAATACGTTAAAAAGTTAAATTGTTTCAGAAATATTAAACATAAATTTAAATGAAATACTAAAGTTCTCAACAAAATCGTTGTACATACATCAATATTCCTGAAAATTATCATGCACTTGATGTAGCAGGAATAATTCACCAGCCATCAATTTGCACACTTGTAAGCACACTTAGGAAGTTTTTTTCCCCCCGCAGCCGCATCCGCAATTACGGGCGCTAATCGCGCCTCCACCCGCCCCCCGTATATCCTCGTTTATACGCCGCCGAGACACCCTTTTCTAATTCAAGGGTGTCCGCTCTTGTGGAGCTCTTCGCCGTTTTTATCGACCGTAATTGTCTTTCCGGTTCGCGCCGGCGGCTTGTTTTGTTGGTTTTGCCGTAATTGCACCGCCGACCCCTTGACCCTAGCGGCACCCCGAGCACAAGGCCAATCTCCTGAAGGGCAACAAAAATGTAATTCTCGCCGATGCCCCCCGCACGTAAGGCTTATTATTAGCCTGCGTCACGTATAATATTGTCCGTAATAGAGATATTTATAAGATATAAGGAGAGTTCACGGCAAATTGTGAGCCTTTCTCGCACAATAAAAAAAATTCATCTACACAAGTCGCATTATTTCTATATACCGGCGATCCGCAGTCTAATCACGATGGCACCTGGAAGAGGCGCAGATGTTTCCTAATGCACCTAGTCGTAACAAATATGTTCTAACACGATACCACGGTTGGTGATCTTAGCGGTATTACGGAAGAGGAGGCCATCAGGGGGTCTACACAGAATACTAGCTGTCTTTGTGAATAGTTTGTAGCGGAGGTCGTTTAGAGTTTGACTAGACGTATCTCCGTCATTTTAGTTTAATTTACATTTAATTGTCCAAACATAAAATATCTATAATATAAAAACGAAGATGGATTCAAAAACAATTTATGTGACTACATCATAAATTGAAGAGGAGATTAACTGAATACTACTACTTAAAAAATTATAAGACATATACATACGTTAACTTAATTTTTTATTTTGTTTGAGATTTCCCAAAACCAGGAAAACCCACTCCGGAGCAACCGCAGGGAAAATTATTATTTTAATTTTTTTTAATGAATAGTATTTATATATATGATTAATAAACTTAATAACTTTTGTACTGTTAGTGCATGTTTTAACAAATATATTTTATTACTGACAGTTTCGTTCGTTGAGAAGGGACAAATCAACGTGGTAGTAGGATAGTTGCGTCTATTGTTGTCTTAGATGTTCCAACCATATAGTTAGAAGAAAAGGTAACAAGGTACACAATATTACGTTGTATAATATACAAATAGTCACACCTACTCAATGTAATTGGCGATATAGTTTATCATACGCCATCGGATTGACGGGAATTTCATCTAGTCCTTTAAATAAAATATGAAGTTACCCAAGAATTATGCGTGAATAAGAGCCAATTACATTAATTTCTTGGTTCGCTGCTTAGCTCTCCGACAATCACTCCCAGCATTATAACTCCATTAACAAACACAAACTAATTGTCATGCTCTGCTACGCTTTAAACCCCTTGACGTGCGTAAGTTCCCTTTAAGTATACATTATCCCACTTACTCGAACCACGATTTGCATTTTATTAAAAAAATAAAACAACAAGAATAACGATAATGGGGTAAATGGCCGCGATCCCCTCATACACTTTATGAAGATTTAATGATGTATCTCCATGGCGACTTCGCGCTTAGGGGGGCGTCTGGATGAATTATGATCCCGCAATGACCCCCCTAAGAAAGTATTTCGGGCACTTATCATTATTGCCATCGTAATTGCATCGGTGGGCGGTCATAAAAATGACTTAGTATCCTGTTCAAGCACTTTTCCCGATGCGAGCCCTCTGTAAGCGGCTGGAATTGGCTGCCACGAATGGTGTATAGATAATAGACAAATAAAGGGAATATAATGAAGTTAGATTTTGGATTACATGAATTTTTAAACCTGCATCTCTCTATGGAACTCGCTGGAACAATATAGATATAAAATATCATTCTCAAATTAATTGTACTGATTTGCTAGCATGTTCTAAATATAATTAGCAATTTTCATGAATATTCCAGTACTATAATGAGATTTACAGCCAATTTAGTACAACTAGTTTATGAATGAAATGTCACATCACATTTTGAAAATTCGACAAAAATTCAATTTATAAAATATTATTCTCAAATTAATTGTACTGATTTGCTAGAATGTTCTAAATATAATTAGCAATTTTCATGAATATTCCAGTATTATAATGAGATTTTCAGCCAATTTAGTAAAACTAGTTTATGTATGAAAAGTCACTTCACATTTTGAAAATTCGTCAAAAATTCATTTTATAAAATATCATTCTCAAATTTATTGTACTGATTTGCTAGCATGTTCTAAATATAATTAGCAATTTTCATGAATATTCCAGAAATATAATGAGATTTACAGCCAATTTAGTACAACTAGTTTATGAATGAAATGTCACATCACATTTTGAAAATTCGACAAAAATTCAATTTATAAAATATTATTCTCAAATTAATTGTACTGATTTGCTAGCATGTTCTAAATATAATTAGTAATTTTCATGAATATTCCAGTACGATAATGAGATTTACAGCCAATTTAGTACATCTAGTTTATGAATGAAATGTCACATCACATTTTGAAAATTCGACAAAAATTCAATTTATAAAATATTATTCTCAAATTAATTGTACTGATTTGCTAACATGTTCTAAATATAATTAGCAATTTTCATGAATATTCCAGTACTATAATGAGATTTACAGCCAATTTAGTACAACTAGTTTATGAATGAAATGTCACATCACATTTTGAAAATTCGACAAAAATTCAATTTATAAAATATTATTCTCAAATTAATTGTACTGATTTGCTAACATGTTCTAAATATAATTAGCAATTTTCATGAATATTCCAGTACTATAATGAGATTTACAGCCAATTGAGTACAACTAATTTATGAATGAAATGTCACATCACATTTTGAAAATTCGACAAAAATTCAATTTATAAAATATTATTCTCAAATTAATTGTACTGATTTGCTAACATGTTCTAAATATAATTAGCAATTTTCATGAATAGTCCAGCACTATAATGAGATTTACAGCCAATTTAGTACAACTAGTTTATGAATGAAATGTCACATCACATTTTGAAAATTCGACAAAAATTCAATTTATAAAATATTATTCTCAAATTAATTGTACTGATTTGCTAGCATGTTCTAAATATAATTAGCAATTTTCATGAATATTCCAGTACTATAATGAGATTTACAGCCAATTTAGTAAAACTAGTTTATGTATGAAATGTCACTTCACATTTTGAAAATTCGACAAAAATTCAATTTATAAAATATTATTCTCAAATTAATTGTACTGATTTGCTAGCATGTTCTAAATATAATTAGCAATTTTCATGAATATTCCAGTACTATAATGAGATTTACAGCCAATTTAGTAAAACTAGTTTATGTATGAAATGTCACTTCATATTTTGAAAATTCGACAAAAATTCAATTTATAAAATATCTTTCTCAAATTAATCGTACTGATTTGCTAGCATTTTCTAAATATAATTACCAATTTTCATGAATATACCAGTACAATAATGAGATTTACAGCCAATTTAGTAAAACTAGTTTATGAATGAAATGTCACTTCACATTTTGAAAATTCGTCGAAAACATTGTAACATGTACGGGCCACAGTTTTTTTTTAAATGCTAGTCGTAGTCCATTACATGTTATCTTTATTTTCACATTTCATTATATCGCGTCACCGCACTATATCTGCCATAATTAACGAGCGGCGTTCACAGGGACATAAACAAGAATTAATCTGCCTTTGGCGTACTTCCTGTCCACCTCATTCCACTCGTACACACCGTGTTACGATTTTAATCCGGGATGATTTCGGACGAAATGAACGCCGAACAAAGGAAATAATTTCCCTGTAATAATCGTCGCCTCTGTCCGACGCCGGGATCGCTCTTTTTATGGAGCTAGTCGAGGCTGAATGAGTGTAATTTTACGAGACAGGCGTTGTGCTTGTGTGTCGGACTTTACAGAGCTACAGAATTGTGCTATATAAATGTGGTTCATTATTTATATGTATGTAATTCTATACCAAATTGCTATAAATAAATTATTATATTTCAGCATTTAGTTGTAAACCCAACGAAAACTACAAGGATTAATTTTGATTAGAATGCATCGAGTTATTTAGCAAATTATTTATGCTTATATTGTAATTATTATGGTTAAAGAACCTACGAGAATGGTATGGACAAACAAAAATCCAACTTTTTAGAGCAACATCGCCAAAAGTTGGATTCGCCTCCCTCAAGTTTGTGAATTTTAATACTATTCTACTTGACTTGATAAGGTTGAGAAATAACACGATGCACTCTAATCAAAATTAAACCTAGCAGTTTTCGTTGGATTTACAACTCTCCGGGAATGTTTTTCAGTTCGCTAATTTTACATTTGGTTAGTTTAAATGGTGGTACGTCTGGCCGGGGTCAATTCCCGCTCCCGCATTAATTGCCGGGTTAATTTCGCAACTATCGGGCATAATTGCCGGGCGGCACTGTGCAGTTGAATTAATGATCCGAATCGTTTCAGATAATGAAATGGAACCAATTCGCCGCGTACATGCAGCAATGCGTGCGGGGGTTTGGTTATGTAAAAGTCGCTATCGTCCGCCGCCACCGCTAGCCAAAGCTCTAATTATTTTATGACACTGCAGTATAAATAAATAGAAGCGCAAATAATTTAATAAGGGAAGTATTAAAAACATACATGCCGTTTTTTTTTTAAATTTAGTTGTATAGTTAGTTTATTAGTTAGTTGTTTATATGTACGGCATCGAATCCCGGACTTTATCAAAAAAATACAGAAAAAAAACTGCAGGCCTTCGAATTATGGGCATATAGTCGTATCGTAAATATCTCATGGAAAGAGCACATTAGTAATGAGGAGGTTCTGCATAGAATGGGCAAGGAACGGGAAGTATTCACTGCTGTGAAGATTAGGAAATTGGAATACCTCAGGCACGTAATGAGACATACTGATAGGTACTGAATACTCCTACTGATTCTGGAAGGAAAGGTCCTGGGAAGAAGAGGTCCAGAAAGACGATGAATTTCCTGGCTAAAAAATCTACGCCAGTGGTTTGGCATGACATCCCTACAACTTTTTCGCAGTGCAGTAGACAAGTTGCATGAATTTGCAAAATAGACCCTCCGGTAGGTATAGTAAATAACTAAATGACTAATCACGAGTCAATTATATCAGGATTAAATAACATTAAGCTCAGTACCAAATGAATCTCTCATTAGGCGGACGAAGAAGCAGTAAAACTAATTGAACTGTACCAACAATTTCAAACCACCTTAATATTACAGTATAATTTGTGTACAAGATTACACTGTTTAAAGTTTTTAGCGTGTGAACTAATTAAATCACGTTTATGAGTTGTTCTAATTACGGTTTTAAATCTCGTCAGCTGCACGGACGGGCGTCGGGCGGCCGGGCCGTAAATTACCAATGCAAATACGCAAAGTTTTAAATGTGAAATATGATATCAAGTCGTAACTGGGAGAGGCGGAGCGAGAGACGGGAGAGTGCCGTGCCTGCATACAGTAACGATAACCGCACGGCCATCCGGGTGACGACCGTGGAGCACTTACTGCAAATCTCTGATGTCGTTACTCTATATTGCGCGGCGTAACGATGCATATCTAAATTCTAAATTAACTTTGAAAACTCTGTCGCTTGATTACACGCGATATATGCTGCGGGTGGGGGTGGTGGTTGGGCGGACTCGCCGACGCAGGAGGGTTATCTGATGAAATATGCTTCCCCCGAGGGATGTACAACGGTTTAAAAAAGAGTACAAAAATTATCCGGATGATTTAGCGTCAAATCTGCTTCAAAACAATTTCAGTCGGTTATTAAACATTCGATATTTTTGGTGAATGCGCCGGGTTTGTAGCAATTACAATATATGACTATATAAATAGTTGTCTAAATCGCCACTCGTATCGAAATTAAAATACAAATAAACATTCGATATTTTGATGAATACGCCGAGTTATTACGTACAATGACTTACTTTTTTCAATAAATATTCCTTGAAATAAACCTGAGTACCACATGCAATATAGTAATTACATGCTTTGTCATACTCTATTTTCCAAGTAAGTGATTACTAGTTTTGTTTCGTACAATTGAAAGCCTTTTTTCAAATTAAATTTTAATAAAATTATTAGTATAATTTTTGTTAGCACGCTCGGCGTTGATTACATTATGATAGCATCAAGGTGTTACTTAATAATCTCAAAACAAAATGTCTCTGTTTGTCTTAGATTTGATGCTATGTACCCTCAAACTTGAGTCAACTGAAATTCTCATTACGAGACCCTACCAACCAAACTATGCCCGTCCACTATTTCAAATGGCTTGAACTATGCACTACATTGGTTCACACATTTTTTTTACGAAATATACGTAAATTAAAAAATGGAATTAACTGAATAGAACGTAAATTAATGGATAACAGTATAGTGCAGGGTTCAAGTCGTTTGAAATAATAGACGAGCGTAGTTTGGATGGTAGGGGACGCCCACCCACCCCTCCTTCGCTCGCATAGTTTTTTCAATGGATACAGACGTTTTATATTGTTTAAACAATACCAAGAAGAGTGATATCCTATGGTAAAAACTATGCGAACACAGGTGGGGTGGGCGGGTGGCCCCTACCAACCAAACTATGTCCGTCCACTCTTTCAAACGACTTGAACTGTGCATTACATTATTTTTCACATATATCCTTTTAATTAGTCTTAAATTAATAAATGACATTAATTTAATCATAGAAAATAACGGATAATACTGTAGTGCATAGTTCAAGTCGTTTGAAATAGTGGACGGGCGTAGTTTGGTTGGTAGGGGCCGCCCACCCGCCCCACCTTTGCTCGCATAGTTTTTCCATAGGATATCACTCTTCTTGTAATAGTTTTTCCATATGTAACACACTTCTAGAAATAATATGAAAAAAGTATACGAACGAGGGTGGGGTGGGCGGCTGGCCCATACTAACCTGACTATGCCCGTCCACTATTTGTTTATCACTCAGCACATTTTTTATGGCATTACCAAAAGCATACTTATTATATAATTCAATTATAACAATCCCTTTAATATCCAGCAAAGTGTGACGAGTGATTTCTTTATTGACTTTTTTATACCACAACCAGACTATTGACTTGGGCTTCCATTATTTCATCTATAAATATTTCATTAGCAGTTTCTCAGCCCGCGTCTGGCACGGACAAAGGTTATGAACCACATAAACTTCCAGTAACCTAATATAAAAACCTTTGTCTTAATTTATTTTTTTAGCCCAATCGTGAATTTAAATCGCATCCATTAAAACCCAAATGCCCCTACGCGCAGTAAATATTAACAGTTAAACATAACGACTCAAGACCGTTCCTGCTAATTCCTTAATTTATTTTATCACCCCGCTGCCGTCTCTTTATGTCGCCTATAAAACGTCTCAAATTTTACGCTTAATTATTCGTTACATATATATTTTTTTTTTGGCCGACTATATTTCCAGAGTTCGAGCTAGCGGCTGATATATAGCCTCTGGGAGCGCGGCCCCTGCGACATCGAGATAGATTCATGCGATACGATATACGACCGCCGGGCCGCCGCTCCCCCCGATAAAAAAAGCTGCGGGGGTGAGAAATTTATGTTCTATCTCCGATGGCGGGGCGTGCTGCTGTCAGTCTCACTTATTATACGATCCGCGCGATATAATCTACAACGTGGCTATTTATTTTACTCATTTTTTTTTTGTTGGCCCGCGCTGCCCGTCACCGCAAAGATAGCGGCGGGCGGCGATCGATTTGAGGCGGCCGGAAATTGGTTGTTGGGAGGTCGAGGTCATGCGAGAAGTAATTTAGCAATAGCTTTCAATTTCGATTATGGAAATATCATCTGAAAAGCATTGTGATAGTTCATGTATTTCATTCAATTCTTATTTTACCTATACGTGTAATTATAGCCGCTTTCGTTTATCGTTGGGGAGCTATTCTAAGCCAATCCAATATTATATTATACAAAAAACAAAATCACTTTCTAAAGTAAAGTAATTTTTATTGCAACATTTGAATTTTTTGTTGTTATACGTTAGTTTTAAGCCCATATGACATTATCCAGTTTCCTATATCGTTTTATATATAAGAATTGATATATTAAACTGTATAACTATTTCTAAATGGAAAATTAAGATTGCGTATTACGGTGCTGTTATTTTTAGGTGAATTAATTATTATTCCGCCGCTATATCTTTTTCTACATGTGTGTATGGCACTATGTAGTTTGTGTCTGCATCGAAAACGATATAAGAAACTAAATAATGTCATACGAATTTTAGGACAAATAGTGAAACAGTACCAATCATTACTAAATTGGAATTGCGAGTGGAAAATGTCTATCAACTCAAGTAGACATTTGGATTGCAATGTCAAAATTTAAAAAGTTCAATCCCCTGTTGATTCAAATGGCACGACGCGTTTGGGAGAACACGCGCCCGGGACCCTCCTGCGGGAGGCGTTAATTGGTTTAAATTAATTTGTCAAGTTGAGCCGCGTTACCGTGTGTTTAGCTAATTTAATTTGTGTCGCGCGACAGCCATTCGACACAATTCGAACTAATTAAAGCGCCCTAAACCAACGGCACGCGGCCACCGAGGTGCGTGAGGCTTCATCGATGACTACATTCCATTTGGAAAGCCAATTTAAATTTACACAATTCTAAACGAGAAACATTACCATACATATGTCTCCAATACAGACAATTATATTTAATTTTGTCTATATGACACCAAATATTTCAGTTGTAATGTCTCTCTATACAGAAAGTTTAACTCCATCTGGTGTTACAAGATCAATTAACAATTTTGTGTTTTTGATCTTGATTTATAGATCGAATGTATCATCTATGTATACAAAACATATGCATGTATTGTTTTTGAGAAAATCATATAAAAAATTGTGAATTAAATTTTGGATGAATTTTTAAACGCGATAAATGTACTAACATTGCGGTTTTCAATGCTTAAAACACTAAACAAATTCTTAAAACATGGGCCTATTTTGACAAAGTTTTAGCTAAATATGTTGAACACATGTATGTGTTATTTCTGACAAAATCAAATGAAACTTTTGTAAATTCTATTTTTTGTGAATTTTTAAACGAGATAAATCTACATACATAGCGGTTTTATCCCTTAAAACCGTCAAAAAGTTATTTAAACATGGGCCGATTTTGACCAAATTTTACCAAAATATGTAAAACACATGTATGAACTACTTTTGAGAAAATGAAATGAAAATCTTGTTAATTAAATTTTTGGTGAATTTTTAAACGCAATAAATGTACATACATAGCAGTTTTCATTTCTTAAAACTTTAAAACATTATTATAACGTAGGCCGATTTTGACCAAGTTTTACCAAAATATGTAAAACACATGTATGTACTACTTTTGAGAAAATCAAATGAAAATTTTGTAAATTAAATTTTTGGTGAATTTTTAAACGAGATAAATATACATACATATCGGTTTTTATCCCTTAAAATCCTCAAAAAGTCATTAAAACATGGGCCGATTTTGACCAAATTTTACCAAAATATGTAAAACACGTGTATGTACTACGTTTGAGAAAATCAAATGAAAATTTTGTAAATTCAATTTTTGGTGAAATTTTAAACGCAATAAATGTACATACAGAGTGCGTTTCATTCCTTAAAAATCCTAAAAAGTCATTAAAACGTGGGCCGATTTTGACCAAGTTTTACCAATATTTGTAAAACACATGCATGTACTATTTCTAAAAAATCAAATGAAAATTTTGTATATTAAATTTTTGGTGAATTTTCAAACGCTATAAATGTACATACATAACGGTTTTCATCCCTTAAAACCCTAAAAAGTCTTTCAAACGTGGGCCGATATTGATCAAATTTTAACAATGTATACAAAACATATGCATGTATTGTTTTTGAGAAAATCATATAAAAAATTTGGGAATTCAATTTTTGATGAATTTTTAAACGCGATAAATGTATTAACATTGCGGTTTTCAATGCTTAAAGCACTCAAAAAGTTGTTAAAACATGGGCCTATTTTGGCCAAGTTTTAGCTGAATATGTTGAACACATGTATGTACTATTTATGAGAAAATCAAATGAAAATTTTGTAAATTCTATTTTTGGTGAATTTTTAAACGAGATAAATCTACATATATAACGGTTTTAATCCCTTAAAACCCTCAAAAAGTTATTTAAACATGAGCCGATTTTGACCAAATTTTACCAAAATATGTAAAACACATGTATGAACTACTTTTGAGAAAATCAAATGAAAATTTTGTTAATTCAATTTTTGGTGAATTTTTAATCGCAATAAATGTACATGCATAGCGGTTTTCATCCCTTAAAACCCTCAAAAAGTCTTTCGAACGTGAGCCGATATTGACCAAATTTTAACAATGTATACAAAACATATTCATGTATTGTTTTTGAGAAGATCATATAAAAAAATTGTGAATTCAATTTTTGATGAATTTTTAAACGCGATAAATGTATTAACATTGCGGTTTTCAATGCTTAAAACACTCAAAAAGTTGTTAAAACATGGGCCTATTTTGACCAAGTTTTAGCTAAATATGTTGAACACATGTATGTACTATTTCTGAGAAAATCAAATGAAATTTTTGTAAATTCTATTTTTGGTGAATTTTTAAACGAGATAAATGTACATACATAGCGGTTTTTATCCCTTAAAACCCTCAAAAAGTCATTAAAACATGGACCGATTTTGACCAAATTTTATCAAAATATATAAAATACATGTATGAAAATCAAATGAAAATTTTGTAAATTAAATTTTTGGTGATTTTTTAAACGCAATAAATGTACATTCATAGCGCGTTTCATTGCTTAAAAATCTCAAAAAGTCATTAAAACGTGGGCCGATTTTGACCAAATTTTACCAAAATATGTAAAACACATGAGTACATACATATTTGTTAAATCAAATAAAAAAATTGTAAATTAAATTTTTGATGATTTTTTAAACGCAATAAATGGACGGTTTTCATTTCTTAAAACTTTAAAAAAATCATTAAAACGTAGGCCAATTTTGACCAAGTTTCACCAAAATATGTAAAACACATGCATGTACTATTTCTGAGAAATCCAAAGGTATAATTTAAGAAAAGTGATGCAATTTTAAATGTACTAAAATATTACTTTTCAAAACATCATTGTATGTAACACATAAAAAATTCAATAGTTGTTTTCTAAAATTAAATGGTTTTATTTGATAGAATGAATTTGAATTTGTTGCTAACGTACACCATGACTGGCAGATTGTGTAGGTCGTAGGCGGTGGATTAGTCGCTCGAGTGCGATCCCAGGATGATTTCCCCTCCCGCGGGCTTCTGCTGAAGACAGTTCTTATCTGGGCCGAGCGGTGGAACGGAGACGTAATCAACGATTGTTCTCCCCCATTGTCCGGACCAGGAGATCCCGCATTCAGATCGTTACACAAGCGAACCGCCGCTGCCACCCCACCCCCGCTCCTCAAGCCCACGACACGAGAATTATCCGGAGCGCCGTTTAATCCGACAGCGTTTTTTCACTATCTCTCCGCGGCGTTTCCACATGTGGTGGGTGAATGTGTGTGCGGGTAGCTGGGAAATTGGATTGGGAGCCCGGGGGCGGGTATATTGGAGAGAGAGATGCGGGGTAATGAAGTGCATTGTGCCGCGTTTGAGGAATTCCAACGTGCCATTTGTGTAAAAGTTAACCGAGAAATTCAAACCGGGGCGGAATATAAAGTGCGCCATACGTGCGATCCTAGTGCTGACACCTACTGAGAGAACGAAATTGTTTTCGAAATGAGAGGAGCGTTTCAAAAATTGCCCACAGTGCGGAAAAACTAATTTCGCATTCTGCAGAAAATTTATTATAGGTACTAGATAGTGGTGAAGATAAGAACCTGCACAGACATTATTATAAATATCAATTTGTTGAAAATCAGTTATGGACGACTCATAACTGGATGTAACACTCATTCTAGATTCACTAACTGGTGGACCAACCAATATATTATATCAATTTAGAATTTCAAGCGAGTTTAACTTTCAGGGTTCAGGGTTTCAGTAATTTTCTATGAATCAGAAATTGAATGGTTTTGGCGTCTACTACGTGGTAATTTATTATCAATAAAGGAGATGAATAAAACTACATAGTAATTTTATTCATCTCCTTTATTTTCTATGAATCAATAAATTTAATTAATAATTAAGTCGGACCATGGGCATTTCATTCAATATTTTAATAAAATTATATATAATAACTCTATAAATAAAAGTGAGTGTCCTATATTTCTAAAATAATTGTAAAAGTTGTAAATATAAAAACCACATCTTTTAAAAATGTTCATACAAATATCAATCTTGATATGTATGCTTGCACTGGTCAACACATCAGTCAATGTAAAACATTTCCCGTATTGAAATTTGCACTCAAACATAAAGTGTAATTGCGACCCTGTCGACACATTTGGACGTGTTGCCAATATTACGCCGGCATAAATAAAACAAATGTCTGGACGATGCGACGGGAAATGATACATCACGAGGCGATCAATCACAGCCGCCGCTGGACACTATCCGCCCCTCTGACGCCACTGCTACACGGGCGGCCACCGGCCATTTTCAATTCGGGCCCGCAATAAATAACGTAAAATCATCATCAATTCCGTATTAATTTTTAATATAAACACATGCACGGGATGTGTGTGTGTTTGGTTATATCAAATAGTAGATGATGATATTTGGTGCTATGCGAAATCATTATTTAAACTACAGACACACTTTGGAGCATAGCAATACAGTGTCGGTAGCTCCCAAATTTTACACTGTATTGCTATGCTCTAAAATGTGCAGTCTCTGTAGTTCAAATAATGATTTCGCATGGCACCAACTATCATCCACGAATTGTTATCATATTCCTATTTATTCCCTGATCATTTTAAGACCATCCCTGGAAAATGTCTGTTGTCGTCGTCTGTGATCATTTTTTTGTTTAATACTTTTATATTTTAAGATTGTAAGCGAAAGTACATATTCATTTTAGGTATTAGGGAAGAAATTGTGAACATATATATTAAATTTTGTACAGTTGCGAAATTGCTAATAAAGAATTATTATTATTTACTTTTTCGAAAAACCTAGTGCATATTTTCAAACAAAATTTTACACGTGGCTCTTTTGCCAAGAACATTCTAATAATACAATACAACTTTCAGGTAACCTTCAGTAATGGAGAGCCTACCATTAAAAAGAAGATATTAGCATAAATCCTTAGTCAAGAATAAAATTATTAAAGGTATGTGTTAAATTAGAATTAATATATAAACTCTACACATCATTTTACAATCATCATCATTCGTTGATGTTATCTCGAAAGAGAATGCTAAATTTGTTGAAAAAGAAATTGATCCTCCTCTACATTTTACACTCACGAAATTTCAACCTGAAAAACTATGGGAACTGTACTTCCCGACTTCTCAATCCAGATTTTCTTTGTAACGCGTTCCACTAATGACTTTCGTGCCCGACACCGGCGCCGCAAAAACCGCCGAGCGCCAAGTTTCGCCAATAAAAGCTGCCACCGCCCGTCCTGCCCCCCCTGCCGCACCGTGATAAAAGACTATGACTTGTAAAAGCCATTACCGGGTACGAAAGCTGCCGTTCCGTCGCCGGAATGGATTTGAATAAACAACCGGAAAAACCGCGTCCGCGGCGCTTTGTCACGCGGCAAAACTATCGCGGCGCGCGAGGACGGCCACGCGGGGGGGCTGGGTGGCAGAAGTGCGCGTTTATCACCGTTATTAACGGTCGCCTGGGCTCATTCCGAGAGCGATAACACAGCTGACGAGTTATATAAGCACAGAAATAAGTTTAAATAGTGCTGGCTAAAAGTTAAAAGCCCGATTCGCACAATAAGATACGTCACAGCCGCATCAGATTTAATGAATGCTTTAAATTTAGAACAGGGGGTCGGTAAACTGCAGTTATCCATGCAAAATATAATTGAAAGTACAAATAATATATGTGTAATAATATTTATAGCTATAGAAAAAAAAAAATTAAATTTTGTGAGGGTTTCATTAACTTCAAAAGTTTTGCAATGCTTGGGGGTGGTTCTTGAACTTAAGAATGGTTATACAAAAAAACAGAACGGGCTATATCCCATAGAAACGAGGGTAAACAGATGTTTCAGTTTGTATGACAACTTCGATCGAAGTTCCTAGTATAAATTATCAAATCAGTATTTTGTTATTTAAAGCTAGTATTTGTATGTACTCATTCTTATCCTTGTAACTGATAAACAAAAGTAACTGTTTCCAGTTACAACTCTTGGTAGCTTTCGTTTAGCATGGTTTAGCATTGCAAGTCGTTCAGGTCTTGCGGTCGTGTGCCGCCGGTTGTAAGAGCGGGGATAGAATTGTGTGCATCGGAAGCGTCAAATAGAACAAGAGACAATAAGCCCGTATCAGCCCAGAGTGATACTCGAAAACAGCTCTAGAATCTGGAATAGCCCACAACGTGACACAAGAAATTCGTAGAATCCGAATCGATATCCTTGGAATGAGTAAAGTAATAGTAAAATAAAATAGACGAGGCAGTTACAAAGATGAATTTGCCAAAATTGTGGCTAACCTCAAGTAATGGAGAGCCTACCATTAAGAAGAAGATATTAGCATAAATCCTTAGCCAAGAATAAAATTATTAAAGGTGTGTGTTAAATTAGAATTAATATAGAAACTCTACACATAATTTTACAATCATCATCATTCGTTGATGTTATATCTCTATAATATTTGTATGTACTCATTTTCCTTATAACTGATAAACAAAAGTAACTTTTTCTAGTTACAACTCTTGGTGGCTCTTCAGTTTTTTTTGTACGATAGTGACAGTTGGTATTTAAATCGCGTAGACGAAGAAACATGATTTTCTTTCACTACACTCGTCGAGTATGCACAATTTGTCGCGGTAAGTTGCGACATTCGGCGCTAGCTGGGGGGGAAACGCTATAAATCTTCTCGGTGCGGGATAAACTTTTCAATCGATATGCGCTTCCCCCCGGCACCCACACACACACATATACACACATACAGACAACACGCGCGCGCAAAACATTAAGATTCAGGATGGCGAACGTAGCCCCCCGCTCGCTCGCGTCAAAATTCCAATAAAACTTCCAGCGGGGTGGGACTAAAGAACAAAAAAGAAAACCCTTTTCGGTGCGCCCGTGCGACGTAATTGCGTAACACATGTTCGCACGTGCCGAGGTTTGATTTACCACTGATATCAAAAATGGACGACACAAAAAACTTCACGAGGGTGTAGGTCGTGCTGACGATTAAAATTTATGAGATTACATCACTTCGATAACAAAAAGTTCAGTATTAGCTTACCCGGTTAAAACACGTACATAGTACAAGAACTTAAGCTTAAACAAGTTTCTAGTTTCAATTATTCATGTGCTATATTCAGCTCGGGGGGGGGGGGGGGCTGCAGGAGTGTTTAATTATTAATGTTGTTGTCTATGGATTTGTAGACTCTACATTTTTCTTTTTCTGTTGGCTGCACAGTTTCATCATGTCTAAGCTGTTTTTGTTTATCACTATTTGCTACTCCTTGTGTATTGTCATTCCCGATGCTCACAATTCTACCTCGTCCCTTCACGCCACAGGGTGGTTACATGGAAGCATGTCTTGTGTCATCCACTCTTTGCTTCTTCTTTTTGTAGGTTTTAGTTCTTTTTCTCTGCCTCCACCAATGCTTCCTTTATGTCTTGTCATTGTCAGTCTAGGGCCTTGTTTGGGTATTTGAGGGATTGTGGTATTGTACTCTCTGTTTTAGTTTCTTCATTATGTTGTTGGTTTGTTTTAAAAAAATTATGTATGGTTTATCCATTGTGTTTTTTGTTAAACTTCTCAAACTGGGGTACATGTACCACTAGTGGTACATTATGTATTGTAGGGGATTCAAATGAAATTTCAAGAAATTTCTTATATAGAGCTGCATTTCATTCACATGTAAATGAAATCTAAATCACAGTGATGCATCATTCATTCCATCTCCTGCCCAGCATTAATTTTTGATCCATCCTACTTTATAGCAATGGACAAATGGTGATAATTGATACTTCTAAGGGGAAACTGACAGATAACTCTGATACTCCTGTATGTACATTACAACACTTGTTTTATAATAAATTATAACTTGAATTTTCAATTGAAACTGAACAAATTCGTTTTTATGGTAATTTTTGTCTTGAAACGCGAATAACCAAGCAGCGAGCAGCGGAAAATTGAAGATTTGAATAGAGCAGTTCAAATACTACTTATTGTTAGTGTACATTAGGCGAGAAGTCATTCTGTTAATTGCGTGGAAATATTTCCAGTGGAGGCGAAAAATCCCATTTCCGGGCGTCGCGACAAATTCGAACGGCCTCCTTAAGATCTCATCAGCGATAGCGCCCCCATTTTGCATATTACACAGGGGGGACGGTTTCCGCACGGTTTTCCCCCAACGCGCGTTATCAGCAGCGCGAAATTTTCCATACAAAGCACGCCGGGGAACACAGAAAAAATAATATTGACACATATAATACAATACTGAAGTTGTTGTATTTAAATAACAGCACAAACGTTTTTTATTTAAATTAACCTTAATAATAAAAAATGTAGTATTGAGGAATTTCTTCTCTAAAATTAATTACCATAGTAAACGTCGCAATAGTAACTGCCCTTTTAAATGTAATAGTTTTATTCTATTCAGGTTCTATTTATGTATAATTTAATTAACCATATTTTTTTTAGTAAAACTAGCTTGAATCTAGAATTACAAAACAAAAACTTCTATGTTTATAAAGCTGTTAGACGAAATGCTTTTATATTTTGTGATTACCAAAAATTATATATATAGCGTATATATATATATATATATATATATATATATATATATATATATATATATATATTTTTATATATATATATATATATATATATATATATATATATATATATATATGGAATAGCGGCAAGTGGAGAATATATTTCTCTTCACAATTTTAAAGAAAATAATAGAATATTAAAGAAAGCCGGTTGTAAGGGACGAGGTGCAATTGTGCGCATCGTGAGTGGCTTGCACGACAAACAGAACAAGAGACCATAAGCCCAGAGCAGCACATAATGATAAATGAAAAGAGTTTTAGTCTCAAAATAAAATTATTTAAGTTTCTTAACAAATCTACTGCTGTATAATTCCCGCTTAAATATACAAACGTTTTTCATTCATTTCTAACTAAAAATTTTCCCTCATAGCACATTATGTAAAAAAAAATGGATAAAGTAGCTGTTAAAAACCTTGCATTACGAAATAATTAGATTTTCGTTGAGTGGTCTTTTTTTTAACTAATTCCAGCACACACAGAAAAACGCAATCTAATAAAAGTGGCGAAAGCTATTTCCTCTTTTCAACTCTTGTTTTCATTCCGCGCGCTTAATTATTTCCTCCTCCCACCTATTAATGAAACGACCCTGCGGGATGGCGATACAAAGGAGATGAAAGCACGCGCTCCACTTTTTATTTTATTTTTAAGGATAGCAATAAAAAGGACGAAAATCTCCCGGCGCCTCCGCACACAGCGCAATGTTGATTTTTCATCAGGTCCGCCGCGCGTATTTGTTCGCCGCGATTCGGCTGAAAGGGGAAAGATGGCGGGCGGGGTTTTTTTCCGCACCCGCGAGTTAATCCATTAGCCGCCTCCTGGGTGTGCATGTGTACATAAATTCCCCATATTTCACGACATTAGCCGGCTTATGCGGCGTGGCGGGGCTGTTGGAAAACGCGATTAGGGGATTTTGAGAGGCGGCAAAATAAGGAAAGTGGTGCTAAAGTGCAGTGAAATATATCCTAATGAAGCTACTGTGCTTAAACAACGACAAATAGTGAGCGGTATAAACTACTGGACTATTAAGCTGGATTTATATTAGCGTTATGATGATTATATTGGATATATGTCGCGGGCGTAATGTAAAATTTGGATTATTGTAGTAAGTCTAATTATTAATAAAGCGAATTGTACAAGGATTAATATATGAATAATTTATACAATCGACAGACACTTTTAGCCGTTTTATAAAGTGCGAATATGTACCAAGTTCACTGTTAAGCTCGTTTTAGACAAGACAATTTCTTAGCTCAA
The DNA here is from genome assembly GCA_963942505.1 of Lordithon lunulatus. Lineage (NCBI taxonomy): Eukaryota > Metazoa > Arthropoda > Insecta > Coleoptera > Staphylinidae > Lordithon > Lordithon lunulatus. The sequence goes on from OZ012668.1 coordinate 2,296,201, forward strand.
AAGTTGTTCAAGAAATGAATTCATATATCCTCCTCCCATACAATTTGTCCTTCACAAATAGAACGCGTTATATTTTTCCATTCGATCTACCATCCAATTAAATATTTCAAATAATTTGCTGTATGATACGAGATAATTTAGATTGTCTCGCATCTTGACTAACTTTTGAGCCAAGAAATTGTCTTGTCTAAAACGACCTTAAAGGTCGTTTTAGACAAGACAATTTCTTGACTCAAAAGTTAGTCAAGCTGCGATGCAAATTATTTGAAATTATTAATTGAATGGTAGATCGAGTGGAAAAATATAACGCGTTCTATTTGTCAAGGATAAATTGTATGGGAGGAGGATATATGAATACATTTCTTGAACAACTTAAGAAATTGTCTTGTCTACGACCTTTAGATCCCTGCTGTTAGTTGAATGTGCAAGCGACACTTGTATTGGATCCTACGTCTAATGTGCAAAAATAAAATTCTTTGGAGAAACCAAGCGTTAGTGTTGTTGTCAAACATAAAGTTTGATATTTTACAATTAAAATTGTTTTTATTCTTCATATAAAAAGGTAAGGATTTGTCTATTATTGTAATTAAAAATCATCCCCTAGTTTCACCTAGTTATTTAATAACCATCAAACTTTCTCATCAATTCCTCACACTTAAAACTTTGAATACAAATTAAGTAATTCCAAAGCGGGCGGAACGAACCCATTTGCAACAATAATACCACAAATTGAGCCCCGCCAAAAAACGTCAATTACAATTAACAGGCCTGGCAATTAATTAAACCCTGCCCAGCTGCCGCAGTTGTGGTCATTAGGCGTTTTGTTTATTCGCCCGGCGTGCGCTGTAAATTCCAACGTTATTTATATTCCCCGCGCGCGGGGGGATGTCTCAATAGGGCGGCGGCGGCGGCGGTTTGTGTATGTGTGTGTGTGGCTGCAATAAATTCCAAGGGGGCCCGCGTTTGACGGCCGCCATCCATTAATCGCGCTCGCGGAAGGCTGCCAGCTTTCGCACGCATACGTTTTCTTATTTTCGTAATTGATTTGTTGTTGTCGGGGGGAATGTAAAGTATGTTCAATAAAAAATAACGTCAAGTAGGCCGCGACAGGTTTTTAAAGGATGAGAGCAGATCGCATCTTGAGAGCGGTAAGTTTGCACGGTTTATGTCAAACAGCAAAACTTTGACTGTTCTGTTTACATTACATTCACTGCATGAGTAACTGCATTTGCTTGCATCCACACATCCACACTAGTCAAACAGAATGTTCTGAAAATAAATATAAACTCTGTTTAATATTAATCGTGTGAAAGACACACTAATTTCGCAATTTGGCAATACGTATAGTAGGTAAATGAAAATTAAAGTTATGTTGCAGAAAAGCTGAATTTATATACAAACCAAGATACAGCATCCCTATGATTTTTTCTTCTGCCACCTATAATGAACAATTTAATACGTTGTCTCGCAAAATTTATTGAAGCTTATGTTGTTTATGCTGAAGACTTCTACTTTGTCGATTATACAGTACCATTATACAGCTATTGAATATCCATTATCCAATAGCTGTATTATTACTGTCAATATTTTAGAATACTGTCAGTATTATTGACCGTGTAAGGTGCTTTCAAGTTTAGCAGTGAACGAGACAGGCTATATCAGTGATTCTCAAAATGATGACCATTCAGGATGTTTTTCTACCCAGTCAGATGCAATTCATATCTACAACTGACCTACAGGTAATGTTTTTGAGTAGATGTGTGTCTATTGAGTCCCGTGATGTACCGTACAGTATAGCAAAGTATAGCAAAGAGGTAGCTGTGATACCAGCCAGGTGCAAACCTTCTCCACAGCGGACCTATGGGCGATGTTCTTTCTATATGACCGACATCTACATACAGCAAGGGGGTAGTTCTGAGTAAATTTTTTTAAGTACAAAAGAGGGTCGCGGTCCAAAAAGTTTGATAAACACTGTGCTATATGATGATGATAATACATCTAATGATAAACAATTAACGATAATGAATTATAGAATCTAAAGGACATATCCAGTATCCTTCATGACATACATCATACGAAAATGCAAAATAATATTTCACGAATCTATGTAAAACCCTAGGATTTATAGTCCAATCAATTAAACTGCCAGAGCTGTTTTTCAGGGTACACAACCGTATATTATTTCTACTCTGCGTACTTTCTTTGGCAGTATAAAAATAGGATTTGCATTTTAAATGCGTCCTGGCACATAAATCTCCCGGTATTAATTCGCCTGTGGCGCATTTCTCATCCGGGCATACAATTTATCGGAAGTTTATGAAAAATCGCGGGGTGGGGTTAAATCCGAGCAGCCCGAGGCCGGACGTGTCCGGCCCGTGAGTTATTCGGGGGGAGAGACTCTGCTCCCGAACGGACGATAAATGGCGGGCGCCGCATCCATAAGTAAAAGCGCATTCGGGGTGGTTGCGATTTGCGATAACAAATCGTGCCGGCGCACTTTTGTAGCATGCGGAATTATTGTGATTTATACGTTGAAATAGAAGTGGTTGATACTATTAAGAGTTATGTTGTTTGCGCTGGGTTAAAAATGGAGATTTAAACGAAACAGGACACACCGTTCATGTACAAAGGACCACCAGCATAAAACATTTTAATGTTAGTCAAATTACTTTTACGAAACAAAATGATATCGTACTCTTTAACATCTAGAACCTCGCACATAACTCTATCCATAAAATACATGGAAATTTGTTCCGGTAAAGATCTAGGTTGGGTTGTATAAAGATGAGTAAACGGTAGCCCGAGATTACATTGATAGATGTTGCATAAATTGTTGTTAACTTTGCATTTCACAGCCTTACGTACATCTGTTTACATTAGGTAATGTTGTTTTATACGTGAAAGTAGACAAAAGGGACATTGAGTCGGAGTTATGAAAGTGGTATCTGCTTCTAGCCAATAGCCTACTCAAAATTGTTTCCTTTTTATATCTCGTATTTGAACAATTGTTTGAGAATTAAGCCAATGATGAAATGGACATGTGTTGACGGTAACATTTTTTTTTTCTGGCAATTGAGGAGGCTGTATTTGAGCGTAGCTGCCATAGATGAAATTGTCGGTGAGTATATTATAACCTTAGCTGCCTCGATACAATTTTCCAAAAAAAAAACACAGTAGTGACTCATTCCACGATAATTAGCTCTGGTGCGAGCCGAGCTACTCATCGCGGAACGATAAAAGAACGCACACACTATAGCCACGACTGTTTTTTTTTTTGGAAAATTGTATCCTGTGGTTTTCACAATATATATATATATATATATATATATATATATATATATATACAAATTGATAATTGATGCGTTGCAACATGATGAAAAATAATTTCATAAGTTTAATAAAGTTTGAAACTTACAGATTAATTATATATTGAATGAAATCTGCAATGTCCTTTCTGGTGTACTAAATTTTAGGCAGGTACAACCCAAGGACGGTCTATAAAAGGACGTCGACCAATCCGACGAAAGAAAATATTTGTAGTCATCGAACTGTTATCTGGCGGAGAAATATGGCGGTCAATTTAAATATCATTACGTTCGGGCTAGATCGGGATTGTATATTTGCTAGCACGACACAATCGGGTGAGGAATTAGCAGCCAGATCACAGTCTGATGACGACAAATGTTTTCCTTCTCCGGATTGGAAGTTTGGTAAAAACCAATCTGGTGACGGAAGCTATTTGTGATACGACGTCCTCTTGAATACAGTCCTTGGGTACAGTACCGAATTGACGGGGAAGGCAAAAGGGGGCAACTTGCCCGGGCGGCACGTCCGGAGGGCGGCAAAATGGGATTGAACAATTGATTCTTGTTTATAACTTCATGTGAAAACAACTACAGGGGCGGCATGGAGCTGACTTGCCCCCCTATCAAATTTCTTAGATCCGACACTGCTTGGATATAACCGCAGTAAGAGACGAGGTAATATCATGCGGGTAGGAGCGGCTTGCACGGAAAATCGAACAGGAAACAAACAGCCTTTCAACCTGAGATTTTTTTTAACTAAATCCGACTATCGATAGTTCGAATATTACTAGTTATGTGCTATAAAGTGAATAATTTCAAGTTATCCTGCATGTATTCATGCATACTTTTTTTTTCTTTATAATAATGATAATATATTTATTTGGTAAATTTGCTCCCTATACAAAATAAATAAATTTTGTATAGGGAGCAAATTTACCAAATAAATGTATTATCATTATTATTGTATTTGAAAATCAGATTCGATTGGTAGTCACTCTGAACTAACTGCAAACATAAAACGAATGCAGTAGCTCAACAAATAAATTGTCACTCAATTAAATCGAACTGCATTAAAAAAAAAACGGACCCAGTCAATATATTTTAACCCGTCCTTTCTGTCGAACTTTTTTTCCTCGTCGACGGTAGTGCGCCGGATGATTTATCCAATCAGGTTGGCGCTTATCGGAGCGCAAAAGTCCGGGCGAGCTCGAGTGTGAAATGAGCTGGCTGCGGAGCGTGGGGGGCGCGGGCGGACGGTCCACCCCACACACCGCCAACCGCCCCACTGTCCGGCGGCTTACATGCTGGATTAATACGTCGGATTACACACGTAGCTCCCAAAGAATGCAAAGTATCGCCCTGCTTTATCTCGCGGGAATCAATTACTGAGCGACCGGGCCAGCGAGACGTGCGCGCACTTTATTACGTCCATAATTTAATCCTAGACTATAAACCAACTTAGCTCTGACGAAACTGTGCCGCCGTCGAGCGCGCGCGCCCTCCCCAAACAAGTAAATCGTTACGGGCCGTGGCGCTTGCTTCTTTAATTTACAACCTGAGAACGTCGGGGGGCGGCAGCGATGGCGAAATGCAGAAGTTATGAAGTAAACAACTGCAGCATGTTGTATGTGAGCCGGGAAGTAATGGTTTTGTTCACTTAAGAAGTTTGTTAATAAAGTACACTATGCTTTTTGAAATTTTAACGATAATTAATTCTATACAGGTTCTTTATTGCGTCTCGGATGCGGAAACTGGCGGTTGTTTATAATGGAAGCTGAATATTGTGCAGATTATTATTTTACGTTTCATAACAAATTGAATAAAATAAAATTATAAATAAGAAATTTTTATAAAGTTTAATAAACATAGTTTAGATAGACTTTAATTAGCTGCATTGATAATAATACGACGCGTTGGAAACGAATATTTGGACTGCAGATCACTCGTTTCGATAGCACACGGTTCTACGTTCGAAACGTGCGATGTCAAAAATGGTATCCTAGGGAACCCAATAAACAGGATATGCGCAGAAAACAAATGATTTTCCACACGATTAAAATACTGTATCCCATATTCGTATGATAAAATAAATACTGGATGCCGAAGTCAGTTAACACTATCCGAAAACTAGGATTGCACGCATTTCTTCATGTGGGTAAATGAAGTGTGACTAAGTGCGGCAAATGTTAGTTTATGATTGCTGATTATTGTCGCTATGGCAACCCAGTTCAGTGTAAAGTACAGGAAAGAATTTATTTCGGTGTTTTAACTAACTTACGTCTCACACTGTATTTGATTTTGTGATATATACAACAAACAATTATCCTGTTGTCATTGTTAAAAATGCTCGTATTCGCCTTTTTTGTCTTCTCTTAAAATCTCCCGAGTTTTCATTCTAATCCTACTAGCGTAAGTAAGGATTAAAGCCCGACGAGCCATGAAGCGTAGCGATTGAACTCCGTATAAATCTGATAGTTGTCCCCCAATGCGCCCGCCGCCCCCGGTGGGAAAAACTTTGGTCTGTGCGTTCCTTCCAAGCCCGCTTTTAATATTACTTAAGGAAACGGATTTATAGTGACATAAAGGCCGCATTGAATTAAAATGGAATCTCTCCAGCAGCAGAAGCAATGCAGAATGTTTAATTTTGTTAAGACTAAAAGATAAATAAATCAAGATTTTACCACTAAGCGTTTAACGTAAAAAAAAACTATTCTATAAGTGTGAATCCACCTCTTAGCAATCTACATATCTAGATTTCGATCTTATTAGATCTCATCAGTGTAGCTCAGCTAGTAAGGATGAATTTACACAATAGCTCGAGTGGTTATATACAAAATTATACAACTAACCCCCTAGAAGGAATGTTAAACGCCATCTGGCGGTACCACATCAATTAGCAATGCACACCCAATATGGTAATAACCGGCAACATGCTCAAATTATCAGGGCACTAACCGATGATCCTGATAATTTGAGCATGTTGACGGTTATTACCATATGGGTGTGCATTGCTAATTGATGTGGTACCGCCGTTTAACTTTCCTCCTAGGGGGTTAGTTGTATACTTTTTATAAGGGATTGTGTTTTTTTTAAATATTTTTATGTGTATATTTTATTTGATGGTATAGTATTTGGGGGTATTTTTTAGAAGAAAGTAGTATGAACTTTGGAGAAGCAATCAGAAGCCAGGAGGATATTTCTACAGATCCAGCTCAGAACTATTGGTTAGGTCTAATAAAGGGCATTTTTTTTACTTACTGTAAACTGTATGTGATTCCCTACCTAACATAATTTTCCTGTCACAAAAAAACACTTATTGCCTCTGGGCAGATTGTAGATACTCTAGGAGTTAAATAAATAAAAAAAAAGAAGAAGAATTGGTAATCTATCCAAAGAGGATCAAAGGTGGATAAGTAAGCAATAGTGCTAATTACAAAAGTTAATTAGTTTTTCCAGTAATTCAAAAAAAAGAACAAGTCTGAAGTGATCTAACAAGTCAAATAAAGAATTAGACGAATGTCTAATGAAGAATATTACATCAGGCGAGTATATACTTTAAACGTATACGTTGTTTGATCAGTTACAGTTTTATAGTCAGGATAGTAGAATGCAAGACGCCGAACTAATGTAGGTGATAACATAAAGAGAGAATAGAATAAACGACCCTCGGCAATCCAAACGACATCTAGTCTGCATACGGCCCGCGATAGATGCATATAACAATATAATCGCCTAGTTATAACACACATGATAAAGTTATTAAGTTAACTGTATTTTCATCCACACTTCCTCTAGATACTTTAGAACCCTGTACTTATAATGTTGGATTATTAAAGCTTTACATTTTTTATTTTATACAGTTTCCCAGTGGTGGTTTCGCGTGTGGGTACCGTAAATCCGGGGGCGCGTTTGCCGTTAATGAATACAGTCATCTGCCGGCATTATCTGGGCGCATTAGGCGCGGGGGACGGCAGGCGGAAGCGAATGAAGATTTAGTTCGCCGCCACCGCCGTAGCGCAGCCCCGTAATCCACCTGAGCATTTATATCCATATATGTGTGGCGGCAACTTTCCCAAACTGCTCCCGGGCGTAATTAGCGCCAGCGCGTCGGGGACTCTCTTCCTGAGTGGCTAAAGACCGAAAATATATAAGGTCTTAATAACCAAACAGGATACCGTAAGCTTTCAACAACACACCCTATTTTTCTCGCGGCATTAATAAATGAGAAGCCATTAGATTTAAAGTACTTTCGTTGTTTTATTAGTTGATATAATATTCGATAGCCATTTCTGGATGTTTTTGATATAAATAGTATTTTAAAGTAGTCCTCAAAGTACGTTTTTACTGTTGTACTTGCAATATTATTAGATTCTTGTCTTCTTAATATTCAGATCAAGTCTCGCTTCAGCACACCGCTCAACTTTCGAGCACTCTAAATCTACTTGTCTGGAGACTAGTAGTACTGTGTCGTCGCATATCGCAAATTATTATAGGTATTAAGGTTCATCCTAATTTAACAAGGATTAACCTTAATACATGCGATTTGCGACGATACGGTACTACTAAACTAGCCTTCAGGCAAGTAGATCTACAGTGCTTGCTCGATAGTTGAGCGGTGTGCTGAAGCGAGTCTCGATTTGAATATTAAGAAGACAAAGGATCTAATAATAAGCACACTGAGTAGTGTGCTGAAGCAGGGAGTGTCGATACCTTCCAGTACAATAAATATTGTATTCGAAATCACCCTATATATATTATTAAAAAATGAAACTACATATGATAAAGTTGTTTTCATCACATTATTTTGCATGACAAATTAATGGAATACAGGAAATTTCAACAAAAGCCCCCAGCGCTAAAAATTTTGCAAAATGATTTATACCGCATATGAAAATATAAATGTTTAATTGTCTAAATAATTAATGTGCGCATAACATGCCGTAAACGCAGTGAAATGAAAACATTAAAGCAATACTTTTTTGATGGATTACCGAATATAGCTTTGGCTCTGTGTGCGGGCGACAGTGGCGGTCCATTGATTTATTATTGAGCACCCATCGATACCAACCCCACAGGGCGAGCGATTACCGCGTCATTTATTATTTCGTAATAAATTCGTATCATCACCGTGCCGGATTGAGTACGGCCAATGCAAATATTGTGCAAAATAAATATTATGCAATATTGTACAAATGCGCGGCGCGACATGGATGTAATCTGACGTGAACACACCCCGTAATAACAGTCACAGTAATGACGATCCATTGTAACTGCATGTGTGAGCCGCATTATTTAAAGCGCGCGCGTAATCTTCCATTATTTGCAGCAGCACAATCCAGGCCGCGATTGTGCTGTTTCGGGTTTTTAATAATCGTCTCATAAACTGGAAGGGGAATCCGGGGACATGTAACTAGAATATATTTTTTTTTTGACGTCAACGGCTTCAAGTTTTGTCTAAAGGTCGTTTTAGACTAGACAATTTCTTGACTCAAAAGTTAAGATCGTTTTAGACAAGACAATTTCTTAGCTCAAAAGTTGTTCAAGAAATGAATTCATATATCCTCCTCCTATACAATTTGTCCTTGACAAATAGAACGCGTTATATTTTTCCATCCAATACAATATTTCAAACAATTTGCTGTATGATATGAGACAATTTAGATTGTCTTGCATCTTGACTAACTTTTGAGTCAAGAAATTGTCCTGTCTAAAACGATATCTTGACTTAAGCAAGATGCGAGACAATCTAAATTGTCTCGTATCATACAGCAAATTATTTGAAATATTGAATTGGATAGTAGATCGAATGGAAAAATATAACGCGTTCTATTTGTTAAGGACAAATTGTATGGGATATATGAATTCATTTCTTGAACAACTTTTGAGCTAACAATTTGTCTTGTCTAAAACGACCTTTAAAGACTGGTTTGGAAGGCCCATTTTGACGTCATTTACACACCACAAAAATCATTTTATGTATATATAATTGAATAATTCAAAATTTCTGATCGTAGTTCAAAAACAATGAACAACGATAACACATTGTGTATTATTTAATTACATATACATAAAATAATTTGTGTGGTGTGTAAATGACGTCAAATTCGGCAGATCTTATAGATATTAACGAACTCCGGGACGATTTTCTAAAGTAGCAAGTCCCAACACCCACATACACATGGCAGAAGGTCCGAAAAGTCGATTGCTAACTTCTTTGATTTCATATAATGTGCCAGTGTTTCGATTACTGTATTTTTTTTTAATAAAATTATCCTTTTTCAAAGCAAACTCGTTTTATAGTCTCTCTTTTTTGTTCCTTCTGCTCCAGTGGACACATTTCTTATCGGAGCTTTAAAAAAGGGGCGATTAAATCGATCGCGCGCGCTACTCGGATAGATAAAAAGCGCCGCCACTCACCCGCCCCCGACCCACTTCTTTGTCGCTTCCGAAGATGAAATAAAAACGGAAGATCGTGCGCGACGCGTGGGAGGGTGTGGGCGGTCGGGAGTGGACGCAGTAGCGTCGATGCAGGAGCACCCGGCGCGACGCTATAAATTCCGGTCGTGCGGTCAAAGTCATTAAGAACAAACATCAAAGTGGCACGAGACCATCGCGAAACAATATCCGGTGGTGGCAAAAAGCAAACAGGACGACTTACCTTCCGCCCACGAGGAGTGCATCGCCGTCTCGCATGACCAGCCGAAAGTAGTCCGTGTGGCTGTCGTTGCCCTGGAAACGGTGCACATCATCTTCAGCACCTAGAAAATAAGAAGATTTAAAATTAATATATTTTTTTAATGTATGTTCTAGTTGTTAATTTTAACGCACAAAGTAATGCAAATGCATTATAAATAATATTTATTATCTTTAATATTTAGTATTACCTATATGAGGAGATCTAGAGGAGTGACAAAAAAGGACAAAATGAGGAATGAGGATGTAAGAAGAGACTTAATGTAACACCGATAATAAAGTACACAGAGGAAAGACAATTAGGATGGTGGGGACACATAATTAGAACCTCAGAGTCAGCACCAGCCAAAATAATATGGAGAGCAAAAATCAAAAACAAGAAAAAGGAAGACCAAGACAAAAATGGAATGAAGCTATATCGGAACTATCAGAAAGGAAAAGAAAAAACTGGAAGAAAACAAAAGAACTGGCAATAAATAGAAGAGAATGGAAAGAAAATTATCAAAGAATAGAGAAAAATTCAAACCTCTACACCACACTGTGGTAGAAAAGGCCAGCGAATATATATATATATATATATATATATATATATATATATATATATATATATATATATATATATATTACTACCTCCAGTAGATTTAATACATAGTCAAAATATAATGAAAGGTTATATAAAATATAAATAACTAGGTGGCATGGTCGTGGTCCCAGGAGAAATGAGTTTACAATGATTTATTTATGATTTTTCTAATACCTCCATAACTCGAGTTATAATAAAGTATATGGAATCAAAATAACCAAAACAAGGCAAAACACATACGTCTATGTATAAACAAGATTTGAACCAGTCGTCCCCAATAATGAATTTTTTGTTAAGGTCGTTTTAGACAAGAAAATTTCTTAGCTCAAAAGTTGTTCAAGAAATGAATTCATATATCCTCCTCCCATAAAATATGTCCTTGACAAATAGAACGCGTTATATTTTTCCATTCGATCTACCATCCAATTCCATATTTCAAATAATTTGCTGTATGATACGAGACAATTTAGTTTGTCTCACATCTAACTTTTGAGTCAAGAAATTGTCTTGTATAAAACGACCTTTAGTTCTTCAAATATCAACTCACAATTTTGATATATTATTTGTGAAATACCGTCATAACACCAGTTTATTATAATGAACCAAATATGTTGTAAATGGCCAAAATATTGCGAAATACATAATACAAAATAATAAATAAACCTTTTCAATACTAATGACAACAAACACGAACTCCAACCGACTGAAATTCTTTCCATAATGCGTACAAATGCGCCTTTTATATTTCCCCCCTTTCTCATAAAAGTGCCGCAAAAGTGGCAGTTGCCCCCCCCCCCTCGTTACAACCCTTAAACATATATCGAAAACGCGCGAGTTTATATGAGCGTTTCAATTCGCGTCGATCGAATATCAACCCGCCACCAGCCAGCCAGCCATCCCCCCGCCACACAGCAATGTTGCAGATGTATGCAGCGATTCTGGCTGGAATACATTAGGGGCAGCCTCCGACACGGAACCCCTATCAAACCCGATTGATTCCGGGGGTGTAGGTAAATCATTTACAATCCATTTGAAGACAACCGCTCGGCGATAATCAAATCGACGTTAAAAAAAAGCGCGCCACCCCCAATTAATCAAGCGAATAAAACTTGTCACGCCGGCTTATACAAAGCCCGTCGCCCGTTCATTTGCATCTTGAGAGGGCGTGAGAGGTCTTAGGGAAATGATTGATAACACCCGCAACTACTACCAGTCGGAATCAATCATACGTTTATTTTTTTTTTGGTGGGTAAAAATTGCAGCCCAGACCAGGATAGAAGCGGCGTGTTGGTTTTTCGGGTCCGCATAATCCTTTATTAAAAAAGTTTCCTCGTTTCGGGCCGAGCTCATCAAAATTTAAATTTGTCTAGAGGGAAGAAAGAGAGCGCGCGCGTAAGCCGGCGCAAGAAAAAATTCGTGCAGGCAATAAATCCCCTTTCTGTTGCGTCTATATTATATAATATAGCTGACAGGGGTGTTACAGTGTACTTTACCATTTTATAATTTAATATTTACGAGCTTAAATTATAACCCTTTATACGAACTGCGTGTTCTTGTATGTTATAACACTTAGGTGTAAGTTATAAATTTAAAAAAAAAATACATAATCAATACCAATAATACTACCATCGAGTTTGCAAACATTAATATCTAAATATGGATTTTAGAAAATTTACTATTATATAAAAGGCGCTTTTGTTTAGTATGGTTTAGCAGTACTCATCAGTGTAGCTCAGCAATATGTGTGCGCATGGTTTATTTTGTTGGGTTCACCAGATGGCGTTAAACTTTCACTTTAGAGATAAAGTTGCATTAGTTCGCTTTTAAATATAAGGATATTGAACGTGGATTAGCATTTTCACATTTACATATTATACCTGGTACTTATTTATTATTCATTAAATAATTGTTCAAAAGGATTAGTTTTTATTATGTTTGTTGTTGTTAGAGCAGAGTAACAGCTTATGCTTTTAAATGCAAATATAAATTATTATATATGTGTAACAACAACAAAACAAAAATTAAACTCCTTGAACCATTATTTTATGAATAATAAATAACGTATAACATAAATAATAATCAGTTGATATGACTACAAACAACTTGCACACGTACATGAATTTTAATTAAAATAGGGTCTTAATAATTGATAAAAGATGAATACTCCAATAAAATTGTGGCCCAGAACAAAAAACTGGGTTATGTTTGGCCGAAACTCTTTTCATTAACTTTTTGGCGTGGTTTTTCCTGTGTCGCCCGACGAAAGTATGATTAACGACCCGAAAACTTCCCCGCAGCGAATAATTCCAACTGCTGCCAGTCGGCGAGGGAACGAAAAAAATCAACAGAACCGCAAAAAGGTTATCGGTCTCCCCGGCAATATGTCGACGGGCATTTATTAAAGACACATTTAGCCGACACACATACATCCACACGAGCTGAAACGTTCCATTTCTTGAATTAGCATCACGATTGCCCGAACATGGTTTTGCACTAAATACTCTCGCAGTGTGCACTTCATTCAATCGATTATGTTTATGTGTGGGGGTGTTGAATAGTGGGCGGAGAAATGCAAAGCTGGAAAGCAATAAAGGTGGCTGTGGTGGTGGTAGTGGTAGGAAAAGGCCGTAATCCTCAGCGTGCGATGACCATAAAGACGTGATTGCGGATTCGAAACGTTGTCATCGCTTACTTTTATACGCTCGTATTAAAATTTATCGAGTTCAATCTTTATTGGCCTATTATGAACAAGATAAGCTAGGGATAGCTAGTTGCAGAAGTTCATCACCGTTTAGAAATATGATGTGGTAAAAAACGTACATTTTTATAACTATCAGCCCGAGGGAATTTTTGTTGGCAAAGGGAGAAGCTCGGAGGAGTATAATTACCCAGTATTTACCTTAAATATACAGAAAACCTCTCAACAACTGTGAAATCGATTAAAAAAATTTCGCCCACAGTGGGGTTTGAACTTGAGACGGCGCCTCTAACCACTAGACCACTAAGCTGGGTTTGATGTAGTATATAATATAAAATGATACATATATAAGTGTTAACCCACCTCTTAGCAAACTACATATCTAGATTTCATCTTATTAGATCTCATCAGTGTAGATCAGCTAGTGAGAATGAATTCACACACTATCTCTAGTGGCTATATACAAATAGGATACAACTAACCCCCTAGGAGGAAATTTAAACGCCATCTGGTGGCACCATATCAATTAAAAATATACACCTATATGGATGTGTATTGCTAATTGATGTGGTGCTGCCAGATGACGTTTAAACTTCCTCCTAGAGGGTTAGTTGTATCATATTTATATAAAATGATGTTTATACCATGACTCAATAATTCGACAATTTGTAGAATTACCCTGACGATGTCAATATCTAGGATGTAGTAAGTAAGTAATTTAGGGCAAAAGAATGGTCGTCAAAAGAACACCAAAAACAACGTTATTGTTTATTGATATAGAATATTTGATATGGTGTTGTAATTATGTATATGAGCATTAAAAAAATCTCGAAAGCAATCTCAATTAACATACTTTACATGATCAATTTTACTTATAAATTCATATTCAATTTCTGCCTATTGCAGAAGTGTCATTTTATAACAAGAAGAGGGTTTGAATTCTTCGTCATTTTTGACGTAAATTGGATGCGAAAGCACCATCGCTAATGGGGATGATTGGACGCTGCTGTCCCCAGGCCGACGGCGGCCCGCAAAACGGATTATAGTTCATAACTATTATTTCCCTGGGCGCCGTCGGGAGGCTGATTGATTGATTCGCTCCAGCAATGTGGCGGCTAATGAGGATATAATTAACGCGGCTGGAGAAGGTGGGGGTGATGTGATTAATTACACACACGCGCGCGCCAGTTAAAAATGCGTATGTGATTTTTGTGCCTTCATAGTGGAGAGAGAGATTCGAATTAATCACCCAGATGAAATTGCACCGGTTTAATGAAAGTATAATTTCCTCATAATAAAAATATGATTCTACGCAAATGGGTATTATAACACTTTTCTCTTCATTACATCATTAATATACATTACACGATGAGAATATTTTAGAATATTGAACATTTTATACATATTATCGTACAGTAATACTGTCATCGTGTACATCGTGTAAGGTGCCTTATTAAGATCCTTTAAAAAAACAAACATAAATCCTTATAAATATTGGATTGTTAAGGCGTCTACTTTGTGATAATTCATTTTAAAAAACATAAAAAACAAAGTAAAAAATCGTTTTATAAATCCTTATGTTTACCCCAGGAAAATATAAATTTTGTTTAAATTAAAATAGTAATAGTTCTGATTTAGTTGGTGCGCTAGTTTGTTTGTAACTCACTATAGATAGAAAATTTACTAAATAAACTTATATATAGTTATTGATACTTCGATAACCATAAGTCTCTCTTCATAGACGTACATACTAAGTCACCATCTACTAGAAAACCAAACAAAATAAACACATTTCTAACCTCCACAATTATTATTAAATTTCTTATATTAATTTGAAACCAAACTGTTAATGCCCTCGTTGTCATTCCCTGGGCGTCAATGAAAAACATCGCTAACGACTTTTCAATCCTTTCCCCAAGTTCGACGATCGAGGCCGTCCTCTACTGCTGCATTTGCCGCTAACGAGCGGATTATCGCGCGGGCGCCGGCTGGCGGCCATCCCCGGCCTCGCCGCCCCCCTTGTACTGGCAGTAATTGCCCGAATTTGTACGAGCCGTGCGACGGCCGCTGCATGCCAAAAACGGCCTCATGAATTTTGCAATTTCCCCTCGACTTAATCAGAGTGTGGAGCAAATGGCCGATTAGTTAGTTGCTTATTGTGTTTTCTATTAGACCGTTCAACTCTAAAGACCGACAGCAATTGGATGGGATTATGTACCATGAATAGAGTCTTCTTATTATTCAATACAATCAGTTTAATAATAATAAACTTTCATATGCTTACGCATAATATTTATAGTTGATAATATTTGTGTAGTTGACAATTGTCTGAATTAAGGTCGGTTTATGCTGAAGTAACATACAAAATCAAATATTGGATTGTTAAGGCGTCTACTTTGTGATAATTCATTTTAAAGTATAGAAATTTCCACCTGAAATTGATTTTTGATATGATAAATAAATCGATTTTTTTCATTGTTTTTTTTCACACTTTGCAACTAGTTTTCGGCTAAGCTCTAGTCATCGGAGGAGCTCGAAAATGGCTAGAGCTTAGCCGAAACTAGTTGCAAAATGTAACTAAAGTGTGATAAAAAACAAAGTAAAAACTCGTTTTATTTATCATATAAAAAATCAATTTCAGGAGGAAATTTCTATACTGTTTATGGTGACAAGATATGTAATAAGTAAATATTCCTATTTTATGAGTATAAATAGTCCAAAGTGATCATGTTCTCAGTTTTCTTCAGTTTTTCATTTCAACAAAAACTGGCCCTTATATGAATTGTCTAGATTTAATGGACCATCAGCCGTGAGGCTGTTCTTCCGATCAAGGGACAAGATCGGAGAAGTTTAATCACCCTATATAAATATCGGGTTTAAAATATAGGAGTTTAATCACCCGAAATAAATATCGGATGATTAAACTCGTCCGAGCTTCTCCCTTGATCGGAAGAACAGCCTCACGGCTAATGGTCCTTTAAAGATCTATCTATATAATTGTCTTGATTAAAAAAACTTCTAAGTTTTTTTAATCAAGACAATTCAAATAAGGGCCAGTTTTCGTTGAATTGAAAAACAGAAGAAAACAAAGGTAAACATTCAAGAAAACCTTACGAGATCACTTACTAGTGAAACAAAATAACGATACATAGTCCTGAAACCTAAAAAGGGATACAAATAGAAGAACAGCACTAGAACAACATAAACCCTTAACACCAGGGACTACACCCAAGTGAGGGAATGGCCACCGATCGAGGGAGAATCCACGTTTTTATATTTTTAGCTAATATACCATGTTAACATTGTATCCGAGCAACAAAAAAACATTTAAAAAAACCTTAACTTCATAAGAAACTTCTGAAAAACTATGAAAGGTGATTCGCGAAAATTCGCCCCGATGGGGATCGAACTCAGGCTCCCCAATGCTCGGTACGAGACGGGTGACTATTAAGAGTTTTTGTAGCCTCAAGCCTTTCTCACTCCTATTCCTACCCACATCCATCCATGCAATTTTGTTTGCAACATTAAAACACGGATGTTGATCGATTAATTTCAGTAGGTGGACGTCTGAACAAAAACTGAGCATTGTGATTAATCGTTTGCAATAGTCCCAAGGACGTGTACATCCCGGGAAGCCGCTTCAATCATTGTGACAAACGTCCCGGCGCGCCGGCAGACAAAGCTCCCCCGTACGTCGCAAATGAAGTTCGCGTCGGGGATTGGTACGGCGGCGGTGGCGGGAAGACCTAGGGGGATTGCAAATTGTTCGAAGCCTTTTTTTGCCATTCACTCACCGCTTCTCACTGTTAATCGAATCATCATTTATATTACTTTGGGAGAAGACTGGACCAGTTACCGAACAGTAGCATGCTAACAGCTACTATGAAACTAAGTGAAAATTAAGGGATGTTCACAATTGAAAGGAGTGTTTAGATGACAACAAAATACTAGTGTTTCAAATTAGATATGTTCTAATGTGGGAATTAAATTCACATATTAGCAATTAACAAGGAGTTGAAGTAAATAATACAAAGACTTTTAATTTTTCGTCCTTCGATGTGTTTCATCTTGCTGCTTAACAATCAATGCCATAATAGCTATCACTACAGCCCAAGGGTTGTTATAATAATAAATTCACTTAAGAATAATAACACCGTAACACACAGTGTTAATTTTCTATTTATAAATAGTTGTACAGTTTAATATATCCATTTTTATATATACATTTTTATATATCCATTTTTATATATAAAACGATATAGGAAACTAGATAATGTCATACGGGCTTAAAAATACAACAGTTAATGTTTGTGTTAAACTTGATTTAATATAAAAAATTAAGCATTTGTTAAAAAGTTTCTTTAGTATATTTTTAAAAAGCAGCTACAAGAAATCAACGTATATACATACAAAAATCTGACTTACAACATTTCTACTTGATTGCTTGTCTTTTGAGACACGGGCCTAAATTATATTTTCCGCGCGAGCGCCGCGCGAATTAAGCAGGTTTCATTTGCGCCAGCCTCTATACAAGACATCCCCAGCCCTCTGCATATTTACTGCTACTTTGTAAATTGTGCCACATAAAAGAAACGTTAATGTGCGACGGTGTGCCGTTTGAATGCTGGTAGTTGCAGCGCTAGTTGAGTTTGTAATTATTTAATGTCTTTTACGATTTCCCTTTGTGCAACTGCGACGAGCAAATCTCAACGCGGAGAGTTTTGGAGTGCGGACTTGTTTTAGTTGGGCGAAGTTTTAGATTTAGATTATGCTCCGTGCTGTGTGATTTCAGTGAAATAGTTAGCAACATCGTATTTTTTTTTTCTGGAGGCGACGAGGTGTACGTTATGGCTATTGTTATTATCACCATAATATTAACTAAAAGCATACATTTGGGCAACCTGTTAAAATAGTGACTAAAGGTCGTTTTAGACAAGACAATTTCTTGACTCAAAAGTTAGTCAAGGTGCGAGACAATCTCAATTATCTCGTATCATACAGCAAATTATTTGAAATATTGAATTGGATGGTAGATCGAATGGAAAAATATAACGCGCTCTATTTGTCAAGGACAAATTGTATGGGAGGAGGATATATGAATTCATTTCTTGAACAACTTTTGAGCTAAGAAATTGTCTTGTCTAAAACGACCTTTAGTCACTATTTTAACAGGTTGCCCAAATGTATGTTTTGGGTTATGCCGTGGGTTTATGCTGAAATAAAATAATAAATAATAAATAAAAATAAAGTCAACAGGCTATTTTCTATGAAGGTGTTTATGGTCACAAAATAATAAATAATAATTAATAAATAAAATTATGTTGGACGAACTTTATTTAATAAATAACTTTTGCAGGGCTTGTTTTGATTTCAAATTTGATATGTTTATTTTGTTGATAGCTGTGTTTGCAGTCAATTGGTGACTGAATCTTCTAAATATTTATTATATATATTTATTTAAGCCATTTATTGCCGAGGTGCGATACACACAAATTCGGCACAATGAGTGGTAGGCGGAAAAACCTGTAAAATCTGCATGGCTCAGATGTTAATATGTACCACGAGTTCATCCCTGTTGGCAGAGATCACCCTTCCTCTATTATAATAAAATCAAAACAACCAAGTTTTACTTTTCGCAGCATTATTATTTGTGACCATGAACAGTCTTAAATAATTCTATTTATTAATTATTATTTTATTTATTAATTATTATTCTATTTCAGTATAAACCCACTTTTACACCAGTTACATGACTACAGGCTCATATATAGATTGTGTTAGGTAACAGAATGTAACTTTATGCTAGTGAAATTGGGAATAATAATTTAGCGTTGGTCGCAATTAAAAGTATCGACTTTTGTCGCCAGGTCATAAATTTCGGTGACAGATGTTGGCGGCGCCACTTGCAGGCGGTCGCCGCGTAAAAACTAATTACGGTGATTAATTGCGGCGATGGGACCGGAGGGTCGATATTCTAATAAATGGACAGCATTACACGGCCCATATTTAACCCCGAAATTGCGAACCGAAGCGTATTTACGGCCGTTTGTCACTCGAGTTGCGAGAATTATGTGTCGCGAACGCCGCTGATGCCGCCACCAGCCTATCCATCCCCGAAACTAGCACATAAATTAGACACACGGACGTATTATTTTATTTTAATTGGAATCATGCAGGTAATATTAGGGCTACGTCGGTATTTATTATCATTGATTGATTGATTACATGTAAGCATTAATATTATTCACATTAGATAAGGTAATAGATAATTATTATAGGGAGCTGCAACTATTACGAATCGGAGTAGGGGTATCCTCCCTAGCTACTTTTCGATTATTCTAATCTAAATTATTATGTAATTAGATCTAATCCCCGCCGATCGACGTGGGTGATTTTTAATTACAAAAATAAACAAATCCTTACTTTTAATATAATGAATAAATACATGTAAAAAGCAAAACTGTAGTTAGCACGTTGCTATTACTTAAAAAATAAACTTAATACTTCAATTAAATAATGAAGAACAAATATTAAAAGAAACGTCTCGATGCGAATTACGTTTGTTTCTATATTCTCAGTCAGCAACATCCCGGTATAAGAGATTATAATTCTACATCAGATAGTATACAAATCTAACATTACTACTTATTATTTCCACATTAATAACTATATGATCTTTGGCTTTCAGCCTGTTATGTAAAACAGAGGACAGAAATTGAATGGTTTTGGTAATTCATTTTCAATAAAGTAGATGAATAAAACTATTATATTTTTTACCACTTGTTTAATTGTTTAAAACAGGCGAAACTAGTTGTTTTAAACAATTAGTAAAGTGGTAAAAAAAATTTTATTCATCTCCTTTATTGAAAACAGAAGACATTTTAATTATTTCCTGAAGATTATCTTATTTTCCGTGAATATTTTTTAAACCTCTTTCACAAACTAACTGACTCTGAGCGGTGGTCAGTAAAAGCCATTCAGTGCCTCACTGCTATCGATCCTCACCGTTCACTTTTGTGTATTTGTGTGTGTGTGTGGGAAATTGTGTCGCACCTAAAGTGCCGAATCTTGTTCCGATTTCGAGCGCCTCGGGAAATACAAGGCGACACTTTTCAGTTTCCGATCCGCTAAACACACACCCGCCCACACACATACACATATACGCGCGCGCGCGAGAGCCCCAATTTAATGGACGCGTTTCGCGATGTAATCGCGCCTCGGTGTACAACACCAACTATAACAACAAAAAAATGTAATCCCGGCCCAAAATAAATGTGTCGCGTTGAAAGCCTCGCGAGTCCATTGTGTTTGTATGCACCATTTTTTTGCTGCAATTTTATTTTTTGGATGCCAAATTGCGCTCTTTTATCTCCGCACATCGCGTCGATTTACACCGAAAATGGGCATGCGGTGGTGGATGAGGGAAGAGATAATGTAAACATGAATTTTTTATTTTATTTTTATATATAAATTTTTAATTATATTATTGCATCATATTAGAGGAGGTTCGATGCTCACAGGAAACCACCAATATATGTGAATTCCACTAATATGACTTGCAAAAACCAACAAATATAAATTTTGAATTATACTTTATATTGTGCAGTTTTTAATGCGATAATAGTGACACATATTAAAAAACTACTTTCTAGCTTTTGATGTTTCTACAATATTCAATACTAAGTCAAATTACCTTCGTTATGCGGGGTATATGAATCAATTTTAAAATGAAAACTATTTAAGAAAAACAATATTTTCCTTCTGTAAATATTTCTAAACGTGATATAAGTGCACCCTAATAAAGCTGCCGTTTTTTGGGAAAACCCTCCAATTGTCTTAGCTTCCAAATGAAAGCAATGCACCACAACGGTTATTATTTAGATAGGCTTGCCAAATTCGTGAACAGTAAATCCGCCCAAAAACTTTTTTGTACAACTGTTGTGTGCATGGCACCTTTAAATATCATATCTTATTTTGGGGAGCTCCGTAGTCATATAATTCGAGAGCAACTGCTTTTCGCCCTTCCAAAACTTTGTGTAAACAAGTCGATTATCATTAACAAAAAGCGAAGCTGCGAAACCTGGCTATAGGGTGGTGGGCGTTCGAGCGGAAGAGCATTTTAGATTTTCAACGCTGGCGAAGGGATGAGGGCGGTTGGCGTTGTAAAGAGCAGCGACTAACAATGGCTTAATGCGCCATAAAAGTTATTTAGCCGCCTCCGTCGCGGTCGGTAGCTATGGGAGGCTGAAAGGAGCTGCTCGGCCTAACGGATTAAATCGATATGCACGTGAGAACCCTGCAGCTGGCACACGTCTGCTGTTTTTGTGTGTGTCTTATTATGTATACACGAGAGAAAATTACAGTAACGTAAGACGAGAAGACTTAAGAAATATATTTAGATAGATTTGTTAGCGAATTTGGTAATTCATATAAAATTAATGGAACATAGCCAATTCATTATTCTATGCCAACGGTTGGCAAATGCGAAGGGACATTATCAAACCCTATTGAAATAACTAAACCAAGAATAAATTATACCAGCGAGTTAGTTGTAGTTGTTCTGCGAAAATTGACTGGTGGGACGAGTGAGCAGCCTTAAAGGGAGGTTTCACAATGGGCCCATTTTGAGGCCAAGTGTCTGTAACTATGCTACCCACCAGCCAACTATCCAGACTATCCATCTGTTCTGCGAGATGTTTGGATTTTCAAAACAATTAAGAACACATCAAATATATAATATATTCATTCATCGTGGCATTGAAATGAGCTCATAATACTGCATTGTTACTTTATGGGGATAAAGCTTGGACTTGGGACTTAGTACCTAGACAAACTCCAAGTCTTCGAAATGTGATGTTACCGCAGAATCTGGAAAGTCTGGACTGGCAGGGTCACCAACGGACGTAAGTATTAAATCAGATGTAAAAGAAGTGTGAAATCATTGACACCATCAAAAAGAGAAAGCTACAATATCTTGGTCAAATAATGCAAGGTACCCAGTAGTGCAAGAAAAAATAAACGAAAAAAGAAATGTTATATTATTTATTGTAACAAAATATGTGCTAAGAACTAATTATTCATATTTTGTGAGCATTAATAATACAAAATATTCCTTATTGCCACTGATTCGTTCTCTCTAATTTATAATTTTGTCGGTGTAAACCCACCCTAACTATTTCAATTATTTAAACATACATCCTTAAAATATATAAGATAGCGATGGTAGTTGCAGCACAGAAAAATGCATTAGTTATAACAACGATTCCCCGTAGCACCCAGACAATAATAAACAGTCTAGGCGCACAGTTTTATTTAGGACTACACTGATAATAAATATCCCTACTTCTGACGCTCATATTTTTTATATGATGTTCCCTCTTGAATTTTTGATACTTTCACCCCTTTAGCAACTCATATCCGTTCATCCCTATACTTCCCCAACCTTTAATCTCCCCTTATCGCGGCGTTGGACGCTGGTGCGCGTGCCACAGGGCTGGATAATGTACACGCAGAATAAATCGGAACCACGCAAGGGGAGATGAAGCAAACAAAGTTGTATTATAAACGGCGTGCTTGGCAGAAATCGAGGGTTGTAAGATCCTTTCGGTGTGCTCTACACATGCCCGTAAAATGCGGCCAACTTTTAATGAGAATATCCGGGAGCTTATGTTGCAAATTTCGGAAGACAACGGATAATTAAACAGTCGCGCGAGCGCGCGTGCCCCTAGTGCAGAGTCAGCGTCCCCCCCCTTGCAAAAGCGGGGGCAAACCGGGATGAGGCAGGACATGATATAACCGACCCGCTTTGCATAACACCGCCCGTATTTATTAAAACTGGGGAAAAGTGGAACGCGACAACGGAATTCGTTTCAGTCGCGCGTGCTAGAGAGCGGATTAATTTATGGATTTATTCAAAAGATTTTTCTTTTGTATATACTTTTGTAGATTTAATTTTGAAAACGTCTGATGCGACTTAAAAATATATACACTCATGGACAAAATTAATGCTTATTTGTGATTACGATTTTCTAGAAAAAAATATGTAAATAAATTAAGGAGTTCATATTAAAGAAAGCGCTATATTTTACAAGTTGGTCTAAAACCAAAAAAAAAAACTTCTATCTTTATAGGGCTATCTGCTGTGAGGCTTTTCCGCTGGTCAAGGGACAAGCTCAGAAGAGTTTAATCACGCGGTATTTACCTTTACTTTACAGAAAACCTCTGAAAAACTGTGAAAGGTGATTCGCGAAAATTAGCTCCCCGCTGGGGATCAAACTCAGGCTCCCCAATGCTCAGTACGAGACGGAGGACGCCTCTAAAGGTCGTTTTAGACAAGACAATTTCTTGACTCAAAAGTTAGTCAAGATGCGAGCAAATACTATAACCTATTGATAACCATTGTTGTCATGGTTTCTGATTAATCGAAATTCGATCGATCAAAAATCAATATGGATAATCCCCAGGATTCAAAAGGAAGCAAAACACTTCATATAAATTGAAATTTTGTTATATAAGTTCTCCTAAAATTAAATCTCGGACCAGTATTACACAAGTTATACGTTGCTTTAACCCAAATAGACCTACTGTTCCGTATAAGGAACACTTGAGAAAAAGTAATCTGTAGAAGATACTTAAATCTATATACTGACTGTTTAGCCCTACGGTTCCTTTAAAAGAACATCATGAAAATCCTTTTTATGAAAAAACTAGCGTAAGTATAACACTTTTATTATGATTAATATAACTTAGAGCAATAATGTAAAAGACATTTACTTGAAAATTTGAATAAAAAAAGTTTCAGGTTTATTTGGGTTAATAAAGTAAAACAGTAACATAATTGTTTTCATCGAATACGAATCAGTAATTTAAAAAAACTACGTATGTCCTTTCAACACCCCTTTTCAACTAATATAGCTAATGGATGCATCATTAGTCCCTCTGTAAATCTGAGTCTGTATCACCTGTAACGCAAAAAAAAGAAGAAACAGCATCAGCAAAAGCAGCAAATAACAAATGGGCTTGTTTTGCGCGGGACGGCTGAGAGTAATGATTAGACGGGCTGCAAATTGGGGTGGCTCGGGGTAGGGCGCATCCCTCTGATTAATGCCGCTGCAGACGGCAAGAAGACACCTCCTGTTTTGCAACTATTAATATCTGCTGCGGGGGGGCGGGCCCTTAAACCAATTACGCGAATCATCGCGAATGCAAGGGCGGCTATAAATCTTTTCCTCGCACACACAACAATCGAATGCGAGGGTTTGAAAGCGTTAATTTCGCATCCCGGATGACGGATTGCCGCGTTCCGTATTAAATTGTACAAAATGCACGACTTGCAAGATTGCTTGGTGAAAGATCAAATGTATATGTCACAATAATGTTTGTATTCTGTGATCTGTAGTCAAATTGAAACTAATAAATAATACTCCTATTTATAAACATAGGAACATATTTTAAAATAATTTATCTAAAAATATGTTCCTATGTTTATATATAGGAGTACTATTTATTAGATTATAGATCACAGAATACAAATATTATTGTGACCTATAAGTGGAGATGGCAAGCAATATATTTGTTAGTCGTAAATTAAAAAAATAAGAAAATATGTATATTTAACCCATTTCAGTGGCCGAGTGGTTAGAGGCGTCGTCCGCCTCGTACTGAGCATTGGGGAGCCCGAGTTCGATCCCCAGGGGGGAGCGAATTTTCGCGAATCACCTTTACAGTTTTTCAGAGGTTTTCTGTGAAGTTAAGGTAAATACTCCTCTGAGCTTCTTCCTTAACCGGCGCAAAAGCCTCACGGCTGATAGCCCTATAAAAGATAGAAGTTTTTTGTATGTATATTTATTTTGTATTTATGTTTATTTACATATACATACATTGTGTATCTTTCGGCACAATATTGATTTTTTGACGTTTTCTGATTGATCTGGAACAGTAGAGAAAATAATCGAAATTTTTATGAACAGTAAAAAAAACTTAAAAATTTCTCGATTGTTTTCTCTACTGTTTCAAATCAATAGGAAAACAAATTAAAAAATCAATAGGAAAACAAATTAAAAAATCAATATTGTGCCGAAAGATACACATTGTATGTATATGTAAATAAACATAAAAACAAAATTCATACAACTAACCCCCTAGGAGGAAAGTTAAACGCTATCTGGCGGTACCACATCAAGTAGCGTTTAACTTTCCTCCTAGGGGGTTAGTTGTATCAGTTTTGTATATAACCACTCGAGATATTGTGTGAATTCACTCTCACTAACTGAACTATATTGATGAGAATAATATTGATTTTTTTGAGCTTGAAAGAAATAGGAAAATATGTATATTTATTTTGTTTTTATGAAACATATATAAGTGTGAATCCACCCCTTAGCATCTACATATCTAGATTTCGATCTTATTAGATAGATGGAAATCTAGATATATAGATTGCTGAGGGGTGGATTCACACTTATATATGATTTATAAAAACAAAATAAATATACATATTTTCCTGTCTATTTCAAGTTCAAAAAAATAAATATTATTCTCATACGCAACTATTTACGATTTATTTTGATTATAATCTAAAACAAATTACAATTAGAGACTAAATATTCATGACGGGTGTTATGTGAATATATTAATACGGAACAATGGGGGAATTCACGCGAGCCCAACGGCTGTCTTCACGTCTGTCAGTGGCACCGTTGCTATTAAACAATGGCGCCACCAAAATGGGAAAAGCGAAAAATCCGCTTGCAAAAAAAACAACGCGGAAAGTCGCGGGTTAGCAGACGTCGGGCGGAAAAAGTTTGCAACGCGGGGAAATTAATTCGGAACTCGAGTTTCCCACGCGATCGGAATTCGAAACAATCCAGCTTTATTAGTTTTCGCGATTTTTATGCTGCCATGTGAATACTAACGCCCATGGGTGTTCTTTTTTATGAAAAAAGTAGATGTTGATTCGTAAATTTTATACCGGAAGATGCTGCAGGCTAGTACGGAATATACAGTGAGTATTATTGGCATGGATTTTTAGTTAGTATACCTCTTCTATCACACCTATATAATATGATAATATTTATATAATCTATTGATCCTCGTCTATGTAGCAACACCACACATCTAACATTTGATTACTCCCATCAAGAAAGAGATAAACTGATTTATAAAATGTGTATTGGAATTATTTTACTGGCAACAAGTTATCCATATTTTATTTTATTACTTATATTTAATTTACTTGAACCTGGAGCAATTTAATTACACCAATAACAATGTTAGAATCGGTTTTCGTCTCTCCTGTCAACCTCAAATAAAATTTTAGATATGTGGTGTTGCTGTTTAGACAACGATAAATCGAAATGGGCAAAAGTTGACTGGCAGAGGCATCGGTAGGTCGGTGACGCAAACGCCATAGCGTTGACAGACGTTCAACATCTAGATGATGATTAATCAATGCTATAATATATTTTAATAAAATCAGCTTAATTATAACGCCACTCCTAAAAGAAATTCAACTATAGATCTAAACATGTTCTTTGACAGTTTCCTGCAATTATACGAATACTTTTGAAAATCGAGCACGCGATTCGTATTGTAATCCGGTCGCATTTCTAGACACGATCACAATCCGAGGCATAAATGGTAAAGTTTTAAAACGTTCGCGGAAAAGATGACGTCGCGTGCTCGCGGTTACTTCCGCGAAGGCACAAAGCGGACGACGGTTACAACACGCAGGGGGGTTCCAGTCACTATTTGTCATGGATGGCACTCGGTATAAATAACGTTAATAATGTTTTTGTTTGTCAAACGCTCCCACAACAATTACCTTTACAAAATTACTCAGTTTATGATATGCAATGTATGTTATCAATTACTTTCTATGATTAAATTATTTTCATTTATTAATTAACGCCTAATTTGTAAAACATGTGAGAAACAATGTAGTGCATAGTTCAAGTCATTTGGAATAGTGGACGGGCATAGTTTGATTAGTGGTGGAAGAAAATATAGGTAATATAAAATAAATCTACCTTATTGCCCGTTGTTCGTAGTGAATTGTATGGACATCTCACACCCCGTTAATGGGTGGCACGTTTTATAAAAGTTCTTTAATATTTCACGCACCAAATAGTTAACATTTCACAAGCACACAAACTAGAATTAAACAGCAACAATCGAACGCGACGGACCACTCAAGACTGACTCACATCGCTTGTTGTTGCCGAGTTGAACAAAACTACTTTTTGCTGCATGCTGGCCGGTTTAGTCACGCAAAAAACGGGCTATTTTTACGCGCTTATCAATAAATGAGTCTTGATACTAGCAAATAATACTGCAGTTGTATTTAATATAAAATCATTATAATGAAATCGGGTTTAAATCGTGATTATTTCGACTATTTTAGGTATATAACGTAATGATTTTTTTTTACCACCTCCCACATTATTTGTGTTCAAATTATTATATAAAATTAATTATGTTTTATATATATATATATATATATATATATATATATATATATATATATATATATATCACTATAAAATGTATAGTGGTATCAATGAATAATATAAATATAATTAATTATATTTATATTATTCATTGATATCACTATACATTGCATAGTAATATCAATAAATAATATAAATATAATTAAGTCTATATAATAATTTGAACAAAAATAATGTGGGAGGTTGTAAAAAAAATCATTACGTTATATGCCTAAAATAGTCGAAATAAACCCGATTTTTGCGATATCTGTGTGTATGTACATCTGCTGTGAAATTTTTTTTCGGGAAAACGGCACAACGAATAGCGACCAAATTTGGAATTTACTCGGGACGATTCCGTGAACATTTGAGCAAAATCGGTAATTAGGAAAGTCGTGTTGTGTGTCCACACCAGATATTTGTTGTTAAATCACTATTGCAAGAAGAGTGTTATCCTATGGAAGAACTATGCGAGCGAAGGTGGGGTGGGCGGGTGGGTCCTACCAACCAAACTATGCCCGTTCACTATTTCAAACGACTTGAACTATGCATTACATTATTTTTCACATATAGTTTTTTAATTTAGTCTTAAATTAATAAATGACATTAATTTAATCATAGAAAATAATGGATAATAGTGTAGTGCATAGTTCAAGTCGTTTTAAATAGTGGCCGGATATAGTTCGGTTGGTAGGGGACACCCGCCCACCCCACCTTCGCTCGCATAGTTTTTCCATTGGATATAGATGTTTTATATTGTTTAAATTATTCCAAGAATAGTGTTATCCTATGGACAAACTATGCGAGCGAAGGTGGGGTGGGCGGGTGGCCCCTACCAACCAAACTATGCCCGTCCACTATTTCAAACGACTTGACCTATGCATTACATTATTTTTCACATATATTTTTTTAATTTAGTCTTAAATTAATAAATGACATTAATTTAATCATATAAAATAACCGATAATAGAGTAGTGCATAGTTCAAGTCGTTTGAAATAGTGGACGGGCATAGTTTGGTTGGTAGGGGACACCCACCCACCCCACCTTCGCTCGCATAGTTTTTCCATTGGATATAGATGTTTTATATTGTTTAAATTATTCCAAGAAGAGTGTTATCCTATGGACAAACTATGCGAGCGAAGGTGGGGTGGGCGGGTGACCCCTACCAACCAAACTATACCCGTCCACTATTTCAAACGACTTGAACTATGCATTACATTATTTTTCATATATATTTTTTTAATTTAGTCTTAAAATAATAAATGACATTAATTTAATCATAGAAAATAATGGATAATAGTGTAGTGCATAGTTCAAGTCGTTTTAAATAGTGGACGGACATAGTTCGGTTGATAGGGGCCACCCGCCCACCCCACCTTCGCTCGCATAGTTTTTCCATTGGATATATATGTTTTATATTGTTTAAATTATTCCAAGAAGAGTGTTATCCTATGGACAAACTATGCGAGCGA
Organism: Lordithon lunulatus; assembly: GCA_963942505.1. Classification (NCBI taxonomy): domain Eukaryota; kingdom Metazoa; phylum Arthropoda; class Insecta; order Coleoptera; family Staphylinidae; genus Lordithon; species Lordithon lunulatus. The sequence continues at coordinate 2,325,440 of OZ012668.1, forward strand.
AGGTGGGGTGGGCGGGTTGCCCATACCAACCAAACTATGCCCGTCCACGATTTCAAACGACTTGAACTATGCATTACATTATTTTTCATATATATTTTTTTAATTTAGTCTTAAAATAATAAATGACATTAATTTAATCATAGAAAATAATGGATAATAGTGTAGTGCATAGTTCAAGTCGTTTTAAATAGTGGACGGACATAGTTCGGTTGGTAGGGGCCACCCGCCCACCCCACCTTCGCTCGCATAGTTTTTCCATTGGATATATATGTTTTATATTGTTTAAATTATTCCAAGAAGAGTGTTATCCTATGGACAAACTATGCGAGCGAAGGTGGGGTGGGCGGGTGGCCCCTACCAACCAAACTATGCCCGTCCACTATTTCAAACGACTTGACCTATGCATTACATTATTTTTCACATATATTTTTTTAATTTAGTCTTAAATTAATAAATGACATTAATTTAATCATATAAAATAACGGATAATAGAGTAGTGCATAGTTCAAGTCGTTTGAAATAGTGGACGGGCATAGTTTGGTTGGTAGGTTGGTGGTTGAACTATGCACTACACTATTATCCGTTATTTTCTATGATTAAATTAATGTCATTTATTAATTTAAGTCTAATTAAAAAAATATATGTGAAAAATAATGTAATGCATAGTTCAAGTCGTTTGAAATACTATGAGAGCGAAGCTGTCATTGATGTTGGCAATGCTTTCACGGAGATGAACACCGACGTTCCATAAATCTATCAATAGCTATTGAACCCATAAGTATTCGTTCTCATAGCAACAATTAATACATTAGCTAGGAAATGTAATTACTTTAGTGTATTTTAATTTCCGGACAAATAAAATTGTACCTTTAAAAATATAGATTACTAATAAATAATCAGAGACTGTAAATAAAACGTTAACGATATTCCGTGCACAAAATTCGAGAGATAAAGAAACCCGTATTCTCGCAGTCCGCGATAAAATCGAGACCCGTCGGGTGTGCGCGACTGCCCCATAACCGTTCCGAGGTTTAATTTTCAATATTTAAAAGTGTTATCGCCCGCCGCCGTCCTACAAAAGCAATAAGCGCAGCCCCCGCAGAAAAGTCGTCGACGCTGCGAAAGGAAACGACTGCATTGCGGACGGCGGCGGCGGCCGTTCTTCGTTTTCGGCATGTGCATCGGCCGGAGGAGTCAATATGTACGGGGTGCGCGAGTGAGGCATTATAAAAGGAAATTGTCTTTGCGCGCGCTGAAATATTGCATATTGCTACGGGGGTGGCTGGCTGCTCTGCATAATCCAATTTGGCCACGAGCCGCCGTAAATACAGCGGCCCTACTAGGGGTCCCTAAACGGGTTTAAAGCGGATAAATTCGCCGCGAAGCTATTAGCATTATGGCAATTGGACTATAAAACATCGGGTTTAGATAAAGCGGCGATAAAATTATGAGAGCGACATACAACGGCTCTGCCGTATAAAGAGCCAGTGTAAAACCATCAAGTTATAATAGATACTTTACAAGTTTTTTTTACGCTGAAGAATAAATTAATTACACCATCACATTTTAGTTTTATACCCGTAATTCATAAAACGACAGACAAAAATAACGCTCCGTTAAATTCAAAATGTGCAGTTACATTTTCACAACTTCTTTTAAGATTATAATTTAGACTAAATTTAAACGCTGTTACAATGAATCAAATGAATCAAAATTATATTATCAACAAATTTATATCTTCTCTAAAATACCATCAAATATACTGGCTGTATAAGTTTAGATTTTAATTTCCGAATTGAGGACCTCTAGCTTATCTGAGGTGCATATTTGAAGAAAAAAATTATAAATTATATTATTATTTGAGTCAAGTAATATGGCCTTAACGGATCTCTATGCAGCTGAATAATACTCTGTATTTCTGTCTAATTAATAAAATAAATAAATCCTGATTTTCTAAATAATCCCACATATGTGTTCAGTAATATTTAATTAAAAAAAAACTTCTATTTCGTTCCAAGATAAGATTTTTTATTCAGTGCCGTAGTAGTCTTTTTCCATTGCATAATTAATTAATGTACATGCATAATATACATCCCTCTGTTTTTATTTATCAGAAGCCGATCTTGCTGGGTGGCGGCAAGAACTCCATAAAACATTATTCACACAAGAGTAAAACCCGCCTTATGAATTATCAAAGCGTCACATTATCAACTATGCCATCTACTTCGGCAACTTCGTTTTTATGCACGTCGTCGCAGCGCTGCATAAGTAATTACAGTTCGCGATAAATAAACAAACGCATTTAGATGGTCCGCATAAATTAGGGCTGCCGCGGGGAGCTACGTTTAATCGATATATGCAGACTGCAGTGGAAATAAAACATGTAATTTAAACAATTACTAAATAGAACATAATGACAATGGGTTTTTACTACGTTATATGTTATATATTCCAGCATAAAATGCTTGAGTTTCTTGTATTATGATTCTCTGATTCTTATTCTGATTTATTTTATGATCTACTGATTCTGTATATTTTTTTTCATATACGTTTTCTCTATTATTTTATTTTAGCTTAATTGTAATTTATTTTTCTTTATAATTAGATTATTATTTTCGGTAAAGTTTGGGCCTTGGACACTAGTTTTTATACTGCTTACAGGAACCATGAAGAGGTTAAATAAATAAATAAATAATAGCGATCCATCTTCATACAGACCAATTAGATAGTGGTGGAAAACTATTGGACTACTTACAAATAGAAGATAAGATAGAAGAAATTGCAGATGAAAAAGAGGCATTATCACCAACACAATTTGGTTTTAGAAAGAGAAAATCAATTATAGATTTAGCAATTTTTAATGTCCAAAAATAGATGTTTTTTTATATTGATCGCCCACTCATCGTCTTCAAATGCCCTGTCATCTAAGTATGACAGGGTATTTGAAGACGATGAATAAAATGTGTAGACTATAAAAAAAGTAAATTATTTTTTCACTAAACTCGCACATTCTTATAAAACTAAATCAATTATAGAACACATAAATAACGAATCTCTAGTTCCCTAATAGCCGTTTATATTAAAATTAATACGCTAACAAAACGAAACACACCGTTTCGCTGGGAGAGAGGACCATAATTCCTGATTATGCATTCATGAACGGGCGCGCATTATTAATTTATAGTGATAATTATTACCTGTAATTGCACGAGGCCATTAGTGCATTATACCCATGCGTGTATGTATGTGTGTGTGCGTGCGTTATCGGTGATCAATATGTGCGACCCGCTAAATTTTACGGCGTGAATTATCGATGGATTATCGCCAACAATTACCGTTACGGTGTTTTATTAATAGACTGGCCGGGGATGGCAATTTTAATATTATAAAAGCGAAGCAGTGGAGGTTTTACGATCATGTCCTGTTTAAATATGCGATTAATGCATGATTAAATGTATAATGGCGTTGTTTCATATATAATTTATATATGCGCAATTAATCCTACAGATGTACTACAGAGGTTAGTACTGCTCATATTGTATGAATCTATTATTATTTTATACAATGTTTGGGTGTTAAATTATATAAAGCAGCATATAGCCATATAAACTGAGATAATCTCATAATGGTACAATATTTTATACTATATTTTTTTACACATGATTACGAAGAATATTGTATACTGTAAAATAATTCTTCTTCGAGGTTTCTTGTTTGTTCAATTTGTTGTCGGTCTTACTGTTTTCTTCTCACTCTTACTGGTGGACCAGAATTTTGTATACTGTAAAATATTTCTTCTTCTTCGACTGCTAAAATCTCATAATGGTACAATATTCTTTACTATAATTTTTTACACATGATTACGAAGAATATTGTATACTGTAAAATATTTTTTCTTGAAGGTTTCTTGTTTGTCCAATTTGTTCTCGGTCTTCCTGTTTTCTTCTTACTTCTTACTGGTGGACATCATCAGAATTTTGTATACTGTAATATATTTCTTCTTCTTCGACTGCTAAAATCTCATAATGGTACAATATTCTATACTATAATTTTCTACACATGATTACGAAGAATATTGTATACTGTAAAATAATTTTTCTTCAAGGTTTCTTGTTTGTCCAATTTGTCGTCGGTCTTCTTTTCACTGGTGGATATCACCAGTGAGAAGAAAACAAGAAGATCGAGAACAAATAAAAAACCTTGAAGAAAAATTATTTTACGATAAAAGAAGTTGGAGAAACACGAAACCTCGAAGAAGGGTTATGTTATAAAGGGTGTCCCAACAAAAGTGCACGATTCAAATTTGATGCCTTTTTTTCTGTGGCATCCCTGAAATATCTACAGTTTATTAAAAATGGAGCGCTACACAAATGAACAACGCGTTATCATTGTGAAAACCCATTAGGGAGCAAAATGAAGTGAATGCCGATTTTGCGAAACAACTCATCTTCACCGAGGAGGCGCATTTTCATGTGAATTGGTTCGTCAAAAAACAAAATTTTCGAATTTGAGGGAGGTTCAGAAAATCCGTACGAGATCTATGAGAAACAAATGAAGGAAAATGAGGCCGGAAATACAGTGACTATGAGAAACGTTACAGAAACACGAAAACGGAATTCTTGTGGCCTCAACTGGATAGATGCATACTATCCAAACGAAGCCACAAAGTGTTTATACGTTAATGAACTTAATTTAAAAAAAAAAAAAACCAGCTTCTATCACCTTAATAAACAATGATTCCGCAAGTCGGCTAACATCTTTATGCTCTCAATTAAAGACACCCCCCTTGTACTTGATTGTTGATTGCGGCGCAACTGTACGTAGCGCGGTGTGCTCAAATATTTACATTAAATTTACCCGTTCAAGCGCGCCCAAATCAAAACATTGAAAGTCATCGCTCTCTCGCTCGCTTGGCGCTCGCGCCGCCACCACAAACACGCCGATTATTGTTTAATTTCATACATCAAACGTGTGTTGGTACAAACGCAGGCTGCTAGACCGCCTGCCGCGCGTGTTTCGCTAAATTTTCTAAACGGGAAATAATTACCGAGTGAGTTTTCGCCGGCGTTGGATTAAAAAAAGTTTGACAAAAGGTGTTGGCGATGGTGGCGGCGCGATACAGGTGTTGTAGTTGGAGGCGCTAACGAGGTAATTGCGTGAATTGTCGCCTACGTAAAAACGCGATGGAGTCGTTTACAGTGGAAAATGTGGGTGGAGAGGAAAAAAACGGTGTTTATATTTGCATATTTAGGGTCTAAACGTTTCCTGTAGTAGTATATTTTGTATAAATGGTGATTTGATAGGTGAACTGGTGGTTACTTTCCCGAATTACTAGTAATTTTGTAACATTTTTTTTCATGTAGGTCCGTTAAGGAGATGCACCTGACCAGTATTCAAGCTACCCCTTTGCTGTATGTACGGTGAATAAGGCACCTTACACGGTCAATAATACTGTCAATATTTTAGAATAATGACAGTATTAATGTACGATAATATGTTTAAAACTTTCAATATTCTAAAATATTGACAGTATTGCTGATCGTGTAAGGTATACTAATGATGGAATAAATAAAATACTGATATTTACCCGAATAATTGATTACTTGATAAATAATGAAGGAGGATTCAAGAAAATACTGACAGTACTAATATTGACAGTATTATTGACCGTGCAAGGTGCCTTTATCACAGTGCTGAGATTGATACATATCGTTTTAAAATGGAGATAACCATGTTGATATGAAAGGCACCTTACACGATCAATAATACTGTTAATATTTTAGAATAATGACAGTATTTCTGTGCAATAATATGTTTAATACAACTAACCCTCTAGGAGGAAAGTTAAACGCCATCTGGTGATCCTGATGGCATGAGCATGTTGACTGTTATTACCAAATAATTTTAAAAATAATACAACTAACCCCCTAGGAGAAAAGTTAAATGCCATCTGGCGGCACCACATTAATTAGCAATGCACACCCATATGGTAATAACCGTCAACATGCTCATGCCATCAGGATCACCTCCAGATGATGTTTAACTTTCCTCCTAAGGGGTTAGTTGTACCATTTTTGTATATAACCACTCGAGATATTGTGTGAATCCATCCTCACTAGCTGAGCTACACTGATGAGATCTAATAAGATCGAAATCTAGATATGTAGATTGCTAAGAGGTGGGTTCACACTTATATATGTGCTACGTCATTTGGTTCGATCGAATAATTATTAGCGAAAAATATGTAGATTTTAAAATGAAAGTATTATCATATCCTCTCATTAATTAACAGTTCTATTTAATTTTAGAAACATTGTCTGCCATAGTATATTTTTGCATAATTCTGAAATAAACTGCATTTGGTGAAAATATTTAATTAATTTTAAACCCGTAACTGATTAAAAATGGCGATTGTGTCGCCGGATATTACAATACCCGCCATAAATTAATTTGAAAGCTGTAAAACGCGAGCGGCGGCATTCGGAAAATGTATAAAATTGCAGGCACCGAATTAATACCCGCCCGGTTGCTATATTCGGGGTGAAATTTATAACAGCGCATTTGCATTCGTTTATTTAATTATCGGCGGTGGAGCCATGAATAATGTTCAATTATTTCTATTATTATTATTATTATTATTATTATTATTTGAACAGACACATCTCATAGTGCGATATATTGCAAAGTAGAAAATCACCCGGCGCATCCACCATTATTTAAAATAAGTTTTATGAATTAATTTCATATTAGTCGATGTAATTAATTCTAAATAATTACTGCGCATCATGGTTTGTCGCACACCGCCCCGCATACACTATTGATCAACATGATTTGTTAATTCCGACTTGGCGAATGCAGACATACCAACATACGTGCGCATTGTAACAATGCAGCAGAACGTCGCGGGGCGTTAAGAAAATGAGAAGTAATTCCGCCCCGTCTGGTCGGAGCGCGATATTAGGCCGTTCCGAGTTGATATGCAGGCGACACACATACATGTGCAAGTGGGTGCACAGGCCCCCCTTCAAACCCCTACCCCCTCGCCGCACGTTACATACGGTCTGGCGGAGCCTTATCTCGACGTCGCAGACAGACAACTAGCGGGGCGGGTGAAATTCAGATTGCATCGCTTTGCATTTCTACGTATATTATTTTTGTGTTCGAAATTTTGAGCGATTAAATTTGGCAGGGATGTAAAGGTCTTCATTTTGGGGATTGCGACGGCGATCGATCACCCGTCCAACCCTCATCGCGGTCTAACCTGAGCCCGTTTAGTCGGTCGTCATTTGTATCTTCCACCTTTTGTTTGCGCCAGGAGTTGAATTTCATTTCAACCCCACACACACACACACACATACAGACACGAACTCTAAAACACGCGCCCGGGCGCAGATATTGGATTTTAAAATTGGTCCCGGCCCCAATCGTTTGCTGCGTATGCAGAAAAATTCCATTTATATTTATTCTTTTCAAACTTTTGTAATATATTTCCCCAGATTGCGGGAAAGGGGAAGACAGAGAAACGCTTAAATGTTTTATTGATGACAGACGGGGCATCACTATGTCTACATAACGTTGTCATCAAAGTTAGCTATGCAAAACAAAAGACTACAGATGTTTTCAAAGGATACTTGATTGAACAATTTGTTAAGATATCCTATGAAATAAGTTTGCTGGAGTATGAATTCACGCTATTTTATAATGCAGCGAACTACTGCGAAAAAAAAAATTAAAATTAGCGGACCATCTTACTAAAATTAGACCCACATCAATACTCTCCATAGTCATGCATGTCATTTTGTATACGAAATTTCCATGTTAAAGGTCGTTTTAGACAAGACAATTTCTTGACTCAAAAGTTGTTCAAGAAATGAGTTCATATATCATCCTCCCATACAATTTGTCCTTGACAAATAGAACGCGTTATATTTTTCCATTTGATCTACCATCCAATTCAATATTTCAAATAATTTGCTGTATGATACGAGACAATTTAGATTGTCTCGCATCTTGACTAACTTTTGAGTCAAGAAATTGTCTTATCTAAAACGACCTTTAGTCAAGATGCGAGACAATCTAAATTGTCTCGTATCATACAGAAAATTATTTGAAATATTGAATTGGATGGTAGATCGAATGAAAAAAATATTTCGACTATTGTGGGCATAAAACGTAACGAAAATTGAATTTTTTTTGCTAAATGGTACACGGCAACATACCTTCCTTCTGGTGTAATTTTTTTCCCGGAAAGTTATCGCATATTTCCACAATCTTTTCGGTAAACAATACCTTCCTTTTCATCAGTGATGTATTCGGAAAGTAAAAATATAACTCGTATTTGTCAAGGACAAATTGTATGGGAGAAGGATATATAAATTCATTTCTTGAATAACTTTTGAGCTAAGAATTTGACTTGTCTAAAACAACCTTTACAAGTATTTCGAATACCTACTGGAAAGTCACGCACAAAACACATATAAGACCAGCATAACTAGCAACATAAAAAAAACTCAGTACAGAAAGTGATAGGGTCGCAGTTAGTATTAATATATTTTAAGAATTCGTTAACTTTCCTATTTATAAGATAAATAAAACGAGTTTTTATTTTGTTTTTTATCACACTTCAGTTACACTTTGCAACTAGTTCCGGCTAAGCTCATATTCGAGTCATCGGAGGAGCTCGAAAATGGCTAGAGCTTAGCCGAAACTAGTTGCAAAGTGTAACTGAAGTGTGATAAAAAACAAAGTATAAAATCGTCCTTTAAAATGAATTATCACAAAGTAGACGCCTTAACAATCCAATATTTCCTATTTATATTTTTATTCTATAGTAAATTTCGAATATTTTTTGAAATTTTTAGTAATATAACATCATTTGTTTGCCAGTTCCTAATAAATTATCTCTGTGTACACTGAATTACGAGATCACTGTTTCTTTTTCGTGTTCTTTTCTTCTTATTTTGTATGTTGTTATGTAAATGGATGTAAATCTGTAGAGCAATAAATCTATTATTATTATTATTATTATTATTTAACAACTTTGTTATAATTAATATCAACATCAGCTAATAATAGTTTGTATTATACACACCAAACCCAGCATCCAAGTCTGGAACAGCTCAAACCGCAAAAACTCACCTGTAACAAAAAAGAAATCACAATTAAAAAAGGACAAACAGAAATATATGGAAATACAAATTGTGTTTCAAATTTAATTACAGAGCTACCGGTGCAAAATGGCACACATACGGGGGGGATGCTTTTACACCTCATCCACCCAATTTTATTAAAACCGATCGCTCGTACAAAAACTCAACTCCGCGCGCGCGCGCGCGCGCTCGATCGTGGATAATAAAACAATAATGTATCGAATTTCCGCACAGAATTGAATTTGGATTAAGCGCCGCCCTGAGAGAGAGAGGGAGGAAACCGATATTTTATCGGGTCCTTCAACAATATCTCTAACGGAGTGGTGCGGTTGAAGGGACTAACTAATTAATCAGCATCCCGGGGAGTGGGATTGTTGCACTAATTATTACATTACGACATGAAATTGATTTAAGCAGGTATTATGTAAAGATGTTAATTACTTAATTGTTAACGCGCTAATGCAGGCACACTAATTAGACAATTTGCTTTATTAGGATACTTTGGTGGTAGTAATATTATTATTAATCTATTTCGAGAAGATAAGTCATTAATAATGCAAACAAAAGTAACCCAAGTTTATTTGTAGAAGGAATTAAAGAATAAAACAAACCTCATCAGAAATGAGAGATAAGATTTTGACCGTTTTTGACATCATTTTTGGTCATCATACTACACTACCCAAATTCTAGCTATAGAGAGAATTCAGCGCAATTTTATTAAATTTCTTTCATTTAGGTTGGATAATGTTTACCCCGTAATAAATTGTAATTATGGCGAATTGCTTTCTTGACACGAGGTATTGATTGGCATTGGCTGACCGTAGAGTTTCAAATGATGCCAATTTTGCACTGAAGCTAATCAATGGCAAAGTGTAATGAAGGCGCTTTCGTTCAACATGATTTATCATTGCTAGTCGCCCCCGTGGCGTGCACTATCGCTCAGGTCTTGCGGGCGTGCGTCGCCGGTTGTAAGGGCCGAGGTAGAATTATGCGCAAATAGAAATCAGCCTAGAGTGATAAACGAAAGGCACTCAAGTTATTAGCATCTGTTAATTTCTATGTTCCTCGCTTAGCTGCCAGGGACTAGCACACATTTTATGTTAAGCACGCTAGGACGACCGCTAGGAACTCGCCTATAACCAGAATTTGTAATAGTACCAATAGATTGTACGGTGATATACTTTTTGTTTAACTTTGTTTAACTGTGATACATCGCAAATAGCTTTTTATATATTCTTATTCTCTATATTATTTTTTTTCTTATTTAGTATATAGTCATTATATTATATTAGTATGTAATATCTTGTTGCGGTCCTGTAATTGGAATTTTATTATTCTGTTGGGCAATAAATACATTTATTTATTATTATCATTTACACATTACAAAAATTATTACAACTCATCTGTGTAGCTCAGCTACTGAAGGTGAATTTACAATATCCCAAGAGGAATATAAAAATATATTTATTTAATTTATTACTCCTTAAAGTCAACTGCATCTATATGCAGCAAGACCAATGGACATTAATTAAAATATTATATATATATATATATATATATATATATATATATATATATATATAATCCTGAATTCACCTCTTGATGAAAAAAAAAATTAATGTAGTGACTGTCAGAAGGCGTTAAACTTTTTCTGTAGAGAAAATTACATTACTTTAAAAGATTGACCTTTTTTTTCATACCAAGTTTTCCAGGTCCACAAGGAAATGACGACTATCAAATAATAGCAATAGTCGATATAAGTATTATCACAAATGAAATAAGTTTAAGACAAAATTCACCCGTCAGAATTTGGCAGCTCGCACGCAAAATTGACTGGTGGGACGAGTGAGTAGCCTTAATAAAGAGGTTTCACAATGGGCCCATATTGAGGCCTAAGTATCTGAAGCTATGCTACCCTCCAGCCAACTATCCATAACTAACCAGAACTATCAAGAAGACAAAATTAAAATAAATATAATAAAAACTACAAAAAAAATCATATCCTAATTTAAACCAATTGTATAGGCTTTATAGGAAGAAAAAGTGTTCTGGTCTATAAATTTCACGCTGACCACAAACTTTATTCGTGCCCTCTAGCTATAAATTGTGATGGTGGCATGATAGTCGTATAATGGTCACATCAGATTTTGTGTTTACTGTAATTATTATTATTGTGTTTTTCAATAGTAGAAAATGCGACGGTGGCAGTTCCATGCTTTTTTATGTTAGTGCGTCGTGCGTGGGTGGCTCTATAACTCACATCGCAGCGCATAAAAGTCCCCCCTTTTTTGGGACAATAAATATAACTTTAGTTCGCACATAAAATAGCACGAGGGCTTTTATTTATGTCCTTAGTTTATTTTTGTGCGTGCGGAGAACACGTATTTTTGCGAATCTCCTAAAATTTCAAAACTGAAGAGACTTTGTACAACATATGTATTTATGTTTATTATTATTGTTACATTAAACACGTTTTGTTTCGTGCAACAACCAAAATTTACATTTTATGAGTATGAGTTTCCATGTTTTTTTTTATCACATTTCTTATATAATGAAATTTTCTACTATTGAAAAACACAATAATAATAATTACAGTAAACACAAAATCTGATGTAACTATTATACGACTATCATGCCACCATCACAATTTATAGCTAGAGGAACGAATATTAGTTTTATATATATATATATATATATATATATATATATATATATATATAAAATATATATTAATAACTGTATTTCTTTCTTACAGACGTTAGTTCCAAATGTATCTATATTTTATTGAAAAAGGAGAATCATTCAATTTGGGCTCGGTTGTATAAAGCATATAATTCTCGAGTTAATTTCCAATCCGTGATTCAAACGTCAGTTTTGACAACTTTGACAGATAATGCGACGTTGCCATTTATAAACAAACGTACATCAGGTTGTAAAATGGAAAGTTAACAATTTAGGCAACATCTAATAATATAATCATGGGCTATAAGTTTATTCGTGTTAAGGTGAGATACAGGTATTTCCAAATTTATGTATATTTTATTGAAGAAGAAAGAGAATCAATCGTTATTGAAGCTAAACTGTCACGCCCTTATAGACAAAATTACCATTTTATAAACAAAATTAAATGACCGTTGTAATCCTGCCAAATACAGTAATTTTAAATAAAGGAGATGAATAAAACTACTATGTTTTTTACCACTTATAATAGTGGTAATAAGTGGTAAAAAACATAGTAGTTTTATTCATCTCCTTTATTGAAAATGAATTACCACGTAGTAGGCGCCAAAACCATTCAATTTCTGACAGTAATTTTAATTTTTTTAAATACTTTATTTGGTATAACCATTACACACAAAAATAAATTATTTTCATTAAAAAAAGTTGTGTGTGAAACCATAACCCAAATCTTTCCCTGTCTAATTATTTAGCTATATTTATTGCAAGAGAGATTAGATATATGTATAGTTAGGTACGTCGTTGATATTTCAAGTGAGCTGATGCCGCCTCGCAAATCCGGCCATAAAGTGTTTGTGTTTTTTTGAGTTATGTAGAGATTTTCGGAAATATGTAGAAATATACAGTTTTCAAATTGAGTGTGATTTTTAATTACTTTACATCACAAGTATAAATCTATTTATAATTTTAGAAATACGAATCTTATTAAGTAAGGGTGCCAATAGCTGAATTACGCTATAAACGCGCCATTCATCTTCCCACTTAGTTGGTAGTCGATAACCCCCTACTACCCACACACAATAAAACTTCCACTCCACTATTAATTAAATCGCGATTTCATTTGCGCACACCCGCACAGAGCGAGAAATTCTCGAATTAAAAGACGATCGCACGAGTCTCGCGCCGATTCAATTTAACTCCTGCCTCCTCCCCCAACCCGCGGCCTAATATATTTACTCGGTTTCCAGGTTAATCCGGACTTGCAGTTTCTAATTACTTTGCAGTCTGGCGCGACGTAATTAGCCGCGCTCGCCTTGTACATCCGAAAAACGATAGCGCAAATTAGTCGCGCGCGAACATAACACACATATTAACTTCAACAGAGTGACTGTGGATATTGTACGTTACAACTTTTATTACGTATATACGTATAAGTTTATTAAGTCTCGATTGTAACTAATTATAAAGTTAGTTAACTCGAGAAATGCATTTATGTAATTATGATATTTATATTGGCAGTATATAATTATGATATTTATATTAGTAGTATATAAGGTTATATATATGGTCTGTACCAACGTATTCGTCTTAAAATAGTTTACAAAAACTACTTAACCATAGCTTGTACTACAAGTAAACCAATGATAGATAAGTTGCTACATAGTGCATTACATAAGGCCCTTTTGTTTAGCAAGGTTTATCATTGCTAGTCGTCCCCGTGGCGTGCAGTACTGCTCAGGCCTTGCGGCCGTGCGCCGCCGGTTGTAAGGGCCGAGGTAGAATTATGCGCATCGGAATCGGCAAATAGAACAAGAAACAATAAGCCAGTACCAGCCCAGAGTAATAAACGAAAGGCACTATAGTTTCATGTTCCTCTGTTTGCATTTGGTAATGTCAATTTACGCGTTAAAGTTATCAAATGTGATGTTTGAATCCCAGAGTGGAAATTGATTGTGATGAAAGTAATCTGCTTTTATACACCCCAGTCTAATACTTTTATACATCCCAGTCTACAGTCAACTGTAAGCAACAGTATTACTAAAACGATAGTGCAGTCAATTGAAACAACAGACATTTATGAACGCACGGTAGAAAATCGAAACTATTATTATTGGCATCGAATCATTTACCCTTTATTATCTTCTGATAAGCAATTGAGTAGCTTTAATAATGGTAATAGCGCGTCCCGAAATCCATGGCTTTATCTTTACTCCTCCGAATTTGTCGGAAACAAGTGATCTTAGCTATAACAATTTTACTGCTGAAATTGATTGCCGCATTTGGGGAGCGCGCGCGCGCCTGTAAACTTTATAACTAGGATAGATTATCAATTTTGCGTCCTTTATGGCACCGGATGAATAGAAACTGGGTTGCTGTTTTATCGCTGGGTGGGCGTAATTAAAGCCGCATTCAGGTGACGCGAGTGACCCGACGGCGGCGGCGGCGTCGGCGGCGGCTACCTCCCCCTGAGATACCGCGTATCAAGTCCCGCGGCGCGATCTATCATAACGCTGCGGGGGCTTATCGCGCGCGCCCGGAATACCACCGCCGCCGCCGCCCCCATTTGCATAACTTCTAATCTGCATACACTTACCCAACTCTGCGGCAACAAACTTTGCGCGAATGCACTAATTTATTCCTTTTTCGCCCGCACGTTATTATACTTAATGCGTCGGCCCCGGTCGCGCCGTGCCGCCGTTTGAATTTCATTATCGTTGCCACAGATGAATAAAGAAAAATACATACCACAACTATTGTGGTAATGCTATGAAATGAACGCGGGGAGGTGTTGTAATTTATTTAAATCCGTACAATATGAGACGCTTTCACAAAAAATCGATCTCAAGACTTCAATATGCAACAGTAGATGAGCTAGAAGAGCAAAATGCCATTTGTATACGCGTCTAAAATCAGATTTTTAGTTATTAGAATGAAAAACATCGGTTGAAACATGGAAAACACCGTTTAAAACACTCGGTTGTATGAAGCATATAACTCTCGAGTTAATTTCTAATCCGTGGTTCAAAGTTGCCAAAAGTGATAATTGAATGAGGGATTACAAATCAACTCCCCAGAGTTATCTGCTTTATAGAACCAAGTCTAAGCATGTTTCATGCGTTTTAAACTTCGAACACATATATCACTGATGTAAAGGAAGGTATTGTTTTACCGAAAACGTCTTCACGTTTTCTAATTAAAAAAATATATGTGAAAAATAATGTAATGCATAGTTCAAGTCGTTTGAAAAAGTGGATGGGCATAGTTTGGTTGGTAGGGGACATCCGCCCACCCCACCTTCGCTCACATAGTTTTTCCACTGGATATAGATGTCTTATATTGTTTAAATTATTCCAGGCAGAGTGTTATCCTATGGAAGAACTATGCGAGCGAAGGTGGGGTGGGCGGGTGTCCCCTACCAACCAAACTATGCCCGTTCACTATTTCAAACGACTTGAACTATGCATTACATTATTTTTCACATATATTTTTTTAATTAGTCTTAAATTAATAAATGACATTAATTTAATCATAGAAAATAACGGATAATAGTGTATAACATAGTTCAAGTCGTTTGAAATAGTTGACGGGTATAGTTTGGTTGGTAGGGGACGCCCGCCCACCCCACCTTTGTTCGCATAGTTTTTTCCATAGGATAACGCTCTTCTTGGAATGGTTTCAACAATATGAAACATTTGTATCCATTGAAAAAACTATGCGAGCAAAGGTGGGGTGGGCGGGTGGCCCCTACCAACCGAACTATACCCGTCCACTATTTCAAATGACTTGAACTCTGCACTACACTGTTATCCATTACATTCTATGATTCAATTATTTTAATTTATTTACTTTCGCTTAATTCATAAAAATATGTGAGAAACAATGTAGTGCATAGTTCAAGTCGTTAACTTAACTATGCCGGCCTACTATTTCAAATAACTTGAACTCTGCACTATGGTGTTATCCATTAATCTATATTCTATTAAATTAATTCCATTTGTTAATTTACGCCTAATTCGTAAAAAAAGTGAGGAACAATGAAGTTCATAGTTCAAGTCGTTTGAAATAGTAGGCAGGCATAGTTAAGTTAACGACTTGAACTATGCACTACATTGTTTCTCACATATTTTTATGAATTAAGCGAAAGTAAATAAATGAAAATAATTGAATCATAGAAAGTAATGGATAACAGTGTAGTGCAGAGTTCAAGTCATTTGAAATAGTGGACGGGTATAGTTCGGTTGGTAGGGGCCACCCGCCCACCCCACCTTTGCTCGCATAGTTTTTTCAATGGATACAAATGTTTCATATTGTTGAAACCATTCCAAGAAGAGCGTTATCCTATGGAAAAAACTATGCGAACAAAGATGGGGTGGGCGGGCGGCCCCTACCAACCAAACTATACCCGTCCACTATTTCAAACGACTTGAACTATGCACTACACTATTATCCGTTATTTTCCATGATTAAATTAATGTAATTTATTAATTTAAGTCGAATTAAAAATATATATATTAAATAAATAATAAAAGTAAACTGGATTTGTTTGGTTTGTATATAACAAACACTGTCTGAAATAATAGCGAAATGCCCCACACTGCTAAAATAAACGAGACGATTTGTTTTACGAGCGCTCTAGATTGCAATAAATAAAATCGCGTATTCCCACTCAGGTGATTAATTGCCCTGGAGATTTGGAATGCCGCCACTGCAGCGGATTGCTGGGGGGGTGGGCGGATCCGTGTGTTATTTGTCACGTTGCGGCACAGTTTCTTAGGCGAGCGGCATCGGATGCAGTTGCAGTTACGACCGCAGATAGTTGAGAGTTACGGATTTAATTGCATCGCCATAGTTCGCAGCAGTTTGCGGCCGACACGTTGTGTTACAACCATCACGATCCCCCCCACCGACACTTGCCCCCATTTATGGTCGAGTGTTTTCATACAAACATTACGAAATTCATTCTTATAGCTCGGGAATATTAACTTATTAAAGTTTAGATGCTGTAAATGTTGTTTTAAAACTTTGAAAATTGTATTGCGCTTTAAGATACAAAACAACTAGGAGATGAAATGGCATGAACTTATTTGGTATGTACCTGAAGCTTTTTATAGTTTAAAAAGGGATACGTCCACACACGTATTAAACAAAAATACGTGGAATATAATGTTCGACTGCACATTGCCTTTAATCTGTAATCTAAAAATATCTGGTGTGGGCCACCACACCACACGACTTTCCGAATACATCGACATTATTCACCTTTACTTAACATTTTCAAGATTTTTTGAGAAAACGACATTTTCACATTATGACATTTCGACATTTCGACACTTCGACATTTTGACATTTTGACATTTTAACATTATGAAATTTTGAAACTTTGGAATTTTGAAATTTTGAAATTTTGAAATTTTGAAATTTTGAAATTTTGAAATTTTGAAATTTTGAAATTTTGAAATTTTTGAAATTTTGAAATTCGTCAACATGCAGTTACACTTTATGGTTTAAATATATGGTGGATGCGCCGGGTATGTGTTAAGTCAATCGAATAAATCATGAATAATTTTTAGTGTTTCTATTCTCTCATTTTTCAACAAACCAACACCGTACAATTGTAAATATAGCAGTAATGCCACCCCAGGGAAAACTCTTTAAAAAATCCATTGAATTAATTAAAAAACACGCGTGCCCGCTCCACGCTCGCAAACAACGAAGTTGTGTGGGTGCCCACTAAAACGCAATCATCGGAATTTCCCATAGGATACCAACCCCACGCCGCCGCCGCCGCCTTTACCTCAAACCCAAGCACGTACAAGTGTTATTTCACGCCTTAAGATAACACGCGGTTGATTCAGCCCCCCGTCGCCCACACATACGAACATTTTATATTCCGCATAGATCGGCACTTAACGAGCGCAATTACAGACGCCCGCCCCCCCGCCAAGAAACACAATTATGGCGGCTCGGACGACAACGGGCGGCTATGATTTAATTACCCCCGTTGCGGCGGCCCGGCGGTGTCATGATTCGGCGTGTCGGGTATTATGATGACGGAGGAGGAGGCTGAGGGCACGACGGGCCGCGTCCTGCATAATTAATCGTCCCGCCGCCACCCCAAGGATTGCGGGGCTAGTGTCGAATTTATTTACGTTTGTAATAGAAACTCGTAGGGTTTTACGAGGCAGGTCGATTGATAAACTTGTTTTGTTTCGACAGAAACTATCAAAATTATTACAATGAATACTATACATATACATATACACACCTCCACACATTGAATAAGATAATAATCTTATTCAATGTGTGGAGGTTTGGTCATAGCTATTACTTATAGGAATGAATTTTAAACATGGGTCGTCGCAGGGTTATCAAGATGATGATATAAAATAACGAAAAGAATTAGTGGAGAATCGTAGACTGTATTTAGTCCACTACTTGTTAGTCCTTCTATAGCCTCAAGCATCCTACAGTCACAGTGACAAATCAACGGAATTTCGTCAATGATAAAAAAAAAATGCACAGAATATCGTATAGGTACTCATATATACTTTTAACAGCAACGTACAGAGCGTATAATAATACACTCAACTTTATATTCGTGTGCAATATCTTGCTGTTGTCTTGTAATTGGAATAATGTGAATTCTGTTAATATAATAATAATGGCAATAAACACAAGCGTAAACTTAAACAATCATTAAGGTATTGGTTACGTTTATCCAGATAATTGATTACGTGATACATATTGGACTAAAGCAAATACAGACAGTACTAGACATGGCAGTATTATTGACAGTGTAAGGTGCCTTTAACAGCAATATTTTCTATAGGATATTTATAAATATTGATAAGAAGCATGTAACATAACTGAAAAATTTCCATTGTGATGCACTATAAAACGGCAAGCCTCCGATATTGATAGTTTTAGAATTGTGTTACATAAACCTATCTTTTATTACAACCCCCACCGTCTCCGTATAAGTTTTTCCTCAAACGCGATTGAACGCTGCAGGTTTATTGCAGTGCATTTCCCCTGGAGAATTGGATGGATCACGCCACCGCCACCTTGGGCTGCACCATTTATAATGGCATTCACACCTACGCAATATAAATTGCCGCTCGTTCAAAAGCGCCGGTGAATTGAATAAGGCGCAGATTGATTCCGACCGCCCTCCCTCCCGCGCACTCGGGTAACATGTATGTACTGTATGAAGGGCGAGATTAATGCACACTGGCGGTGCTAACAGCTGGAAAATAATAAAGACGCGCGCGGAGGGCGGTTTATTTGTAAGCGCGTCGCAGGTGTTGGTCTTTTATCCGCCGCCGCCTCCGGATGGGAAGATTGGCGTGGCGATTGGTTCCACTCGCAGTAAATAACGAACATCGTAGATTACGAAGGATTTATTGGGCATGGGGGTGGTGGTGGTTTAATCAAGAGGCAGAGCTGTATCAAATATGACCTAGTTGGTGAGATATTGACCACTGAGTTATTTATTTATAAACCGATATCTGTTATATTTGTATTATTTCTTTTTTAATTCTTCGTTTATAATAAGTCCGATTATTGCAGTCTATTTTCATCTAATGCAATTTCCAATTTTTGGTGGGATGGGTAAATGCAAGCTGTGATTTAATGAATTTCCATATCCGGTCCGTCGCATAAACACCCTCTCTTTAGATAGCACCCGCACCCACCACCTCGCCCCGGTGAAAAAGGACGCGGTTAATCTCGCAGAGTAATATCGGGACATAAATCACCCTGTCAATGCGGTTTTATATTTAATTTCTCCTTCCTGAGGGGCGGGCTTTTCCGACGAGACGCCGCCGTCGATTAATTTCCAGGGAATTTACAACGCAGCGAGTTGAAATAATGTTGAATTCAGTTAGGAGAACATTAAAAACAGTAGATATAAATAACTATGCCTTTAATCAAGAGATAGATATATTGTTGCATATCTAGGGAAATTGTTATACATGTTGATTTAGAATTTCGAATATATATATATATATATATAAATTATTTCTGGTTAGTGTATTGTTGATTGTTTATGGGTTAGTTCTCAGTATACCATCCCTAATGTATCTGTCTATCAGTCTTCTAGCGTCTTGAGGAAAAAACACGTAAGGGTGATTGTTTATTTTCATACAGTTTAGTTTAGTTTAGTTTCATACAGTAGCCTTATAATCGAAAGTTTTCCCACGTTATTTTAAACCACTGCATATATTTCACTGTCTGACCGGAATACTATTTCAATTAACGAGTACATGCTAACGAACACGAATAGGGGCTAGTTAGCCAAATACGATTAGCGTCGGCCTATAAATTCGCACCCTCCCCGACGCCTCATCTCTTTAATTAAATTGCAGCAATGGACGCGGCGCGGCTGTACCACCCCGCGCGCTCGTGTTTTTCGGGGGATGATTTGTAGTCCGGCGTAAATATTCCAATTAATACCGCAAGAGCCGCCGCCGCCGCAGCCTGTTATCGTTACGCGCGACCATGATGGATGGTCCGCTAATCTGTCATAATGCGGGCGACAGCCCGCTGGACCTTGGGGACGGCAGCACGCGCGCCCCCGTGGTCCTCATCATGGATAAAGCGTGTATTACGTATGCTCGACAGTTACCGTCACGTCTGAATTATGCACAGATTACTGTGATGTACAGGTTACACAGCTAATTGTTTAAATAAAAAATTTAAAAACATATGTGTGATATATCTGACAATCAAAAAACACTGCTAAAAAAACAAAGTACTAGGCAAAATTCTCTACAGATCTAGATCACGACGTTGTACGAAGTTCTGGTAAGTGATACACAACATAAAGAAAACCATAACAGAAGAGAGACCACTAAATGCTATAGTAGAAGATGAATGGATAGGACACTTTAAGAAACTGTATGAAATATTGGATGCCGAGCGCCAATCGAGTAAACGATACCATAAGAAACTATATCAAACTTTGGATGCCGAGCACCAATTGAGTAAACTGATACGACCATTGATTTATTATTAAATTTTTATAGGCGTTGTTGTATAATATATGTTGTTATGTAAATTGTTATTTGTACCAGGCCACCGTCATACAATTGATTTGAATAAATTACACAATGTTTATAACAAAATGACAATGGAAAATGGAAAGTCTCAACCTGAGCACCTGATTCCTTCTATTTATTTTTTATTTTTAACTTTTCCGATGCCGATTTTATAGGCTGGGTCGATAAAAAAATTATGCAACATATTTTGTTCAATTTTTAAAAAGATATTAGTTCAGAACATATCAGTGCACCAGATTCCCGAAAGAAAGCTTTTTTTACGACGACCAAGTCGAACATGTTTCATTATTATTATTTATTATTTTTATCAGGCCACCGTTATACAATTGATTTGAAAAACTTACACAATGTTTATAACAAAATGACAATTTGAAAACGGAAAGTCCCAACCCGAGCACGTAGTTCCTTCTATTTATTTTTTATTTTTAACTTTTCCGCTCTTATCTGGACATGCCGATTTTAGAGGCTGGGTCGATACAAAAATTATGCAACGTATTTTGTTTAATTTTTTGTTGGATCCTAGTTCATAACATATCAGTGCACCATATTCCCGAAGGAAATTGCAAAATTTTGATTATAAGTATTTTTTTTTGCGGGCGATAAAAAAAGTTTGCAATATGTTTTGTTTCATGTTCTTACTGATCCTTATTCATAACATATCAGTGTATCAGGTACCGAAAGGAAATTGGAAAATTTTAATTGTAACATTTTTGGTTTGTGCGACAACATTGAAACTATTGTTTAAAGTAATAGTAGGTACCTACGCAAACTATAAAAAAATGGATGATTTTTAACTCAATATGTATCAATAACGTATTTAAAACGTATTTTAAAACATTAAAAAATTTACACTCCTTTAAGCGAGCTCTAAAATATTACCTTTTAGATTATCTACATTATGATGTAAATGAGACATTTTTAGTGATTTTGACCAAAACGGCCATGTGTTTCTGAAATTGTATATTTTCGGTTTGTTAGTCTTGGTATATGTAGCATTTTTGTATCTCTTCATGTATGCCGGTACAGTTTTTTTGTGATTTATGTTAGAATCCAGTGTTTGTTTGAGCGACAAAAGTTTTTTGTGGTTTGGTTCTACTATAAATTATGTTAATTAAGAAGTATAAGTACGCAATATTTCTTTTATATATATATATATATATATCAGAAATTGAATGTTTTGACGTTTACTACGTGGTAATTAATTTTCAATAAAGGAGATGAATAATGTTACATAGTAGTTTTATTCATCTCCTTTATATGTATGTATATAGACGTGTCTAATAATTTCGTTATTATCTGTAACAACGACAATAAAAACTATTATTATTATCATGTTTATTTGCAACTATATAACCAGTAAATTGATAAATTGTCTGCATAGCAATTTATTTGATCTCTTGATATATAAAACACGTGCTCATACTGATTCACGCTCTATCGCACTCCCTAGCATGTGCAGAAAAATACAGCAACACAATACATTTGCGAATTACACACTAATTCGATCACGCGTCCGCAGTATATCATCATCCCCTCGTATAACAAATCCGACGTTCTAATGAGGGTGGCGGAAGATGTGTGCATGCTTCGCGATAGCGAGGATTACCACCACCCTCACGACTACGATTTTGCATTCACGCCATACAACAGCCGCGACAAATATTGAACTTGCAAATACTTTCGATGAGTCGCCCCCGCAATTTCTTTTTCAACCCCCACTACCGCCGCCGCCGCCTCAATTCCCTCCGCTCCAGCAAACTTTTGCCAGTTACAATTATGGGAATTACAAATTAAATTGTACAAGTTTCTAAATTTACGGCCCGCCACCCCCGCCGCGCGTTATTGTGCTTGTGGCGTGTGGCGTGACCTATCTGTCGGGTTTGTGAGGGATGTTTCCAACTTTTCAAAAGATAATGGACGTAGGAATATGATTTCCATTAATTTCCATTCGCGGGACGACTCCCCGCGTAGCCGGGGCGAGTGCACGAATCGCGAATCAACCTTGACATTAACGAATACAAATCGAGAAAAATTCAGGGTGGAGGGTAAATTAATCAGCCAGTTTATTTTTCATGAATATTTTTAGCATCCTATGTTATTAGTCTGTCATCCCTATTTAGGTAACTCTTAAGTGGTGCTTTGCAAATATACGTTACAAAAACATGCAAGTGGTAAAAATATCGGAAGGAGCATTCGCTGATGATGTCGTAGTGTTAGCAGAAAATGAAGCTAATCTGCAGCACAACCTGAGTGTATGGAATAAACATCTAGAGAAGTACAATATGAAAATGAATTATAACAAAACAAAAGTGATGATAATAGGAAACTGGAAAGAAAAAATAAATATAATGATAGAACAACACAAAATAGAGCAAGTAGAACAATTTAAATACCTAGGAGTAGCACTGACAGAAGACGGGAAAATGGAAGGTGAAGTTAGTAACAGAACAACAGAACAACACAGTTAAAACATACCACGCATTGACCAATATACTACAAAAAGAGATCAGCAGAAGGACAAAAATAAATATATACAAAAGCATATATAGACCTATACTCACATATGGGAGCGAGACGTGGAAACTAACGAAGAGGGATACAAATAGAATACAGGCAATGGAAATTAAATATCTCAGAGGATTTTATAAAATTCTGCAAACGTTTGTTTTTATCTTTAAAAAAAACGTCTATCTTTATAGGGCTATCAGCCGTGAGACTTTT
Source organism: Lordithon lunulatus (assembly GCA_963942505.1). Classification (NCBI taxonomy): domain Eukaryota; kingdom Metazoa; phylum Arthropoda; class Insecta; order Coleoptera; family Staphylinidae; genus Lordithon; species Lordithon lunulatus. The sequence continues at coordinate 2,349,048 of OZ012668.1, forward strand.
CCGCCGGTCAAGGGAGAAGCTCAGAGGAGTTTAATCACCCTAAACTTCACAGAAAACCTCTGAAATACTGTGAAAGGTGATTCGTGAAAATTCGCTCCCCGCTGGGGATCGAACTCAAGCTACCCAATGCTCAGTACGAGACGGATGACGCCTCTAACCACTCGGCCACTGAGCTGGGTGTTTTTATCTTATTTGTATTAATTGTGTTTTTTTAAATATTACTAATAGTGCATACTGAAAAAGGTTCACTAGCCCTGATATAGGTAATAAATACTCCCTATATTAGTCGAGTCATATATATACATCAACATTAAAGAAATCCATTCCCTCCCTATTTATTCAATTCACCCTCATCTTTTAAATTTGCTAAGCGCAATCAATACCCGTCGCCCGCCGCACAAGATTCCCAACTTTTTCGTTCCCCTCAGCTGTTATTGATAAAACTTTCGCGGTTGCCCCCGTGCACGGAATGAATTACGCGTCGCCGTCGCCGCCACCGCCCCCCTCCGGCAACCTGGCACCCATTCATTTGCGTCACGGCAAAAGCGAATTATTTGCGTGCGTTTCGTTTTCAATAAAGAAAAAAATGTAGGGGCGGCCGGCGGTGTTTGATAGAAAGCGCGCCGGCGGCGGCGGCGGCAGCACCACCCCGCCGTCGGCATTAGTGCAACTTCAAAAGCATCCGGATGCTGTTATCTGCGCTAGGAGGGGCGAGTGGGGTGGGATTGAAAGGAAGAAAAATACCGATAAGAAGGTTAGACATCTCTGGTTAGACGTAATAAGAGAAAACTGATGCAGCTATGGCGGCCATTATTCTGAATAACTAATAAGTTTTATATCAAACTAGGTGAAATTGCCGTGAGACAACGGGGGAATGATTTTTTTGAACTAAATTTTCAGTGATTTGAATAAAGTCAATATAACATACACCAACTCTACGAACGGTCCAATGCGATATAATACTTGAATAAAAGCCTCATAAGGATCGTCCTGCATTATCTTCAATAGACCATTTTATCGTACGAGTCAAAAAGGCGTAAAGAAAAATGTTATCATCACTAGATCATACAAATGCGATTGAGGATGAACCAAAAAGATTCACAGCTTATCTATGATAAAAAATGACTAAAAGTATGATGAGACAAAATACTTCAGACTTTTTTGGAAATAAATATAGTTTATCACCCAGCTTAGTGGCCGAGTGGTTGGAGGCGTTGTACTGAGCATTTGGGGAGCCTGAGTTCGATCCCCAGCGGGGAGCGAATTTTCGCGAATCACCTTTCACAGTTTTCAGAGGTTTTCCGTGAAGTTAAGGTAAATACCGGGTGATTAAACTCCTCTGAGCTTCTCCCTTGACCGGCGGTAAAGCCTCACGGCTGATAGCCCTATAAAGATAGAAGTTTTTTTTATAGTTTCTCTTTTTCATTCAGATATTATGATGGCTTGGGTTGTTAGCAATTAGAATTAAACCAATATTTATTAGAAACAAATGTTATTTTTTATATTTATCACATAATCATTGCCAAATATTATAGAGTTGTCTGATTTCTTCCTTATTTCTGTGATTTTTACTTTAATATGCATAATTTCGATAGTAATGCTTAATTAGTACCCTAAAGATGTAGTAATCATCGCAACACAAAAAAAATCATAAGAGTGTGGGTCAGTATTGACCCACCATATCTTAAGCAGCTGAGGTAGTCACCATACCATCTGAGGGTCAATAATCGATATTTTGTATTTTGTGTATCTAACATTGTACATTTTTAACATGGTGTGATATATCATTATACCATCTCAAAGTTTACATGTTAACTGTTGTTAGTTTACTCTAGTAGTTATTTAACTCTAGTATAAGTACTTGTTGATTACTAATTGCTAATATGATATATTGAAGTAACATCCTGAATAAGCTCGGAATACAGAATAATATATTCTCCTAATAAAAATAATGCCTAACAACTGTTTATTAATTATGCTTAGCTTAGCATCCACTTAAAAAATCATAACGCTTGCTCAAAATTTATGAAGGTTCACTAATCGCCATCCAAGTTTTAAATTTTAATGAGCGCAGATTATTTTCGGTATTACAAGATGTGAACAATAAAAGTCGGCTATCATCATCATTACATTTTCATCACCGCCGGTCGCATTTAGTTTCGCAATGCGTTTCAGCCGGGTCGCTCTGAATCACGCGCACTTTGCCATGCAAATATATTCAAATGGCCGCAGGGGGCAATGTCCCCTTCGTATTAGTAATAACATGTAAAAGTTCACTCCCCCGGATGGCACTGCACGGATGCGACGGAGTGTGTGAAATATTTACCCGTGACTCGACTCTTTTTGCCCACTTTAAATTGATGGAAAATGAAATGAACTGACAGAATTTGTTGTTTTTAGCTTGAGTTAACAAGACGAATTTATTTTGATCACAATGCGACAGACAGGCGAGTTTACAGGATTTGATGAGAGAATACAAATATGATATTGAACAGTTGGTTAATTTTTTTGTATGGAAATTCATACTGAGCCTTCAGCCCGTATGACATTATCTAGTTTCTTATATCGTTTCCAATGCAGACACAAACTACATAGTGCAATACACACATGTAGAAAATAATATAGCGGAGGAATAATAATAAATTCACTAAAACAATAACAACACCGTAATACACAATATTAATTTTTCATTTAGAAATAGTTATATCGTTTTTGATGTAGACACAAACTACATAGTGTCATACACACATGTAGAAAATGATATAGCGGCGGAATAATAATAAATTCACTTAACAATAACAACACCGTAATACACAACTTTAATTTTCCATTTAGAAATAGTTATACAGTTTAATATATCTATTCGTATATATAAAACGATATAGGAAACTAGATAATGTCATACGGGCTCAGTACGAATTTCCATTAAAAAAATTAACCAACTGTTCAATACCAATTATATATATTTATATTTTGTCATCAAATCCTGTAAACTGTCGCATTGTGATCAAAATAAATTCGTCTTGTTAACTCAAGCTAAAAACAACAAATTCTGTCAGTTTATTTCATTTTCCGTCAATTTAAAGCGGGCAAAAAGAATCGAGTCACATTACGACTTGAAATATGTTCTTCATAGTTTTATCCATGATCACGACAATGGTATTATCTAATATAAACCATAAATGAGGCATTGAAGGCAAAAGTTGACTAACTTAATTATCACCCTAAAATACACTCGAAGTTTAACTTTTTATCAGCTATAGCTATTATTTCATTCTATTTGTTTTTACCATTAAGCTTTCGAATTAACAATATAATAAATTCTGAAACTTATGGATTTAATAATTATTGATAGAACCTTAGGGTATTAGTTGATGGGAGTTATAAAGGCTAATTTCTATGAGAGTATCATGAAATAGTATCAAACATAAATAAAATAAATTATATGTCTGTTTACTTACTTTTGTCTATTAAATTTGTAATTATTTAGAAACACTCATCCAATTATTGTAATTAAATAACTAAGCACAAGTAATAATTCTCATCGCACTTCATAACAACCATAAAAACACAATCCCCTTCATACAGTTATATTTATATTCGGTTGTGAGAGACGAACCCCCGTCGCTTTCTTTGGGTCTATATATAATAATTCAATTATCCGTTATGGATCGAGGCTTTCTTCGTGCCATGCAATAAATCTCCCGCGGATATGATCTCCCTCCACCTCTGTCACAATCGAACGCCAATGGGGGGTGGCGGCGGTATTATTTCGCGCCGCGCCGTAAATATATTAAACCGGACGGGGGCCCAGGCTCGCGTCCAATATATGCACGTCGGCGTACGTTACCATTAGGTTTATCCAATATCCGGATTGTGTTTATGTCGGGCATAATCATAATGTGTGTTTCCATTTGCCACGCGGGGGTGGCTAGAACGCCGCGCTCTACGGCCGGAGGGGGTCGGTTTAATTAAAAAGTTTTAACAGGATGATGATAATCGACTGTGTTTTATGATTATATAGAACCAGTTTCGTTTTTATTATTGGCCTTACGGATTAATAAATATATCGTATGTCTATAAATTTCACAATAAATGTGAAAACAAATTCATATTGGTAATTCAAGGATAGCAATTTTATAAGAATAACTTGCGTTTAAAACGGGAGATTAGTTTGTTTATGTAATTGATCAAAAGAAAATGTACGAGTGTGACGAGGGTTTTTAAAAAAAGTCTACGACAATCCCGTGTGCAAAAACTATACTTGAATATATAAGTGTGAATTCACCTCTAGATTTCGATCTTGTTAGATCTCTTCAGTGTAACTAAGCTAGTGAGGATGAATTCACACAATATCTCTAGTGGTTATATACATTTGGAGTCTAACTTGAATTTGCATACGGTTTTGAATTAAAATTTTCTATACACTATGGTGTTAACGGCTAAATTTATAGGTGACTAGATTTAGGAAATTAATTTATTCGTTAAATCTCGTGCATTAAATTTATCTAAAAAGTAATACAAAGCAACTTTCTCTCTAGAGAGAAAGTTTAATGCCATCTGGCGACACCACATCAACTAACAATTCAATGCCAATATCCGTCAACATACTCATACTATCAGGACCACCGAGTAGTGCCCTCTATTTGCATAATATCCCAACAGAGTATTTGGGATATCAGCACAAAACCTCTACTCGGTGATACCTGATAGCATGTTGACGGATATTGCCATTGAATTGTTAATTTATGTAGTGTCGCCAGATGGCATTAAACTGTATCTAGAAAGTTCCTTTGTATTACTTTTTAGATAAATTTAATGCACGAGATGTTAACGAATAAATTAATTTCCTAAATCTAGTCACCTATAAATTTAGCCGTTAACACCATAGTGTATAGAAAATTTTAATTCAAAACCGTATGCAAATTCAAGTAAGACTCCAAATTGTTTTCCCAGGCAATAACTATCAATTCCCCACATTTAAACCTCGCATTATCCAGAAAGAAAAACGAGGCAGAGCTTAACTAGCACCAACTGCTTCCTTCTCGTGTGTATTAATTCAGCGCGCAGGGTGGGGTTGGAGCGTCTGAATAATTCAAAACGAATTTTCAGTAGGACCACCCTCCCTCTCTTTTTAGAAAACAGGGTCAATCTGTAGTTACTAATTAGTTTTGCACACGCATTAAAAGTGGGACGCATTCGTCGGAACGAATATCGAGAGTTGATAATAAGGGCGAGGCGTGGGGTGGCGGGGCCGGAATCTAATTAGAATCGCCATTGTCGGCGTAACTCCACGAGCTTTGTTTGTTTTGCCACAAAAGAAAAGGGCCCAGCTTTTGTTTATCAACTTAATTACTGATCGCCGAGTATGATGTTGCGGTCTTTTGATGTTCGTAAGTTTAACTGGAATCGGATTAATTAAGTTAATGTCATAAAAAGTTACTGTAGGGCTAGGCTGTCGTATGGTTTTATTTAAAACCCCGTTTTCTGGGTGATAATGTTTCCAGCTACCAATGTTGCTAAAGAAATTGAGGATAAGAAAAAAGTAATGTATCTCGAAATTGTGAAATGAAAATACTACAATATTCTATTGTATAATATTCTCTTATATAATATTATATTATATAATATTATATTATATAATATTATATTATATAATATTATATTATATAATATTCTATTGATGTCTTCATTTTTATATTAAAACAACTCGTGGCTTCTGTTAATTTCATATTTAAGTGGAGTATTGTAACCCTCAATTAGGTGGCTGTGTTTCATACCATTGGTGGTCATGCGGGGTATTTTGTACCCCACCCACTTTTAATAGTTTATCTGTGAGGCAAATAAATTAATATTTTTCAATCAATTATAAGAATAATGATAGCTTTTTAATATAAAGTATATAAAACAATTAAGTTTAAACATTTAAATATTATATACAATAATTTATAAATTAATAAAAAATTGTCAACAATACTCATAGAAATATAAGTTAAAGTTTAGTTTAATTCTAAAATGATTTCAGACTTGCCTAATTCTGCAGTGATCTTCTGCTGGTCATGCATGGTTGATAAAAGCTCAATTGCTTTTTAGGAACACGTTGATGCACGTGCGGGTATCCCGGTACCCCAAATTGCAAAAGATGCTAGGTTTTCGCTAAACTGTTCACAATGGATGATAGAAAATGACCGAAGTAGATAAATTCTTCAACTAAATATGTCAATAAAAGGTTGGAAGAGGCGCCAGCCTATCAGGGTTACGAACTGGTGCCACAAAATATCCCGATGGGATACGCTATAGCCCAGTGCGACTAATTAAGGGTTAAATATGAAATTAACAGTTACTACATAAACAGAATTCTTTGCTTTTTTCCCCAAATAATTTTTAAAATTCAATACTAAAATATTAATTCGTAGCATTTTGATTCATTGTTCACCGCCGCCCCCGGGCCATTACAAATCTCCGCCGAGCGCCTAAATATTCAGCGCGCAATATTAAAGCGTTAATATTTCAGCGGCGCCGCGGGGCCGCAAATAATGTACAAACCTGCGATTCCCCGGCCACCGTGGCCGCCGCCACCCACCCCCTCCCGAAACGTTGGCTGGTTCAGAACAATACGTATATTTCCAGCTGACCTTACACAGACACCCAAGTGCACAGATTCCCGCATAAATCAGACGCCCCGGGGAGGCTACGGGATTAAGGGGCGCCCGGCCTTTAATTATGCATTACACGAGCACCCCCGAAAATTATTGCAACTTGACAATGCAGATGTAATGCTAACACAGCTAATAATCGTAGGGAGGGAGGGTTATGGCATTTTGAAAGTGTTTGTTGTGTGTATGTTTTGACTAAAGTAATACAATTACCACAGCATGAAATTTTTACTTTACGAATAACAGCACTGCTGTATAAGGAAGGTATTGTTATTTATTTTAATCAAATAATAAAAAAATGGAAAGCAGGAAATATTTAAATGATAAAACAGGAAATAGTATATGCATGGAAAGTGAATTTTTTTGCATGAAATAAGAAATCTCATAATTGCAAGATATACACTTTCCATCGAGTTATGAACACTATTTTTCCTACGACACCAAGACTGCTTTCACACGACGATGCTTGTATGCGATACCGGTATGCTGGATACACATTTTACATAGGGCGCTAAAGTATATGCTTGTGAATGCTCCTATTTTCCAAAAACTGTTACAATAGTACATCGAAATTGCATAAGCACATTCTACGACACTTGACGTACAATTTTTGTGGTCGAACGTTGTCAGATCTAACACATACTGTTTTTCCATCCACATGTTTGTTCCATATGCAAAGTTAACAATAATGTATGTAACATCCATCAATGCTAATCACGGAATAGAGATAAAACACCAACCAAAAAGTCCAACCACACACGATTTCAAATGACTTGAACTAGGCTCATTCATTGTTTAAAATGATTGGGAACTGTCATTTGTTTTGATTCACAGAATACATATAAAACACTAAAATAATAAAAATTATACAACTAACCCCCTAGGAGGAAAGTTAAACACCATCTGGATACATTTTTGCATTGTTTTATAAAATTGTGGATAGACTGTCAAACAACAAATGAATCCACATAGCCAATCACAATCGTAAACAGCCGAATCGCTTTTTGCAATTATATCCTTAGAAAATAAATACCAGTATTTAAAAACATTTCACAATGTATCAGGGTATCTTGGGAATCCGGTTTTGCAATCCCTAATTCTAAAACTATTGATGATACCAAAGGGCACGACCGACGATTATATGATTCAAGTTGAATTCTTTTGTTATGTCTGAGATAACGGCGCCGCGTTTATGGCCACTTTAATTCAGGGGCGTCGGCGGAGGCGGCAAACAAAAAATATAAGAAAACTTGCCAGCCCCCGTTTGGAACAACACACAGACGAATGGGTTGCGTCTGCGGCGACGGGCAACAAAGAACTGCCCCTTGCAGATTTGAAATTCAAATTTAAAGTTTTTATATAGTCTACTGTCTGTATTTGTTTCCGAAAACAACAGTGTTATACCACATTACGAATTCCATAAATAACAGCTGTTGCATTTTGCTTAGGAGTGTGCATATCATACTAATTATGTTTATTCTGATTGGACTTTAAATTGGTTTCATTGGTTATGAGTATTTGTTGTTAAAGATGACTGAATAGGTAAAGTTTAATAATGTTGCAGTCACTGGTCAACTGAAACTTCTACGCCTTTTGTATACTATCGTTGATTTTAACAACAAAACAAATTGCTGCTAAAAATACGTTGAATAAGCTTGATCCCTCTCAAGCTTATTCAACTTGAACAATTCAATTGAAGTAGAAAAAACCGATGATTATTTTTCCACATGAAAATACTGTACATTTCTAGAAATATTGCGCGAGTAACCTGTTGGTTTCGAGCAATTGACATCATTATCTCGCGCCTGAATTCCCATCGTGTCGCCAATTAAAACGGAAAGTGCATGTCGTGAAATGCCCCGACAGCAAGAGTTCATGGGAACCCGGGGGGGTGGCTGTGATGTTGCTGCGCTTTGAAGGTTTGCATTGTAAAGCAGGGGATTAACAGCGGATGTAACACAGGAAAAAAAGCCTGCGAGTGGAACACGTTACACATAAAAAGCGATTCGCAACGGAACGTGTAGGGAGTTCGCAAAACAAATTCGATCGGCTTACACGGGGCGGCACTTTCCCGAAATCGAACATAAAACTCTCTCGCTCCCTACCCACTAGGGGTGGGCGAGCGGGGTGCAGGATTAGGCCCTAATTCCAGTCGCAATGTCGCGATTAACATAAAACCGACATTAGTCCGAAATTCGGCGGCGGCGGCGCAAAGCAATTACCCCAGACCCACCCTTATATAGCTATATTCATGACGGTCGCGTAAGAATGAGGCTGGATTAAATTAAGAAAGCGAGAGCGGGTTTGCGAAATGAAAGAAGGGGGTTTAAATTATAACCAGCCTGTCCGAAAATCGACAGTTTTCCCCCGATTGCACTTAATAAACAGAAACAGATGTGGGGTGGCGCGGAGGCGCGTGGGGGAGCTTATTGAATAACACGCGACGCACTTGGGGAAATAAATATAGCGGGATCGATAATTGGAGTGCTCTTGGATATGGCACGGCCGTGTGCGACAACCTGTTCCGTCACCCCCCAGAAGAAATAATATTTTTCTTCGAATGGAAATTACATGCAAAATATTATTCTTCACTATATGCATATTGGTTTGAAAATAATTGCATTGTGAGCGATTTTATTGTACATTTATAATGGTGATTATAAAAATCATATGCTACAAATCATATGTACGTTCAGACCGGTTGTAAAAAAGCAAACTGGTCTGTTATCCATGGTAAAAAGATAAATAACTCTTTCAGCGTTGGTATATTCCACACTCTGCGAACGCTAGTGTAATAATATATTTCGATGTGCAACCCTTCCTCCTTTAATCGGACTATATCTGATTTTGTTTGAGTATTAGGTGTTCGATAACGATCATTTCTGTTAAAAATAGTTTTTATTTTATAAAATTGAAAAATTCCATGAGCTATTATTCATTAAAAAAATGTTAAACAGTAGTAGAAGCTCAGTGCAACTATAGTTTATAAAACTAAACACACATACATGCTAAACCGACCAGACTGTTTCAGACTGTGCTTTTGTCGTAAAGCTGACACAGGTTAAATAACAATGGGCCGGCCCGGGACTACGGCACGTGCTCGTTATGTGTGTGCGGGGGCCGGCTGCATGTGACACCGTTGCGGGGGCATGCATGCGCGCACGCCGCCGCCGCCACCGCCAAAGGCGCCAGCCCATTTTTCCGTTATTCATCGTCCCTCCATAAATTTTTATTAATTAAAATCTGGCCGGCCGCAATTCGAATGCCGCAATAAAATTGGGGCCGGAGGCAACACGTGTATGTAACTACCATGTCGGAAATAAATAATTTCCTCCCCCAAATGTTGTTAACTTTTTTTTGATGGCAGCGTTAGCACACAATGTAAATAACAAATAGGCGATATATTAATATTTAATAATTGTATCAATATATCAGCTAGTATCAACAGTAGATGTATAAACAACATCCGATATGCAAATGATACAGTCATAATAGCAGACAACCGACAGGATGGTGCAGAGAAGAAAAAACGGGTTAAATAAGTTAGCTGGCAGTATGGATACATATGAACCTGAATAAAAGTTCACGATCTCATAAAAAAAAATGTTGTAGAAAATAAGCCCATAGAAAAGGTAGGAAAATACAATTACTTAGGGATCTGGGGGTTCATTCTGTTGAGTTCAAACTAGTCAGTTACCCATGGCAAGTAAATACAACGATGGAATTGTTGCAATCTATATTAAATTATAATGCCCGACAGTTAACAAACACATTTTTTTAAAGAAAAATATAGAAGGTGGGGTGGGTGGGTGATCCCCACCAACCAAACTATGCCCATTCACTATTTCAAATGACTTGAACTCTATACTACACTATTACCTTTAACTTTCTATGATTCAATCAATTTTATTTATTAATTTAGACTTAATTTTAAAAACATATAGGGAATAATGTAGAGTTCAAGTCATTTAAGATAGTGAATGGGCATAGTTTGGTTGGTGTGGGACACCAACACACCCCACCTTTGCTCGCATACTTTTTTCCATTAGATGACACCCTTTTTGGAATGGTATAAACAATATAAAACGCCTGTATCCATTGAAAAAACTATGCGAACAAAGGTGGGGCGGGTGGGCGGCCCCTACCAACCAAACTATGCCCATCCACTATTTCAAATGACTTGACATCTGCACTACACTATTATCCATAACTTTCTATGATTCAATCAATTTCATTTATAAATTTAGACTTAATATAAAAAGTATATAGGTAATAATGTAGTGTGGAGTTCAAGTCATTGGAAATAGTGGACGGGCATAGTTTGGTTGGTAGGGGCCGCCCACCCGCCCCACCTTTGATCGCATAGTTTTTTCAATGGATACAGGCGTTTTATATTGTTTAAACCATTTCAAGAAGAGTATTATCCTATATAAAAAATTATGCGAGCAAACGAGGGGTGGGTGGGTGGCCCCTACCAACCAAACTACACCCATCCACTATCTCAAATGACTTGAACTCTACACTACAATCAGCTGGAGCAGTCCTGAATGAAACTTGTTCGCGTTTCTTAATGAATCTAGTACCATGTAATTCACGTTTTAATTGGTAACTACTGTACAATAGTGTGTTGTAAATCTGGGTTGACTGTTAAATCGGTTTATAATAGCATTGCACACCGAACCTTATTCCTCTATAATAAATAACTGAACGTAACGCGACAATTGAAGCGTCATGAAGTCTATCCAATTAGAATCGAACCGAAACTTCTCTCCGGTTAATTCCCGGCGGCGTGCAGCGCTAATTGAGTGCGGCTTAAAGTCGCTGGCAATGGGAAATATAATATTGACATAATTAAACGCATCCGGCAAGAGCTCGCGACGTCTTCATCGTTCGACGGCATTAATTCCGCCGCAAACAGCACAATTACCGCCAATCAGTTTGCACAAAACCTTCTATACAGCGTCGTGCTCTTTTAGCATATTTTTTTTTTGCTCGAATGCCACCCTGCGGCTTGCCGCTCCGTAAAAACTTCGTTTGCATTCCCCGACGCTGAAATATTACACGCTGAAGTAATTAATGCCCGTAATGAAATCGCCGCCGCGTTTAAAAGTATTTACGGAAAGTTGGCGAAACGGGGGCGATCTGCTTGCTGTAAATTAGTTTTGCGGTTTTTGCGAGGGTGCGTAATGCAAGTGTTACCCTCTTCTAAATTCAATTAGATTTAAAGAAGCACTATTCTGTATTTTATAATAAACTGGATTTATAAATTTCGACTGCCTAAATTGCACAAATTAAACAAAATACAACAATTCAAGTATTAGGAGCTATGTTTACCAAAGATGGATTAAGCTCTCACGAAATCAAGTGTAGAATAGAAAGTGGCCTAAGAGTGTTGGGATGCTTATACTCCGTGTGGTGGGTCCAGCACATCTCGAGGAAACCTGTTGTGATATACTGTTACACTTAATCGATTGTCTAGGTAAATAAGCTTGTAATCCAGCAGTGGTTGCCCTCAAAATTTTGGTGACAGCGATGGTTCTTCGATACACATCATAAAAAATGCAGTGGGAAGTAGATGGTGGAGTGGGTACTGTGTTATAGAAGTGGAGTGGGTACTGTGTTATAGGAGTGGAGTGGGTACTGTGTTATGGGAGTGAAGTGTGTGTAGTAAACTGATAAATGGAACATCTGAACGCGGTAGACTTGGACTACTTCAGACGAAGACTAAACTACCAAATAAGAATTATTATACAACTAACCCCCTAGGAGGAAAGTTAAACGCCATCTGGCAGCACCACATCAATTAGCAATGCACACCCATATGGTAATTATATATGTTTTACCAAATAAGGTAATATGGAGCCAGATGACAGTATTAACTTCTGAATTTTACCGAAGAGGACTGAGATGGTTTGGACATCTTATACATATGAGAGAGGAATGATGACCAAAGAAAATATTCCAGTGATTATGTCCTGGGAAGCGTAAGGGGGGACGATCGAGAAGATCCAGAATGAAGACCAAGACAATCAGAGGCATAAACGAAGAGAATGTGGACGGTATTAGCGTATGGAAATTCAGAGTGGAGATCCCCATGATAATAATAATAGCAAACGCTCTACAATCGCATCCCTGAACTATGCCGGTCTTCCATTTTTCATAGTGCAAACTAACCCCCCTATTCACCGACGTTCCATAAATCTATCAATAGCTATTGAACCCATAAGTATTCGTTGCTATAGCAAACATAAATACAATATCTAGGGAATGTAGTTACTTTAGATTCACTCTATTGGAATAATTAAACAAAAGGTGTCAAAGCTCCAATCGCAAGCGCTATTTAAGGTGTTTGACATTTGTTTTGGCATATTCTATCACAATGATGTTGTCAATTTATCCATTCAATAGATTAAGGGAAGTTTATGGGATGTTGGTAAATACGGGCATCATATGACAAACAAATGACAGGCTTAGTTTGGACTATGAAAAATGTTTCAAATGTTTTAAAATTAAAAACGTTACATAGCAGACTACGACTCGGATGTACAAAGTAGATAACTCTCGAGTTAATTTCGAATTCGTTGGTTTTGACAATTTTGACACATAATGCGACGTTGCCATATGTAAATAAAGGTACATGATGCTATGAAATGGAAAGTTAATAAACATTTATGCAAAATTTAACAGTAAAATAAATAAAAATCAAGGGTTATAGTTATTTCGCCTTTATACAATCGAACCTAATAGATTCCGTTTATACAGCCACGCAGAATAAAAACAGCATATAAAATTCAATTGAATTAAGCTTAAACCCAACTAAAAGTTTTAACAATAGAATTTGAAAACACCAATCGATCCTTTAATTACACATAAACCGTACACATTAAGGCCGTACGGATTAATTCAGCAGCAAGCAATTTCCATCTAACTGCCGTCCCCAGCGGCGGCCGCTTCTTAATCCCCTACTCGCAACCCCCCGAGCAATTTATTGATTGTTTCTATTGAAATGCGCAATTACACCCCAGCCGCATATAAATGCAAATTAAAAATACGAACTATCCGCTAACTTTTGAAAATTTCAACGTGCGACATACGTGACGGCCTTTAATAAATAACCCCCCGATCGCAATGAGGAATTTAATTACGTGAGACGCGATAAATAACGCGCTTCCCCGCCGAGATGAATTGTGGCCGCCACGCGGGCGATATTGAAACCGATTAGGGGCGAGCGCGTGCCGAACCCACATCCCCCAATAAACAGGGACGACGATTTTATCGGCAATAAAAAAACATGCTGGCACATTATAAAATTCAGCGCAAATTTTGCAGACATAGATGTATTGAGCGATTAATTATTCTAAATTGAGACGTTTATGGTAGCGTCTCAATTATGTTGATAAAATTGGTGAAGTTCTTTGGCAACTGAGCATCAATTAGGCGGTGTAATTGCAGCGGCAATGTCATTAGTGGAGGCTAATTTGATCCCGGTAGACAGAGGGGGGAGGGCTAAACGGACTGTCTGCTGAAGAAGGGTCGGGTAATTACATTCGAATTAAGATATAATAACAAATAAAATAGTTATGTGGCACAGCTACATCCAATAACATTAGAATTGTAAATGTAAGGCAACAATAAACAATAATAGGAGAAAGTAAAAAAATATATAAGAGGTAGACCAAGAAAAGAGTGGGACAACATAATAGAGGACATAATAATCAAGAAAGGAAAAACAGTCAAGCAAGCAAGAGAACTGGCGAAGAACAGAAAGGAGTGGAAAGAATTTACAAATTTATAAACAACAGTAATTGTAAACTATAATAATGTTAATAATGTTAATGTAATAGCCTACACCGAAAGGTAAAAGGCAATTGATAATATATATAAAAAAAAAACTTATATGTTTATAGGGCTATCAGCAACACAAGTGATAGTTCGGTCGTATATATAGATGGTGTTATCAGTCTTGAGGATTTTCCGCCAGTCAAAACCGAGTTTAAACACCCGGTATTTACTTTACGTTCACAGAAAAACTGTGAAAAGTGATTCTGAAAAATTCGTCCCGATATGGTGCGAACTCAGGCTCCCCAATATTAGCATGAGACGGACGCCTCTAACCACTCGGCCACTGAGCTGGGTGCGAAATAAATAGGTTTTTATAGAGAGCCAGGAAACCCTTACAACCTCCTCATTGAAAAAGATTACATGCGCGCTCCTTATTGGATAATTGATAGAGTTGTTTATTTTTTTTGTTTATGTTATTTTTATTATATATTTTTTGTTATTGTTATTTGTATGATATATTGTTGTCCTCTAATCTGTTGGGCAATAAACGTTATTATTATTATTATTATTATTTATCGGTCGATTTATTATAGGCTTTGATTGTTTTTCCACTAACAAATAAAATTCTCGCGAAATCATATTATTGAGTGGAAAACGTAAAAACTAGAGGCTAGAGCTGATTCAAAGAACTACCTTTGAGGGGTAAATACATTTGAAGTGTGAACCCACCTCTTAGCAATCTACATATCTAGATTTCGATTTTAATCTAGATCGAAATCTAGATATGTAAAATGCTAAGAGGTGGGTTCACACTTATATATGTTTTATACGATTGGCCTTGTGCTGATATCTCAAACACTCTGTCATAATATTATTCCATAAAGGGCACCTCCATTCCTGATGGCATAGCATGTTGACACTTATTACCATATGGGTGTGCATTGCTAATTGATGTGGTGCCGCCAAATGGCGTTTAACTTTCCTCCTAGGAGGTTAGTTGTATAATACATTTCTTATGTATTTACCCCTGATAAATAGACCTGCACGATGGACTCGTGAAAATTGCTTGCACAAAGTACTGGATTTTTAGTAATTGAAGCACCGAATACTTTAATATCATAAGATAATTGAATTACCAAGCACACAAGAAATTTAATTCAAGTTTAATCACATTAGATTTAAATTACATGGCAAGATTTGTCAAGTAGAAGTAGTAGTAGTTTTCTAGTTGCATTAAAACTATAAATTACCCCTCCACAAGAATGATCGTGGTATTAAGCCACCCCGCTAGGGAGCGACGATTCCTTCATACCCCGCTAATCCGGTATTAACCCCGACATTAGCGAAATTAAATTCAGCCCCCATTCAAAATATAGCGATCAACATTTTATCCGAATATTTGAACACATGGCGCGTTTTTGCGCCCCATCGGGGGAGGTCGAACACGCCGGAACTCCATTAGCGTCCCCCTTGACAGCGCGACTTTTCGACACGAGGGGGTAGTATTTGAATTGAATATTAAACAAACTATTTCGTCCAAATAAAATAAATTTATGCCAAGCGCTCTCTCCGCGTTGCAACAACGGCCGGTTTCATTAACATTTCGGAGTAATTTAAACTTCAATTAAATAGCGCGCGGACATTACCGACGGCGGCGGCGTTGGCGGCGGCAGGGGTGGGAGGGGCACACGCGAAATTACAAACCGTCCCGCGATGGCCGCCGCTTAATTGCCCGGAATAGTTATTCGTGACGTTTACGATACGAGCACCTAAAGCCGTATTATGGGCGGCGGTTGTTAATTAAATCAGATGTTACACTAATTGATCAATTAATAATAATTGTAATGGATGGTTTTGTTTGCTATGACACGGCATTAGGGGCGCACTAAACTCAACTAAGATTATAATGATTTAATTGCTATTGTATATTTATATGTTATCAGTTACATTTATAATCGAGACAAAAATTACAAAGATAATGAAAAATATACAGCTCTATCTAAAGCCCTGGTTTGCTAGGTATAGCGGTGTGGATAAAATTGGCCATTCTAAACGTCATTTTGACATCACAAAAAGTTTTGTGTGTTTTTATATAGGATATGATAACTCAGAGAGTGGTATACCTCAGTGTTATGAAAAAAAAAACATGAATTACAGTGGATTATTATTATTATATGGTGGGTAAATCATTTAATATTATTTATTATTATATTAAATAAATAAAACGAATTTTTCTTTGTTTATTTATTTATTATAATGAATTATTACAAAGTAGATGCCGATTCAATTCAATATTTGATTTAATTATATATAGTCCAAACGATTTTTATAATGTGCAAATGACGTCAAAAGCGGCCGCTTTAATTGACACCGCTATACCTAGGAAACCAGGGCTTTAGATAGGGTTATATATTTTTCATTATCTTTGTAATTTTTTTCTCGGTTATGAATGTAACTGATAACATATAAATACAATAGCAATTAAATCATTATAATATTAGTTTTGTTTAATGCGCCTCTATGCTAATTTTCATCGAAAAAATAAATCTATAACTGAAAATGAGTTACTTGACGAGATTTTATTAAATGTATAATCGTTTATTTGGTTTTATTGGTTTGTATAAAATGTATTATAAAATTTTTAAAATTTTATCACTATAGTTGAATGGATTATTCCATAAATTATCAAATTGCGAAAATATTTTGTCCATAAATGTGTGTTTCATGATCAAATAATATTATTTATTATATTTTATTATATAACAAAATAAGAGAACCTTTTGCTCCCCACAAATTTTTTTTATATATAAAGAACAATGAGTTCTATTCCATCACCTATCTTGTCGTATGTATTTTGTGTTAAAATAGCAAAGCAGCACTAAGCTAGAAATTCCTGTCCCGTCTCTTAACATAAATATATTTTCCTTGAAAGGACCGAGCATTATTTATGAAAGCAACATCCTTTCTTGCCCTCCGCCGAGGTCCTCGTTATCCGGCTAGTGGATGGCGGACGCGTTTCGAGTTGCTACGATAATCCGTCCAGCTTCTTTCGAAAATAGCACACAAAAACGCCATTGTGGGGGGCAGAATCGCGAGTTATCGGCCGGGCAAGTCAAGCGCGCAACGGATGCGGCGGCGGCGACCCCTCGTTATTGATATTGCCGAGCATGTGTATGTGTGTTTGTATGTATATGCACGTATGTGTGTGCCTGGCATCCCCCTTATACATGTAACTTGTCTTACATCGCAGCAAACACGAACGAGTGAATATTCATATATGGAAATTCTGGATCCCATTACCGCCGCCGGATCGGATTTCGAAGCATTCGCGCGAGTTCACATAATGACAGCCGCTGTCGGCGCTGCATACCCTTTTTGAAGAGAGGCGGCATTAGTAGGGGGGTGGTTTATTGTTACGTGCGCACATTTTAGAGAGATTGGACCGAAATGATTTACTACGAAGGGCTACTCATTTTGCAACGGTTTGAAATTGTTTAAATCAATTAAACTTATTGAAAATATCTATGGAGACAGGCGCGCATTCAGAATTTTTGATGGGGACCGATACAAATTATTGTAGTATAGTGAATAGCCATACACAACAAAAGGACTAAGACAAGGAGGAACGGGTTTAGATAACGTAGTCACGAAGATTATAATTATAATCTTCAATATAAAATCAAATTTTTGTGTAGTTTGAATTTTCAAAAAATTATATAGCTATTCGTTTGTTAAAGTAATTACTTTAACTAGAAGACGCTAGTCATATATTTTTTTGTGCCGGATACACAAACGAAATGTTGCGACAATCGTGGACCAACGAATGCTATATAATTGTTTGAAAATTTAAACTACACAGACATTTGATTTTACATTGCGTAAGCAAAGAAAACAGAAAAGTCCATTGGATGGGCGTAGCACAAGAACGGTACAAATAGAATCAAATATGGGAGGCCTATGTTCAGCAGTGGACCAGAACAGGATAAGTGATAATGATGATGATGAAGCAAAGAAACTGCGTGTGAACGCTGCCATTGCCTACAATATAAAACCAGTATCCACTATAGTGATACCGTAATAGCGTCTTTGAGTGCCTAGGGATAGAACAAAAAAGTGGAGCTGGTATACCATAAACTATAACGTAGCGGTACAGCAAAACTAGCACTTGCTGATGATCAAGTTATTATAAAAACGAAGAAATAAAAGAAAATGTTAACTTATGGAATGAGGCACTCCCAAAATGGCAAGACAATAAATATAGGAAACTATAATAATCATGGCGATAAATACAGTAGACATCATAGAAGAAAAACAACTGGAAGCAAAACAAATAGAAGCGTTACATGTATTCAAATACCTCGGGTTAAGGTAAGGCTCAGAAGAGTGCTAACTTAGTACATTAAATGGACACTTGGAATAGAAAAAAATATATATATAAACCCGACTAAATAGTTTGACAACCCCTGGTATAGGATATAAACCTATTCCACAATATGAAGATGATACATGCACTCTGAATCAGAGAATGAAATACAATATAAAAGCAGCAGCAATGAGTTTCTCGAGAATAGTTGAGGTAGTAACAAAGTTGGATAAAATAAGAAATGACGAACTGACGATTGATTAACATCAGCAATACAATGCAGCTGCAATCAAGGTTTTTATTACAGTACTATATTGTAGCATTAATTCCATTAATTAATTGATAAAATGAAACAAAGCACTCAAAAAAAAATCTTAATCACGCAACGTAGTAATGAAACGACACGACAATAAAAACTTCCATTTCTATATTTATCCCGTAATTGTTAATCTAAAGAAATTGGGGTGTAATCACCGCAAGAACAACAGTAATGCGAGTGGCAGTATGTGTGTCGGAAGGAGCCACATAATACGTTCCGTAACTTATTAAGGGTGGCCAGCATTCGGAATTGTCTTGTCCCGAGTTTCATGGGGCGAAATTCATCCGGGCCCAGCATCCCCACCGCAATTAGTCGCCGTGCGGGGGGACGTTTTCTTTAATTAACTTATCCCCGGGTGCGTTCCCGCATTCGTTGCACTTAGCGAGTCGAGTGCTAGCCGAGTGCATTCTAATGCCGCCGCCCCTTCATCAGCGGAATATTAAATTGCGCGCTGAAACAACGACCGAAAGCTTTTCCAACTTTACAAAAGTACAAAAAAAAAGATATTTTTTCATAACCTCATTTAATATGCCCAATGAAAACGCAATCAATTCGCCGCCCCCCGCGCAATGGCGGCCGATTAAATAGGTAGATATGAAAATGCAATTTCGCTCGCGGAACGGCAATCGGCTATGCGCGGGGGGTGGAGTGAGGAAGCCCGAGAATCCCGCTTGTATGCCCCCCAGGCGAACAATCAACGAGACGATGTTACAAAAAGAAGTTTAAATTGGTTGGTAGGTACGATTTGTACGCCCGTTCGCAGACTGCTTGCAAGTATGTTGTAATTTAAAATTTATCACGACTTTATTTTTTAATTTCATATGTCTAAATAATTTTGTTGGTCAATAAACAGTTTACTTGCAATTGTTTTTATGTAACACAGAGACTTTCATCAAAGACATTATGTAAGTTTTAGTTAGAAATGCATTAAAAGCATGAGAACTTGTGCGAAAAAAAGATAATTCGACGCAATTATGATATATTATTCAGCTAGATAATGGAAAGATTAGTGAGGATGCAACAAAATATGACAAAAACACGGGTTCACCGATGGCGCACAGTGATGGCCGAAAATAAGGGTGACCTCCAGAAATTGTTGTATCAATTTGAAATAAGCTACTCTTCTAGCAAATTAGTGGTTAAAACAAAATCATCACACAAAGTCTGCACTCTTAAACGACTACTTATATAATTAAATGAACTAATAACTAAATTTTTTATGTTTATTGACGTATATCTTCGAAAAAACCAATAAATAAAAAATAAATATTATTCAAATATATGCACCCACAGCGGACAAGAGCGATGAGGAATTAGAAGAATTTTACAAACACCTAGACATGAAGATAGTCAAAAATGTAGATGTTACTATTGTTCTAGGAGACTTTAATGATAAAATAGGGAACGGAAGTGTCGCAGATTGTGTTGCTTGGCGAAAGAACCGAGAGAGGGGAAAAATTTGATTTGATTTTGAATGATTGATATTGAATTCGCTCAGATTAGAAATCTGGCAATAACTAACACTTGGTTTAAACTACTAAAAAGAAGGCTATATACCTGGACATCCCCAAGGCATAGATCAGATAATATAGTACGAAACCAGATAGACTATATTCTAATTAACAAAAGATATAGAAAGCCATTCGCACAGTCAAAACCTACCCGGGAGCAGATGTCGGGTCGGATCACAACCCCCTTATCGCCGCCCCACAAATCAAACTGAAAAAAGTCCAAATAAAATGTCGAAACCAGAAAACAAACTATGCTTCGAGATGAAGAAATAAGACAAAGCATGAAGACGAACATCAACGATAATATCGGACAAATCATGCAACAAGTTATAGGCACCAATGTGGATGTGGATGAGATATGGCGCACCATAAAAAGAGCTCTGTGGGACGGCAGTAAGGATAAATTGAAACAGAAAAACAGCCCCCAAAAGAACAATGGATGACAGATGAAATTTTGGCAAGAATGGAAAACAGAAAATAATACAAAGACTAAGATAGAAATAAATACAAAGAAATTCAACAAGAAATACGAAAAAAAATTATAGAAGCCAAAGAAACATTTATGAGAAACTAATATGAGGAGATAGAATGACTTCAGCTGAGGTACGATTCATTTAACTTATATAAAATGATCAAAGAATTCACTGGCATGGGAAAGAAGAAACAGACTGGTATAATAAAAGATAACAACGGTAATATTATAGTGGATATAGAGAAAAAGATCAAAAGATGGGAGGAATACATACAATTATTTGAAGACACCAGAAATGAAGTAGAGATAAAAGAAACCTCGCAAGGACCAAGAATAACAGCCGAAGAAGTAATGCATGCTATCAAGAAATCAAAAGATAGAAAGGCAATAGGACCAGACGAAATACTAGTCGATATTCTTAAACTAATTGAGGAAGACAATATTAGCATCTTGGTAAATAATACAATCTATACGACTGGAATCATTCCACAAGAATGGTTAAAATCTACATTCTCTTTATTCCAGAAAAAAAACACAATGCAAGGGAGTGCTCAGATTATAGAACAATAAGCGTGATGAGTCACACATTAAAGGTTTTTCTAAAAATCATTCACAGCCGCATATACAAGAAATTAGAAACAGATATGAGTAAGACACAGTTCGGATTTAGAAATAATCTAGGCACAAGAGAGGCTCTATTTGAAATTAATGTCATAATTCAACGATGTCTCCATATGAACGTAGATTTATTTATAGGCTTCATCGACTACGAAAGCCTTCGATAAAGTTAAACATGCTCGGTTAATGGAAATAGTACAGCAGAAGGGCATACAATGACGTCCGAATAATAAAAACTTTGTACTGGAATCAGAAAGCACACATAAATGTTGAAGGACAGAACTCTGAAGAATTGGATATCCGAAGGGGAGTCCGTCAAGGATGTATACTATCACCGGTCCTATTTAATATGTACTCAGAATGCTTATTCAAAGAAGTCATCAATGATGACTCGGGTGAAGTCATAAACGGTCAAGTTATCAATAACATACCATACGCAGACGATAATAGCAACATCCATCTTCAAGCCAGCTTCAGAAAATGATGCAAGACATAAATACGACTAGCCAATCCTATGGGCTCAAAATGAATTTGAAGAAAACTAAATATATGGTTGTAAATAAAACTAATGTTAATAATATACCAGCAATACTAGTAAACAACACCATAATCGAAAGAGTTAGAAGGTACCAATACTTAGGAACACGTATTGAAGACAATAACGACCAAACCATAAAAGTGAACAAACGTATAGAAATAGCAAGATCAATTTTCGTCAAAATGAAAAAAACTTTTCTCAAATAGAAATCTCAATCTAGCCTTGATAGTCCGAATAATTTGTTGTTACATTTTTTCAACACTACTATATGGGATGGAAGCATGAACATTAAAGAAAAATAACAAAAAAACTAGAGTCATTTGAGATGTGGATCTATCGCCGCATGCTCAAGATATCCTGGACGGGCCTAGTAAACAACGAAGAAGTTATGCGAAGAATGCATAAAGAAAAGGAACTGATCCTTACGATCAAAACACGAAAGCTAGAGTACTTGGGACATAGAGTATCACCCGGGGAGAGAGATACTTTATTGTTCAACTGATCATGCAAGGAAAAATACAAGAAAGAAGAAGCATTGGGCGTCGCAGAACCTCATGGTTAAAGAACCTTAGAGAATGGTACGTACAAACATCGGTCGGATTATTTAGAGCTGTAGCGTCAAAGATTAGAATCGCCATGATTGCCAACCTCCGATAGGAGACGGCACCACAAGAAGAAGATGAAATTGTACTGTATTTTTGTTGTCCTGTAAATTGAATATTTTCTGTAGGACAATAGCCTATTATTATTATTATTATATGAGAGAACTAACCTCGTTTCAGTGTAATTCGTTCGCAATGCACTTAATTTGATTCTGGTTTAGTTGCAGGATTTCAGTCAATTTTCTTATTTTCACACGGCGTCGTTATTCAATTACATAAGATATTTCATTTACACCGAATAACTAATATGGCGCCCATAGAGAGCTAGTGCGACCGCAAATGTTATTTTGTTTCCATGACAACAACGGCGGCCATCATTGAAACGTTACTCGTTTTGCAAAGTCATGGCAATTTGATGTTTGGCTTACAATTCAAACAAACTTTATTTAAAATTTCAAATTCCTTGCATTTTCGTACTAGATATGAATTTATTATATATGATATAAAATATAAATAAAATATAAATAAAATATAAATAAAATATAAATAAAATATAAATAAAATATAAATAAAATATAAATAAAATATAAATAAAATATAAAATATAAATAAAATATAAAATATACTAATTTAAATAATTTAAACTATATAAGCTTTTATCCCTCTTAGCTTGATTAGGATGTGTAATTTGATTCTTAAATTAATAAAGATTTTAGTTTGAATATTGTGGGGTGGTAATTTTTAACCGGGGAAGAATCTAAGCGAATATACTGTGTCCCCCCAGTGTTAAAAATAACCACCCCATTATATTTAACGCTTAAATCATCCTTATTAATTTACGAATTAATTAACACAAGCCGAACGTTTTATCATAAATAATAAATTCTCAAACAAACAACGAGCCCCCCAAATTGTGTGTTTCTACATCCCACACGACGCCGTCTCCCATAATACTAGCTAATAACATTTTCATGAAACCGGGGGTGGGGTGGCAGGTCGCGGCAATACGGTCTCTGCATAATTAATAATAATTTAGCATTGTTCCCGTCTCGGCTTGATACCAGAACAATGAGGCGATACGTATCCATAATGCAAAACTAAACCCCACCGACAGCAGTGCTTCATGATGGCGAGCAAGAAAAAAACCCCCCGATGCCGCTGTCTAATTGAAATGCATCCGGGCAATTCGTAAAAGTTGGATCGAGATATTTCAGCCACGTATTCAATTACAATAAATGGGCGCGCGCGTTCGTTTTCCCCCATTCGAGGTTTAAATTGATTACTACTGAGATCACTAGGGAAATTTACATTTTTTTTTAGTTTATGACAATTAGTTCCAATCAATTGTCATAAAGTACACCTAAAACCTAAATATATCTGTCTCTAGTGAAATTGTATACGCAGAATTGACTGGTGGGACGAGTCAGTAGCCTTAAAGGGAGGTTTCACAATGGGCCCATATGCCAATATGCACATATTCACACTTTCTTCTTTTAATTATTCCCTTATATCAATCTTAATCTAGCATACAATGTCCTGGATAGTAACTTTTTCCTTATTAGAATTAGAAGGATGATTAAAATTGCAAAATTATAGATAATTTCAAGCCCAACCAACAACCCTTTCAATGTTTTCCGCTATCTCATACCGTTTTCCCCGTAAAGATCGTTTTAGACAAGACAATTTCTTGACTAAAAAGTTAGTCAAGATTCGAGACAATCTATATTATCTCGTATCATACAGCAAATTATTTGAAATATTGAATTGGATGGTAGATTGAATGGAAAAATGTAACGCGTTCTATTTGTTAAGGACAAATTGTATGGGAGGAGGATATGTAAATTCATTTCTTGAACAACTTTTGAGTCAAGAAATTGTCTTGTCTAAAACAACCTTAAATGCCAAAAAATACGAGATCTCTCTATGATGCATATATTTATTACTCTTTATTCTTTTAATTATGCCCTTATATTAATCTTAATCTTGCAAACAATGTCCTGGATAGTTGGCTGGAGGGTACCATAGCTAAATACACTTAAGGTCGTTTTAGACAAGTCAATTTCTTGACTTAAAAATTAGTCAAGATGCGAGACAATCTAAATTGTCTCGTATCATACAGCAAATTATTTGAAATATTGAATTGGATGGTAGATCGAATGGAAAAATATAACGCGTTCTATTTGTCAAGGACAAATTATATGGGAGGAGGATATATGAATCCATTTCTTGACCAACTTTTGAGCTAAGAAATTGTCTTGTCTAAAATGACCTAAAGTGTCTGTGCTATGCTACCCTCCAGCCAACTATCCAGGACATTATATGCTAGATTAAGATTCATATAAGGGCATAATTAAAAGAAGAAAGAGTTAAAAAATATATGCATTATAAGGAGATAATCGCGTATTTTTTTGGCATTTTCGGGGGGAAACGGTAAAGAGATAGTGGAAAACATTTAAAGGGTTGTTTGTCGGGCTTGAAATTCTCTATAAGTTTGCAATTTGAATCATTCTTCTAATTCTAATTAAAAAAAAGGTGTGATAATAAAAATCCTGGTCAAAATTATTATTTGTATGAGCAAAACTTGTCGTTCGTCGTACGTAATTGGTTCCCATACAGGGGACATCTTGCATACATAGATTTCCTCTGTATGGGAACCAATTACGTACGACGAACCACAAGTTTTGCTCATACAAATAATAATTTTGACCAGGATTTTTATTATCACACCTTTTTTTTAATTAGAATTAGAAGAATGATTCAAATTGCAAACTTATAGAGAATTTCAAGCCCGACAAACAACCCTTTAAATGTTTTCCACTATCTCTTTACCGTTTTCCCCCGAAAATGCCAAAAAAATACGCGATTATCTCCTTATAATGCATATATTTTTTAACTCTTTCTTCTTTTAATTATGCCCTTATATCAATTGTATATTATACCAATTACGTACAACGAACGACAAGTTTTGCTCATGCAAATAATAATTTTATCCATATATTCATTATGTAACTATTTCATTATATTCATATTGGTGTGTAGCACAGCATATGGTAACTACAACTAGTATTACATATACATCTTTAGTCAGAGTTTATTATCGGTAGTTAGAACTGGATGAAATTGAATTTAAACGAAACCTACAGTGAATAAACTTGGAGAAATTATTTCAATGTAAATTGCAAAAACTAGCACGTTTCTGTTTTCTCCTTGCAAGCTTTACGTTAACAATAAAAACGGTTAAATTTAATCACAATAAGTGGCAAGCTGAGTGTGCACGTATTTGCCCCCAATTTACTTGTGTAACCACCCCCCCTATAACCCCCCACTCGTCGGGGTGACCGTTTAAGAGCGGAAAACAAAGGCGTCCGGGCGTAATATGTGCAAACTCGTTATTACCTACGAAGCGCCGTTTCAATTCAATTTGCCAAATGCCACCGCCCTCCCCGAATGCAGCTTCCCGATATTTTCCAGGCCACGGTTACAACGTCGTATTAAAATTAGGTTTGAGTTGGCATGACTTATATAAAATTATAACGAACTACCGACTTTAAGAGTGAATTAAATGGTACTAGATTCATCAAGAAACGTGAACAAGTTTCAATTATATGATAAATGTTTTGTTCAAGTAAATCAAAATTAACAATAAACGAAACAAGAATAGAAACAAAACCATTTATAAAATACTTGGGACTTATTATATCATCCGACCTCAAATGGGATGAACATATACGACAATTAAGGGGAAAAATGCAAACATAATAGGAGCACTGAAAACTATACACAAATATCTACCCAATAACATAAAGAAGAGTGTATATCATGCGTTTTTCACGTCGAATATCAACTATTTAAGCAATATATGGGGCAACACAACCAAAGCTAATAAAAATAAATTGCAAAGACAACAAAACAAATTACTGAAAATTCTTTACAACTTTCCACATCGAACACCATCCAAAAATATATACAACACAATTAACGAACTAACTGTGACAGAGATAATAACTTTAAACCAAAACATACTAATACATAAAATAAAAACATGTACAATAAAAACAAACAACCACCTTGCAACAAACAAACAAGTTCATGACTATAATACAAGAAGAAAAAGTGACATTCATCCAATAAAGAATAAAACTAACACCCTAAATAAAAGCCTTATCATAAACAACTCATTGGAATATAACAAGCTACCAAAATATATTAAAGACATCAAGGACTTCAAAAAAAATTAAAAGTGAGTGCAAAGAACATATAAAAAGTGAAAGGACGTAACAATTGACCATCTAACCAAACATCCAAGACAATGGGCAATGGAAGCAGTTTTCTAAACCAAGTAGACGGACGAGCCCTTCACCGAGGAAGCTATGGTCCATTTGCTTGCAGGAAACATGATTTTTTTAACAATCTGTATTACTTTTGTATATATTATTATATTTTAGTCTTATTAAATAAATAACAAAGGGAAAATAATAGTATAATAATAATCTTTATATATACGAAACATCTATTAGAATGGAAAACACTGGAAGGAAGCAAAATAATTGGCAATAAATAGGAGAGAATGAAAACATATATATATATATAAAGGAATAGAGAAGAATAAAAACCCGTGCACCACATTTATATATATATATATATATATATATATATATATATATATATATATATAGTAGTAGTAGTATATATAGTAAGTCTGTAGCTTATTGGGCAACAAAAGCTCGTATCAGTTGCTATATATTAAGTGAAAATGGGACTAAAGACCAATAGAAGTTTGTTAAAAGTAATTCAATGCGATTTGCAATCAAAATCGAAATTAAACCCAGAATGCAGCTAACATGGACCGCTTTGGAAGCTACTTCTGAAAGATAAAGATAGCTCTTTGTATTTAAAACGCAAGGTCTATAACAGCTGCGTCCTTCCTGTTGCCACCGATGGCCTAGAAACAATGACAATCACTAAAAATCAGCAGAGAAACTTGGAGTAACTCAAAAAGCCATGGAGCAGCGCGCAATGCTAGGAATCACTGCAAGAGACACAATGCAAAATACCGATATTCGGGTAAAAACAGAAGTCACGGATATCATGGAAATAACAGCAGACTTCAAATGGCAATGGGTAGGACACGTGGTTAAAAAACAGATTAATACACTCATAAAATTCCTTCTGGAGCCCACGGATAAAAAAACGGAGTATAGGAAGGCCCAGAAACAGATGAAAGCCCTATATCCAACAAACACCTACACACGATGGATCTGGTGGACAGCCCGATATGTAGAGGGTGCAATGAAGAACTAGAAACAGCAGAGCATGTAACATGCCTCTGCCTAGCTGTAGTAAACACTAGGTATCTAATACTAGGGGAGTGCTGGCCTAGTATGACCAGCATTGGCAACTCCTCACCCACCAGAGTTTTGCAGCTCGCTCGCAAAATTGACTGGTGAGACGAGTGAGTAGCCTTAAAGGGAGGTTTCACAATGGGCCCATTTTGAGGCCTAAGTGTCTGTAGCTTGGCTACCCTCCAGCCAACTATCCAGAACTATCCTATATCCAACAAAGGACTATCCAGAACTATCCTATATCCAACAAAGGACTATCCAGAACTATCCTATATCCAACAAAGGACTATCCAGAACTATCCTATATCCAACAAAGGACTATCCAGAACTATCCTATATCCAACAAAGGACTATCCAGAACTATCCTATATCCAACAAAAGACTATCCAGAACTATCCTATATCCAACAAAGGACTATCCAGAACTATCCTATATCCAACAAAGGAATAGGAGGGCTAACAAGAAGACGGGGTATCATGAATCAATTGCCAACGAGTGAAATGCTTATTGCACAACGGATAATTAATTAATTGTAAAAAAACTTAAACCGTGACTTGCTATTAATTCAAATAATACTCGAATTAAATAGGTATTGAATTTAAAAAACATAAAATATACCACCCTCGATAAGATTAGAACCCACAACCCCCACACTTCTTTATTTGACAGCAGTGACACTACAAAATACATAAATGACAAATCGGCTTCATAACATTGTCTACGTTTTTATATCATAGCGATATTAAATTGTCCCGAGCGAATAATATTATAGAACACGTTCAGAATGTGTGAGGAATGTCTAGCTTGCGCACAAACACGAGCGACCTGGTGCTGTTTACATGGCGTCACGCAGAAACCGATAGTCGGTATGCAATCAAACATAGCAAATGCCCGCTTTTGTGTGTTTATAAGGTCGCTCAAAATTACCAAAGCACGTCTCATTAACCGCCTCAATAGATCACCAGTAAATACTACCACCTAGCAATTACAACATCAACAGCTAGCTGTGCAAGTGTGTATGTTATGAAACTGTTTGTTACAACGTATTGCAAATAATCAAGATTCATAATATTTGTAAGTTAATGCTATAATAATTATGATTACTTTTAATTTTCCATTCATCATTGTTATATGGCTACTATTTTCGAACAGGTTTCCAAAAAGTTGTTGAAAGGCACAGTTTAAAAAATATTTTAAAAATGATTTATTATTTTGATGTGATTTGCTAAAGAGTTTAAAAAAATTTAGGTTACTGTACACTGGTTTCAAGCATGGTTAGGGTGTGTATTAGATAATTATAGTTCATATTCGAAAGGTTTTAAAGGTTTTAATTTTTATGATAGTTAGCTACTATGTTGTTAAGAGTTGTTATGATAGTTAGCTACTATATTGTTACTATGGTATGGAGGAGGGCTACTATTTTCGAACAGGTTTCCAAAAAGTTGTTGAAAGGCACAGTTTTAAAAATATTTTAAAAATTATTTATTATTTTGATGTGATTTGCTAAAGAGTTTAAAAAAAATTAGGCTACTGTACACTGGTTTCAAACATGGTTAGGGTATGTATTGGATAATTATAGTTCATATTCGAAAGGTTTTAAAGGTTTTAATTTTTATGATAGTTAGCTACTATGTTGTTAGAGTTGTTATGATAGTTAGCTACTATGTTGTTACTATGGTATGGAGGAGGGCTACTATTTTCGAACAGATTTCCAAAAAGTTGTTGAAAGGCACAGTTAAAAAAAATACATTACGATTTTTATAACCCTTTTTGGAGCCCTTCTTCCCACTGGGTCTTGGGTACGTGCCCCTACCTACTTATGGCCCTGTTTATATGGAAAATTAAGAAACAATTGCATGATTAGTCACTAATCATGCAGAAACAATGTTTAGTGACTAGCAATGACAACGCTGATTGCGCAGCGCGTAACAGATGAATTTTTTTGTGCGTTTGTGCGCTGCAGTTTATAATAGCCTTGAATTTATTTATATGCTCGAACAACAAAGCCAAATGCAGTAAAAAGAGACTTTCAAGAAAAAACTGGTTTCGTTGCGAATAAAATATTTATATTTGGAATTGATATGGATGAAATTAAAGTGTGTGTTGTACTATTTCAATGAATAAATAACACAATTTAATCATATTTAGCTTGAAATTATTAAACAACCATTTATATAGCTAATTTAAATTGATATATAAATATATTTTAAGTGTTATGTTCAAGAGAAATAAGTAGCTTTGTTTAATTCAAATAATTTAGTGTAGGAGGCAAAACGCAATTTCTTTGAAAATATAACCATATAAAATTTGTATACGATCGTAATGAGAATTAACTAATTAATTAAAAACTGCAAAAAAGTATATAGTGTCATTTGAGAAACGAAAGTTATACAGTATACACTTCTGGAAAAACCAGAAATGAATGTTATTTTTTAAATACGCCACAAAATAGATTACGTGATACTGAATTAAAACAATTCAACCGTTTTTTTTGTCAATCGTGAAATATTTCTATTTTCTATTTTCTATTATTGTATTATTTTCGTTCTTACATTGATATAGTTTTTATATGTATAGAATTATGTATATCAAAGTCATTACTATTATTATTCAGAAATTACAGTGTTCCCTCTTATATCAACACATGTTTACAGTAACAACGAAAATAATAGAATAATAGAAAATAGTAATATTTATATATTATTTATATTTGGATATGTATAGAATTATGTATGTCAAAGGGAAATAAAAGTCATTATTATTATTATTAAGAAGTTACAGAGGATTCCCTCCTATTTAGATCACACTGTATGTGTTTGTCCGATGTTCTTTTATGTACAATTCTCTGTATTGTTTTGTTGTAAATTTATTACTATTATTATTATTATATAATCTCAGACTAATAAATATATAGCCCCAGCTTGGCTGTTTTAGATGTGCATACATTTATATATAGTGTTAAAGTTACATAAATATAATTCACAAATGTATATGTACTAACAGTATGGCTTAAATTTTCTGTTGATTGAAAATTAGAGCCACACTGTTATGTATGTTGACGTTTGTGAATTATATTTATGTAACTTTAACACTATATGTAAATGTATTCACATCTAAAACAGCCAAGCTCGGGCTATATATTTATTAGTCTGAGATTATATAATAATAATAATAGTAATAAATTTACAACTTATTATTAATTAGAGGATGTTTTTCTATATTCCTTACACACGGCGACAGCTTAAGCAATTCAAACAGTCTCAAAAAGACACTTATTTACAACAGGCATACAAATTATTACCTTTTCTTTAGCTGAGAGTTGACATATTCGAATATACCAATGAAATAATCCCGCATGTAGTAGCACAATCACATTCACTAAGTACGTATGTACAGTACACACTCCCGCACTCGATTATTATTTAATTTTATTATTATAACCCGCACACGATAATTATTTAAGATAATTATTATAACTCGAACCGAACCGAACCGACTGAACGACTAGCGATGACTGAGCGTTGGTTGCGCAGCGCACAATCGAATGAATCACTGGTTTTTTTGTGCGTGTGTACGCTGCAGTTTATAGCCTTGAATTTATTTATATGCTCGAACAACAAAGCCAAATGCAATAAAAAGAGGCTTTCAAGAAAAAACTGGTTTAGTCGCAAATAAAATTTTTATATTTGGAATTGATATGGATGAAATTAAATTGTGCGTTGTACTATTTCAATGAATAAATAAGAGAATTTAATCATATTTAGATTGAAATTATTAAACAGCCATTTATAGGACTAATTTAAATTAATAACTAATTATATTTTAATTGTTATGATTATGTTATTTAATGTAATGAATAAATAATTACTACTATAAAGGTACCGAATTTATATCGTAAACGAGTTATTTATATATAATATTAATTTTATATGGTTTAATTAAGATTATAAGCGAGAGTAAATCTTATTTTTTTTTCAGGTAATAAGGAAGAAATTGTCATAATTTATGTTAAATTTTTTACAGTAGCCATATCGCTAATAAAAAACTATTATTATTAATAATACACATATAATTTAGATAATTCCGCAGTTTTCTTTATATAAAAAAAAAACTTATCACAACAATTTCGTAACATGTTTAATTGCAAGCCGAGACCGTATTCACCTCGCAACATATAAACTCTCCACTTGTTCCCAGTTTCATAAACTACACTACAAAAGTTTGATTCATACCAACTAAATTTTATTTGTAACTTCTGACGATGGGTTTTCCGCGTTCTGTCTGAAAAGTTTTGCACTTCGCTCACTCCCTCCCAGCTCGCTCCAGTTTCACTCCTCAATCATACAGCGGAAATTAAATCTAATATTTTAAATGAAATCATCCCTCCCGCCGCGGTCGCAGCGAGGCTGCTGTTGCTCCGCCGCTGATTCCTCTCCCGCCCCCCGCGTTAATGAACACCGCTTCCCCCCACACCGTCCGTTTTAATTATTCTAATGGATATCGATTGCTTATGCGCCAGACAAAGGGGAGCCCTTCCCGTTCATTTAACGCGCGGGTATTTTTTTTTCCACCGGATTTAATTCAGAAGCGTCTTAATTGGTTTTTAATTGGTGAATGTAAATGCACTATGAGGATAAGGGAGTTTTATTAAAAAATTAATATTGTATATTTTCTGCGATAAATTCCTTCTTTTTGGAAACAATTTTGAAGGTAATGGCAATGCGAGTGCGGTTCATTCAAATAGTTATGTAACGTGTGCAGAAATTTATAGAAAAGTAGATAAAAATAAAAATTCAATACAAAATATCAATCTATATTTTGTCGTACTACCAGACCAAAAGACATTTAAGAAAATTAGATAAAAATAAATATCCAATAAAAAATATCAATCTATATTTTGTTGTATTACCAGACCAGTGAAAAGATGGCTAGACGACATCAAAGTTATAGCAGGGCAGAAATGGTTCTAAGCAGCACAAGACATACAAGCATAGAAAACAATAAAGGTCGTTTTAGACAAGACAATTTCTTAGCTCAAAAGTTGTTGAAGAAATGAATTCATATATCCTCCTCCCATACAATTTGTCCTTGACAAATAGAACGCGTTATATTTTTCCATTCGATCTACCATCCAATTCAATATTTTAAATAATTTGCTGTATGATACGATACAATTTAGATTGTTTCGCATCTTGACTAATTTTTGAGTCAAGAAATTGACTTGTCTAAAACGACCTTAAGTGTATGTAGCTATGCTACCCTCCAGCCAACTATCCAGGACATTGTTTGCAAGATTAAGATTAATATAAGGGCATAATTAAAAGAATAAAGAGTAATAAATATATGCATCATAGAGAGAATCTCGTATTTTTTGGCATTTAAGGTCGTTTTAGATAATTTCTTGACTCAAAAGTTGTTCAAGAAATGAATTTATATATCCTCCTCCTATATAATTTGTTCTTGACAAATAGAACGCGTTATATTTTTCCATTCGATATACCATCCAATTCAATATTTCAAATAATTTGCTGTATGATACGAGACAATTTAGATTGCCTCGCATCTTGACTCTTAACTTTTGAGTCAAGAAATTGTCTTATCTAAAACGACCTTAAATGAGGCCTACATACAGGATTGATAGCTGAGAAAAGAGAGAAGACTACGGCAGATGTTTTAATTTTTTATGTTACTATTATAAGTAATTTGTTTGAAAAATCATTAAAAAAATCAAGCATTAATATTTGAGGCATTATTTTTGAAAGTGATATAAATGTCGTTTTAGACAAGACAATTTCTTAGCTCAAAAGTTGTTCAAGAAATGAATTCATATATCCTCCTCCCATACAATTTGTCTTTAACAAATAGAATGCGTTATATTTTTCCATTCAATCTACCATCCAATTCAATATTTCAAATAATTTGCTGTATGATACGAGACAATTTATATTGTCTCGCATCTTGACTAACTTTTGAGTCAAGAAATTGTCTTGTCTAAAACGACCATAAGTCCATTTTTTTTTTCATATATTGAGATAATTAAGATTTAGCGTTTAAATTAATATAAAAATATTCACAAAGGTTAATCAATTTAGATGAATCTTTTTTTTAACACAACCCTATTTAATTTTACTATGCAATAATAATTAAAATTATTAAAGAAAATAAACGGTTTTAGCTCCAAATAGACTAATACCTCTTTCATATATACCATATTGCAAGAAATAACAACAAAAGCAATTTAAGCCCATATTTTTATACATTATATATGTCATATATTTCTATTGAAATAAATTGCAACGCCAGAATCGCAGTCGTAATTTTTCTTTGTGCTTTAAATTGTCCACGTTAATTAAACTGTTCGCGTTGTTTCTGGCCGGCTTTGCGTTTCGCCGTCGCCGCCCTGCCGCAACAATGCCCAGGCGATATTTGCGAACGTAAAATTCCATATTGCGCGCCCGGATTAATCAGATATTCGGACGACAGGTATGAAAGCGATCCGAATACTTGTAGCGCATTGTTCCGATGTAATGAAACCTGCGAGTCTCGGATGGCGGACAATACTCTGGTCGGTTAGGCAGCGGCGCGGAAATCGTCGCAATTGTACCCGGGAATTTGTAATTATCCATTGGGATAAATAATGAGGGAGCAATATTAGAAACGGTTTCTGTAAGTGTTATGTTCTATGGTCAGTATTATTATTAGGGAAACTATATCATCAGCGAATGCACCTTCCGATATTTTTACCACTTGCATGTTTTTGTAACCTATATTTGCTTTTTTGATTTTTGGTTTCATGCTCTTCATTATTTCATCCATGTATATGTGAAATAACGTTGGACTGAGCCCGCCTCCTTGTCTTAGTCCAGTGGTTGTCTTAAATGTTCTTGATGTTTGTCCCTTGTATATTATTGCATTGGTGTTGGTGTTATATATGCTTTGTATTAATTCGACTGTCTTTCTTTCTACAGGATTTTCCATAATTTATTTCTTGTCGAAAAAAGTATATTTATAATAAGTTAAGTAATTTGTAATATATTTCTAGCACCTTCCTCATCCAGTCTCGAGGCATAGAATCGAAGGCCTTTTTGTAGTCTATATAACACATTTAAGGTCGTTTTAGACAAGACAATTTCTTAGCTCAAAAGTTGTTCAAGAAATGAATTAATATATCCTCGTCCCATGCAATTTGTCCTTGACAAATAGAACGCGTTATATTTTTCCATTCGACCTACTATCCTTTTCAATATTTCAAATAATTTGCTGTATGATACAAGATAATTTAGATTGTCTCGTATCTTGACTAACTTTTGAGTCAAGAAATTGTTTAGTCTAAAACGACCTTAAGACGTACAAATACAAATATACTATTTTCTCTTTCAAGTGAATTCTATATTGATTTTATTGATACGTGACACATGTATCAATAAAGTTGCACGAGGCCCGCAAATGGCAAAAGCCCGTGACTAATCGTTCATTGGCAAACATTACAACATTTTAATTAACATTAAAATTCAATTTTCTATCAGCGATATGTGCTTTACCAAAAATATTGAAATTTACCTTGAAAAAATTACTTTTTAACGAATGTTGCTATGGCAAAACATTCATTTAAACTAAAAATCTTAGCACACACAAAAGTTTCAGTCTCAATTCAATTTGTTAATGAACCATAAACAAGAGGGTGATATATTTCAGCACATAATTTTTCAAATAATGAAATTTATTATTCTTATCGGCTACTGTTATATATGATGACATTTTAAACACTCAATTACTTATCGAGCAAATAACCCCCCCTCGAGATTATTAGAGCATTAATTGAAAGTGAAAATTAATGTCCCTCTGACCGCATTCCGCTCGTGATAATTGCTTCTGCATTTGGGTGATCCAACGGGCCATGATGGCAATATTAAAGGAATTTCGGAGTGGTGCGCAGAGAAGGCCATTTCCGGTCTGTAAAAAGCACATCCATCCGGGTAACGAAGCGATCCGTCCCTTGTCGAATAAACCATTTTAGCATAAGCACATTCTGACACGAATGGGAGCCATTATCGCACGCCACCTCCCCCTCACCCCACAAACATCACGAGAAATTGAAACGTTATATTCGGGCGTTTTTAACGTGTAGCAAAGTGTAACATTTACAACTGAATTCAGAATAAAATCGTTACAAAATATTTAGTAATAAATAGCCACATCATATAAGTTCATGGCGATTTATTAGTATTTGTTTTATAGTCAGGACTTACTACTTCAGAAAAGGATTACAAATACAATAACATTGATCTCTATAGAACTTTTAGTAGTAGTAGTAGTGGTTACAATTTGTTACTGGCTATCGACTTTGGGGTGTCCTTCAGCTGTGTGTTATGTTATATATATATATATATATATATATATATATATATATATATTGTTATATATATATATATATATATATATATATATATATATATATATATATATATATATATATAACAACAACATATGCATGTGAGTGTTAGGACTTACTACTTCAGAAAAGGAACTCCTCGTATAACGCCCTCTCATGTTTTCCTTGGTCTTCTGTGGTTTTTTCCTTTGACTCTTATTTCGTATACTCTTTTTGTGTTCATGTCCAAACCATCTCAATTGCCCCTCTGCTATTTTTTCAAGTATTATGTCTATTATAACTTCTGTCTATACGTTTGGTACCTTATTCTGTTTCTTCTCGTCTTATTTTCGATTTTCATTTAATTTTTCTGTACTTATTTTCATATTTATATTTTCCAGTTCCTTCTCGAACTCCTCTATATTATGTTGTAGGTTTTCTTCTGTCTCTACCATTATTGCCACGTCATCAGCGAACATTATATCTGTTAGTTGTATGATATTCCAATATCCCATTTTTAGCGGCTTCATATGTTTCTTCGTTTCTTTCATGGCTTCATCTAACACTAGAGAGTAATGGGCTCATAAAGCATCCTTGTTTCACTCTTATTTGTGTTTCAACACTTCGTTGTTTGTCCTTATTATATTTTTGTTTATTTCTTTTATTATCTCTATTATACTTTTCCCTATTCGATTATTCTTGGTTAGTGAACATAAATGATACAAAATAATTATTTTTGCCACTAATATATTTTATTTCTTATTTTATGTCAGTAGATTTTTTGTTGAAAAAACTACCTCTTTATTATTTTTTTATAGCACCTTTATTTAATTTGTTTATAGTTTGTTTGTTTGATCTTATACAAAGCCTTTCTTCATTATAATTTTACGTGACTGATCTTTGACGACGTGAGTTTATGTCACCTCTATGAGGTTCTTGTCGTCGACCACGTAAAATTCACCTTGCCGCCACTCCCTGCCGCCTGCATTGTTCCTGAATTACAATTACTAATGTTAAAGCAATTATAATTAATTACCGGCGCCCTTTGTTCTCCCGATCCAACTTCGCCCGAGATAATGGCGACGTTATTAACGGCCCGCCGTGTTCTTTATGCGCGTCATCAATATTCTGAAAAGGCCCGCGGGGGCGGCGGCGGCTGGCGGCAGCGCGCGTACATACTCGCGGGCGCGCTACCATTATTATGCGGCCTGCTGATTGACGCGTCTCGAGAATGAAAGAGCCAGGCATCCGCGTGATAAGGTGTACGGGTTAAATAATGAGAATATGAATGAATTCAAATAATACGTAGTACATTGTGCATCAAAGAAGTAAAGTAAAGTGGCGGTGCATAAGCCGAGAGCAATTCGTATTTAATAAAGTTAGTTTCTATGTTTACGATTACTTTTTATAAAGTTTGAAAAGTTTTAATTGAAATTTTATTTTAAATCTATTATATAAACAACGCGTTGACTTACTATTTGGAAGTTTACTTCGTACTATCTGACTTGATGAGTTAACAAAAAAATAAATTTCATCAAGATTAGATGCTTTAGACCAGAGTTTTCAAACTACACTAGAGTATTACCTACTATGTTGGATAGTTCTGGATAGTTGGCTGGAGGGTAGCATAGCTACAGATTACTTAGGCCTCAAAATGGGCCCATTGTGAAACCTCTCTTTAAGGCGGTTCATTGGGACGTGTGAACAGCCTTAAAGGGAGTTTTCAACGAGTCAATTTTGCGTGCGAGCTGCAAAACTGCAAGTGGGTGGTTCAGGAGTTGCCAATGCTAGCCATACTAGGCCAGCACTTACAAATACTAGGGGAGTGCTGGCCTAGTATGGTCAGCATTGGCAGCTCCTCACCCGCCAGAGTTTTGCAGCTTGCACGCAAAATTGACTGGTGGGACGAGTGAGCAGTCTTAAAGAAAGGTTTCACAATGGGCCCATTTAGAGGCCTAAGTGTCTGTAGCTATGCTACCCTCTAGCCAACTATCCAGAACCATCCAGAACTATCCAGGCCAGCACTTCCCTAGTATTAGATGCCTAGTGTTTACTAGAGCTGTGCAGACGCATATTACATGTTCTGCTGTTTCTAGTTCTCCATTGCACCCTCTACATAACGGGCTGTCCACCAGACCCATCATCGTGTGTAGGTGTTTGTTTAGCCGGCAGTGACCAGTTAGGATGTTGTTCAAGTAGACAACGTTAGTTATATATAGATATATTTTATAGTTAACTCTTGTTTGTATTATATATCTACAATTAGAAGACTCACCAGAAGCAATATTCAATATTTATGATACCGTGCTACACTTTATTAAGCAACATATCATTTTCTACATGTGTGTATGACACTATGTAGTTTGTGTCTGCAATCGAAAACGATATAAGAAACTAGATAATGTCATACGGACTTAACAACTGTAGCAACACAACAACAAAAATTGCAATATATAGCCTCCGACAATCCGACAAAGATTCCGTAATTTTTTTTATCCAACCTCGTATATTGGGGTAGAATAAACCAATAAATTTTTAAAGATCGCTTACTATAGATGTAAATAATACAAGAATATTGACCGTTAAAGTTAAATATATATCATAATAATATTTTAGTATACAAGGAAGCCAGTGTAGTGTGATAATTGGCGGAGGCGCCGCAATTGATTCCGGCGGTGTTTATAGAATTTTCCGGCGTAGCGTTTCCGCAAATATTGGATATAAAATTTCCATATTTAATCCAATTCCCCCGGTCTGCAGGACGGAGTATTTATTTTATTCCATTCGGAACCGTAATGAAGCGCGTTCGGGGAATTTTTATTTGAATATTCATAGCCTTCGGCTCGAAGCTGCAGCGATAAGAAACGAAATATTATAAGAACCGACCGGAGAAGTCGACCAGTTAATTTTTATTAGTTATTATTCAATTAATAGAGCGACACATTAATAATTTTGTTAAATATATCAAAAAATTGTGTATTATATATATATATATATATATATATATATATATATATATATATATATAATCAATCTTTATTTGGCTATCGACCCATACATGGTTCTTTCCCCCTTTGTATATTATATTAAACGGTTTTCCTCCTTATTTGGTCTCATATGTTTCTCCATATATATTGTTTAATGTTTTTTTATTGCAGTTGCATTGTATACTATTTTTTTTGTGTAACCAGGGTTACCACATTTTTTTAATTTGGAGTTGATGAGAGAGAAAATAGGTATAAACAGCTATTTAACTGTGCATTCCTACTATTATTAAGAATATTCCCTATATGTATTATAGTTTATTCCAGTACGTAAAGAAGCAATCCGTGCTGACTGTTTAATTATTTTCGCACAAAGCCTCAAACGAGGGGGCGGCAGGCAAAGCAATGTTTGTCGTGGGCCCTGAGGGCACCGCTACTATTCGACCCCCGCAAATTGCTTAGATGTACACGTATGAGCCCTGGGGGGCGGTAGCTCCACACGGTACGCTGACCCGACGTTACACAATTGCGGCAGCATTGTTTGTACGCGCCGCCGGAAAGTTTACCGTGCAGAAAGGACCGAAAACAGAAAAGGGGATGCAATTGCAAAAACATTTGCACAACTAAAACAAAAGATAAGGAGAATCAACATTTTAGATATTCCTTCTTGTGCTCACATGATCGAATTGTACCAAATTTAGTATTTTCTGAAATTATGTTTCACGAATTTTGTTATATGTGTGACAATATTTAGCAAAAACTATGCAGCAGACTGTTATATAAATTTATTCAAACGACTTGAAGTCTGTACTACGTTGTTTCTCGCTTTTTTTTACGAATTAGGAATAAATTAATAAATGAAATTAATTGATTCATAGAAAATAATGGATAACAGTCTAACGCAGACTTTGAGTCATTTGAAATAGTGGACGGGCATTGTTTGGTTAGTGGGGAACACCCACCCACTCCACCTTTGCTCGCATACTTTTTTACATAGAACATCACTCTTCTTGGAATGGTTAAACAATATAAGACGCCTATATCCATTGAAAAAACTATGCGAACGTAGGTGGGGTGGGCGGGTGTCCCCTACCAACCAAACTATGCCCGTCCACTATTTCAAATGGCTTGAACTCTGCACTACACTATTACCCTTAACTTTCTATGATACAATCAATTTTATTTATTAATTTCTTGACTTCATTTAAAAAATATATAGAGAATAATGTAGTGTAGAGTTCAAGTCATTTGAAATAGTGGACGGGCATAGTTTGGTTGGTAGGGGCCGCCCGCCCACCCCACCTTCGCTCGCATTGTTTTTTCAATGAATACAGGCGTTTTATATTGTTTTAACCATTCCAAGAAGAGTGTTATCCTATGCAAAAAAGTATGTGAGCAAAGGTGGGGTGGGTGGGTGCTCCACACCAACCAAACTATGCTCATTCTCTATCCCAAATGACTTGAACTCTACACTACATTATTCTCTATATATTTTTTAAATGAAGTCAAGAAATTAATAAATACAATTGATTTAATCATAGAAAGTTAAGAGTAATAGTGTAGTGCAGAGTTCAAGCCATTTGAAACAATGGACGGGCATAGTTTGGTTGGTAGGAGCCACCCGCCCACCCCACCTTCGCTCGCATAGTTTTTTCAATGGATACAGCCGTTTTATATTGTTTTAACCATTCCAAGAAAAGTGCTATCCTATGTAAAAAAGTATGCGAGTAAAGGTGGGGTGGGTTTGTGTACCCCACCAACCAAACTATGCCCGTTCACTATCCCAAATGACTTGAACTCTACACTACATTATTCCCTATATATTTTTTAAATGTAGTCAAGAAATTAATAAATAAAATTGATTGAATCATAGAAAGTTAAGGGTAATAGTGTAGTGCAGAGTTCAAGCCATTTTAAATAGTGGACGGGTATAGTTTGGTTGGTAGGGGCCACCCGCCCACCCCACCTTCGCTCGCATAGTTTTTTCAATGGATACAGGCGTTTTATATTGTTTTAACCATTCCAAGAAGAGTTTGTCCTATGTAAAAAAGTATGCGAGCAGAGGTGGGGTGGGTTGGTTGTTCCCCACACTTTAATTACATCACATTGAATAATAGGATTAGTATGTTTGACATACAAAGTTAATGCATCCATAACACAATACATGCAATAATATAGTTAGTTCTTTGTGGTAAACACATATGATTTGTGTCGTCGCCCCATTCCTCATGGCGAAACTGGCGCAGCCGTCTCGTAAGCAACTAATCGTTTTATTCGTGTCAATAATTCAACCTCGTGCCGGCAAACTTTTCGCACTCGGGGAAACTTTTACGGAAAACACGTTATTGTTCCGCCACCGGTGTTGTAATTTAATTTTTCATCGTCGCTAATCGGTCGGACAGCGATACACAATTTTCCGCGCTGCTTTGAGTTTATCAACTTATTATTTTAACGTTCATGCCCGCTAATTAGTTGAAATGCAGTGCCATGTTTACTATTTCATGGCAGATTTATTGAAGGGCATCTTTTATGAGGGAAATACCAAATAAAGGTATTTTTTTTAAATATTGGATTGTTAAGGCGTCTACTTGATATGATAATTCAGTTTAAAGGATAAATTGACACAGACACACAAAAATACCTAACACAAACCCTCAATACCCGCAGCCCGAGGAGGATTCACCACCACAAACCTCGCGGCGAGGACCGAGAGAAGAAAGTTACTATTTTTTTTTCTTTTATGTGTAGATATGCAATTTATTTTAATTTTTATTACAATTATATAAATATTATTGTACAGTATATGTATGGACAAAAAAAAAAAAAGAATAAATAAATTTAAAAAGAATAAATAAATTTAAAAAAAATAAATAAATAAAACGATTTTTTACTTTGTTTTTTTATCACACATCAGTTACACTTTGCAACTAGGAGCTCGAAAATGGCTAGAGCTTAGCCGAAACTAGTTGCAAAGTGTAACTGTGTGATAAAAAAAAAACAAAGTAAAATATCGTTTTATTTAGTCTTTTTTTTGTTTTTTTTTACAGGAATATGCAAACGGATACAAAAGCCGGAAAGTGAATTACAAGGTACAAGTGTTATTGAGAACTATGTACCTTGAAGAAAATGGTTAAGCGAGGATGGGGAAGGCGTGAAAATCTGCAGGAGGCTGACGTGGGAGAGGAAAGTGGCGAGGGCACAGGGAGCGGTGATAGATGAGGGTAATTAGTAATTTTTTGCGGAGTATTACTTTTATTTATATTTGTATTTTCATTTTTATTTTTGTATATTTTTGTTGTGGTTTGTGATGTGGAAGGGCAGTGAGGAAAATGCCAATAAAGGTCTTTTTTTACCTAAAAGAAAATTATGCAAAGTTTTCTAGTTTAGTTTCTAGTTTTCTAGGTATTTAGACGTGCAAGGCAAATAAGCACGTTACATTTTAACAACAAAGAAATACAACAGAATCGTGAATTTCCAAAACAACCAACGGTTGTTCTATAGAAAATTAGAAAACACGATGGAAAAACGACAGATTCCAGATACTGGAACAACATTTGGTCCACCCCAACATATTTCAACTAGGAAACCCCTTGTCACGAATCAGTAGAACAAGAAACGCAAAGAGTAATAGCTAAAATAGAAATAACACCAGAAGATAAGACTATATAGACAATAGAATTTTTTTTAACAGAAAATTAATAACAGCTAATACTTATCATATCAGCTACCTGTTTCATCACTATGAACACGAATGACATTAAGTTTAGTAATCGATCCTTGTCGGCGACTACAGCTGGCGCATTAATTATCGCCGCCCATTAATCAGCCACCACCGCCACACCACCCCCCTTGTGCGGTGTGACCGAAGGTCGCGGTCGTGATTTAAACGGGCGGCCGTACATCACACAGCTTCTGGTACATTGAATCGGCACAATGATGGTTCACGCATGACATGACTTTTTATTTCCCCATCGTTATTCACATGCGAAAAACTTCATGATACCCACAAACTGCTCGGTTGTTTATTGAAACGGAACCGCGCCACGGCGACGTATATAAATCGAGGCACACGCAATACATTAAGCAGTTCCTATTTATTGTCACATTAAAAATTTTGTAAGGGGGGTAGATATATGATACAATTTACGTAATTGACTTATTAATTAATAATAATAATATAAATAAATTATAATATAAATATATTATAATATAAATAAATTATAATATAAATAATATTACTACTAAACTAGTACCAGGGCTAGTACCATGGAAAATATCAAATACCTATCAAACATCATCGAAATTGCATCATTACGATACCAAACATGGCAGGCGTCTAGTAAATTCGGTAAATCGCTTAAGCCGTACAGAAAATAGCACAAGATATCACTGTTGTAGATTCTACAATACACTATCGAACAGCATAAAAATGCTACACAAAAAACTATTCAAATATGTTTTGAAAAAAAAACCTTGATTGCTAAAGCATATTATTCTAGTGATGAGTACGTAAATTGT
The DNA here is from genome assembly GCA_963942505.1 of Lordithon lunulatus. Lineage (NCBI taxonomy): Eukaryota > Metazoa > Arthropoda > Insecta > Coleoptera > Staphylinidae > Lordithon > Lordithon lunulatus. Next base: position 2,393,124 of record OZ012668.1, read on the forward strand.
ATTGGCCAGGACTCACTGAACTGACCCATAACTATGTAAAGGATTATAATCTTGGTTAGGTATTTTTTGTTGTACATTTATTTCATTTAAATTTGAATAACTTTTATTATACATGTATCTATATTTTTCCAGTTTTTACATATTTTTATTGTGTAAATGTGTATTTTGTTTTAATTCTCATATTGTAATTGACTTGTGTAAAATTCTTGAAGTATATACCTATATATATATTTATATATTTTGCATATTATTGCTGTTGTCCTGTAATTCGATTTTTCTATCCGTAGGACAATAAACGATTATTATTATTATTATTATTATTAAGTTATAACACTAATAAACGATTATTATTATTATTATTATTAATACAGTAAGTAATAATTACATACGGGATAATTTTCTTTTACAAAAGTGTACAGCATACTTTTTTCTTAGATAAAAATCCTCTATGTTTCGTGCAATTGTTGTAATACTATACACGACAATTACACGAAGCATAGAGTTTTATTTCTCATAAAAAAAGTGTTGCTGTATACTTTTATAAAACAAAATTACTCCTTATTTTCCTCTGGAGTTTATTACATCGCAAAGATTTATTACTTTACGTAATTTAAAGCAGTTTGGCAGCAAGCAGAAAAAATTGTGCCTGCGAATTAATTAAAAGGTTTTTTTTTAAGGTTTTGCTGCAAAGTTTTTATGTGCCGGCGCCGGCGATAAACAAGCGATCCATTTAAATGTGTTTTAATAATGGCGCCGGGCATTAATATTCAACGGACGTCGCTTCGCTTTAATTCAACTGGGGGAGGAGACGAGGCCCTGCGAATAATTCAATTTCGATACTCACCCCGCTTTCAGAGAGCTACTAGCTATAGACGGCGCGGAGGGTAGTGATGGTAGAGACTCACCTGGAACAAAAATTAGAAAAATTAGTATACAAATCACAATCATATCACATTATTTAAGTTTATATTATATGTAAAGTTAAATTGTGATGTATCACAATCACATCACATAATTTAATTTTATATTATATGTAAAGTTAAATTGTGATGTATTGTGATTTATTCTTCTTCTACATTAAAGATTTCGGGCGAATCAAGTGTAATGTAAATTACCTAGAGTTTCCACCTCTTCCGGTTACAATCTCCAATACGATGAGCATATAAAATAAACTAAAAAAGAATAACAGACACGTAGTAATGGTGGAATTCAAAAATATCAAAAAGTATATAAAAGAAAACATAGAAACACCATTTACCACTCAATCTTCTCATAACAAAACAAGTATCTTACAGTAGTCTATTACTATGTGCTGCTCCGATTCATGGTTTCCTAATTTCATCAGAAGATGTAAAACTATACCTCTGATATTCTGTGAATTTCTTAAAATTACATTTTTATTTGTTATTTGGCAATGTTTTACTTTAAAAGATTGTCATATTTCTTAGTCAGTGTACCAACTAATTGTTCATAAAGGGTTCAAAATGAGTACAACATACCAACCAAGATTAACATACCAACCAAGATTAACATACCAACCAAGATTAATATACCAACCAAGATTAACATACCAACCAAGATTAACATACCAACCAAGATTAACATACCAACCAAGATTAACATACCAACCAAGATTAACATAGCAACCAAGATTAGAACGATTTCTGGTATTGGGTTATTTAAGCGGGAATATCTATGGTATGTGAAAAAAATTAGGAGTATAATTTAAGATATAAATTGTTAGATATGTCTAGAAGATAAAACATATGTTATATTTTTATTTTATATTTATATTAGATCTGTATTTTTAGCTTTGCTAATAAAGGTTATTATCATTAATATATATTTGACTTAAACGTATAAATCTACATATTTTGTTTGGACTGTAGCGATAGTTGATAGAATTTTTTTTTTTTTGGATAAATCAATATATCCAATATTATTTTCTGATGTCATATATTTTATTCAATTTGAAAACTATGTCACATATTGGTGTTCCGCTGCAAACATTCGTGTCACAAGCCGAAAATGTAAAATCCACGCGTAATGGAAACCCGGATATCCCCATTCCACGAGAATATATGTATTTTCAGTTTGCCAGGCAAAGGCGCGGCGGCGGGCCTGATCCTAGGGCGTGTGCCGTCCCCAGAGAAATAACATGATGTCCTGCGGAAGCATTGAAATACGTTACACCCCCTGGAGGACTACGGGCAGCACATCTATTATAATTGACAACAGTCACGCCAATTCCGCGCGTCGTTATTGTGGCTAAACGCAAAGGGGGCGGCTTTGGACGGCCACTATACACACACACATACAACCACCACAAAAATGTATATAGCTACAGTTATAGTGTGTCATATCGCGGGCATTGTATAATCAAATAAAGGACGAGTGGCTGCGGTGTGGTGTGTCTGACCCAGATTCTTTTTGATCTCGTCGCGGCTTTGGGGAAGCAGGGGCGGTGGTGACAAACGACCGCGCCGCCCGATACAGACGCGATAATATTAATCCACGCCCGCAGAAAAATCGTCTTGAATTAAGGGGCTAAACTCAGCAAGTCGTTATCGCCCCGTTTTATTGCACAAAAGTTGAGAAAAATAATGATAACGGGGTTACATACATTCCAAAATAGCAGCCAGCGGTTTCCAAACTTTTTGTGCAAAATATAAAACACGCTTCTGTAATATTATATCAATAAAACATGTAATAAATTATGTAAATGTATTATCTACAAGTACATCCGTTCTACAGAATTCCCTAATTTTTGTGTGGTTATGCCCAACAAAGCTCTTATTTTTGTTTCACACACTATCAGAATCGCAGGTAAGGCAAGATACAGCAGTGTTATAATTTCCGCATTCCGCACATGATTGCCGCCCCCCGTCACGTGAACGGAATTAGAGCATCCGACGAGCGGCGAAACAATAATGACCGCGCGTCCTTAAAATAATACGACCCCAGGACCGCCCAGGAATTTCACAATTTGCGCCAGGCGGGCAGAATTTTTTAATCAACTGCAGCAGCGACGGCGATTGTCGCCTTCTGTGAAATGTACAATTAAATAAGTACTTTAAAAATTTAATTGTGTGCTCAATTTCACATTTGTCTGCCAGTTATTTGGATTGCATTAATGTTTTAAGGGCCAATTGTTTAATAGTCGGTTAACTAGCTTAACCAAAAAAATAGCAGAAAGTCGTTTGGGCTAAAATTAAATACGGCCAAAAAAATACAAGGGTTTTCAGTAGAACACCAGATATCCAAGCGAATTTGCAAGTATACAATAAGCAAATAGATCAGGTCGCTAAATTTAAATACTTGGGCAGCTGGATCACCGAAGACCTGGATACAGATCTGGAAGTACGAACACGCATCGAAATAGCCAGAACAACGTTCTTTAAGATGAGAAAAGTATTTTGCGAGAGAAGCCTAAACCTAAAACTGAAGATACCGGTTCGTTAAGTTATACATTCACTCGGTACTGTTGTATGGTGTTGAGGTAGAAGATCAATACTATGAACAGAATAGAAGCGTTTGAGATGTGAATCTTTCGAAGAATGCAGAGAATATCTGGGGTGGAGCATATCACGAATAATAGACGCATATACAGAGACAAAGAGCTATTGGCTACTGTGAAGAAACGTAAGACAGCCTAGGACATATCTTCAGAAGTACAAAATATAGCCCTCTAAAATTAATAATGGAGGGCAAGATAGCGGGTCGCCGTGGTCCAGGACGAAGGAAATGCTGATGGTTAAAGAACATAAGGGACTGGACTGGTCTGGACTCCCACTCATTGTTCAGAGCGTCACAAGACCGTGCGGAATTCGCTATAATTGTTGTCAACCTTCAGTAATGAAGAAGGCACCCAACGAAGAAGAATGTTATATCTCACTAGAGAGAAAGTTGCATTATTTTGTGTTATTCATCGTCACTAGCTGAACTTCACTGATAAGATTAACAAAAGTTAGATTTTTTAATATATATGTCACCGCCTGATGCTTTGAAAAGATTTTATGAGGAATTTAACCATAACGACAGCATAAGGGTGCTTCACGTAACGTTTGATTAGTGCTACAGCAGCCAATTAGTGACAATTTGAAGGAATGTGACCTTGACTTGAGTACGCATCGCCAAGGGGCGATGTGAGCGGAACGAGCTAACGGGGATGCGGGTAGTTCTGTACGAAGAACGCATATGATAAGTTGGCCTGGACCGTTTCTCTCGAGAAAGGTTCACTATTGACTACTAGTGCGTTAGAATAAGTGTAATGACTTCTTATTGTTATTGTTTAATCAGTGCTTTAAGTTAGTTACTCAGTTGTTAATAAAGTGTGTTAAAGGATAAATAAAACGATTTTTTACTTTGTTTTTTATCACACTTCAGTTACACTTTGCAACTAGTTTCGGCTAAGCTCTAGCCATTTTGTTAGTTGATTGTGGCGAACTATTATTATGCATTGAATAATATCCTCCAAAGAGCACACTCTGGATTTACCGTACTAGGTACTTAGACCATACTAATTGTTATTGGTAATAAAACATCACGATTTGTGATACATCTGATTAATTCATCGCCCTGCATTTACTTCACTCGCTCCGACATATATAAATTAAAAATAGTGCATGTTTGATCATAATTGGACGTTCAAACAAAATGTGTTACATTTAAAAATTAAATATGTTATTATTATTAGTATCAGCTACGGGATAACGCTGGATAACAATAAAATCCTGAAATAGATAGCAAATAGTAACAAAATTGTTTCTGAAATTGCTGACGACTCACAATTCTCAACTGGTAACATGCAAACAAGCACTCGCCCGAAGTTTTACAACGTGCCATTCTCTCGCCGTGCGATGGGAATTTGCGAGCCGCCCCCCTATCGAAATAAAGTATTAAAGCAAAGCGCCCGAAAGCGAGTTCAATACCCCCCTTGTAGCTGCCGCACAACGACCGCCCGCCTTCCGGCGGTGTTTACGAGCTGCCGAGGTGGCATCTCTCCACTTTTCTACCCGGCTGCAGATTATGCCCGCCCGCGGTAAATCCTCCCTTGAAGGACTCGCGAAATCCTGCCACTTTTTTAAAAGCACTCCCCCCCACGCGGTGGTAATCCGATGATTAACGCGTGCGCGCACTCCGTCTCTGTTCCTATTTTGAAAATTGAAAAGTCTGACGAAATCTAATCAGGCAGATCGAGTGGGCTTCGGCTGGAAGTGGTGGGTTTGGGGTGGTGTGCAGTTTTATTATGGTTATTAGTCGTATTTGCATTTAGGGCATAGGGGGGTGAATCACGTCCGGCACAGAGGGGTGGGCCCGACTGATTTTATCGAGTTCGGACCAATTTATTTATTTTTTGCTTGCAACATTTGAATAAGAATTGAATCAAATTGATTGACTGGGGAGATTCAGTACAAATTGTTATTCTCCGGTAGAAATTGGAGTAATTTGGTAATATTTTCGGTTCATTTTGTATAATGTAAAATTCTTTCTATCCACTACCTTTTTAAATAGATGCACTTTGTATGTATTGAAGCTTTTTCAAGTTTAGAGAATAGAGTCTCGAAATGTGAGCCATATATGACAAAATTCCGGGACTGCTGTACTGTAGAACAAATTCTGATATAATGTATTATCATCAATTTTTCAATTTAGATTCCAAATAAATCTATAATGTGTGTATAATATTTTTATGGGAACTGACAAATAGTATGGCCTTTCTGGGCGGGGGTTCCGTCTGGGCACGTGTCCCTGCCTTGTAACGGCCCTAGATATGGTATTAAAATTTGTTTCTATAATTCAATCCCTAGCTGTGACCAAACACTTAGTTCCCCAACATACAAACTAAATTAATTCCATCTCTAGCGGTCTTAAACAACTTCCATAACTATAACCCCCCTTCTAGTGATATCAAAAAACAATCCTCCTAGTATAATTTACACTTTGTTCGTGTTAATGAAACTTCTCCCAACACTTCGGGAATCGATTATTAGTTTAAAAAGTGCCATCCGCCGCGCAAAACTTCAAAACTATCCGGCGAGGAAATTTATTCCGCATATAAAAGTTATAGGGGAGGCAAAGAATATTCGAGCGATAAAGCGCTTCCTCGCGGGGATTGGATGCCGCTCTCCAAATCGGATTAACTTTACGGCGATACAATTTTTTGCTCACACCAACACCCCACCACCCCCGCCAAAACCCCTTTTTATTAAGCGCCGTGTAAACTCCGCAATCATAAGCCGGAAATGTGCGGCATCCGCTCAAACAATCACCGCGGACGGAGACGGAAAAAAGTTCAACAGTTTTTAACGAGACCAGAAGCACTCAATTTATTCTTCTGGGAAAAATAAATAACTAAAACGCGAGTTTTCGTAGTGCTTTTGCATAATAACGCAATAATTGTGTCAGGTTTTATTGTGAATTTGACGGCATGGTAGGTGCAACTGCAGCAGCATTGTGTTTTTTTTTGTATACCGAAGTTGTTATCAACATTTTCATAAACAATACAGTAGAATTGAAATTAACTTGTAACCTTGTACCACCTTAATGAATATCCAGTGTGAATGATAGGATATTCATTTATTTTATTGTATGTATTTATTTATCCAAACCATGGATTTTTTTAATGTGTTAAATGTACTTTTACTAGAATTTATTTTCTAGATGTATAATACTTGTTTTTATTGTATTGCCCTATTTATAGAGAAACTGGGTAAATACCCAGTTTCTCTATTGCAGGGTTGGCGAACCTTTTTCAAGCTTTTTAGGCTTATCCAAAAAATACAATCCTTATTTATATAATTGCTGACGTGGTTACCTATCGGTAATATTAAAACAAAAACACTAACTACAAATAAGATAAGAACAAAATCACAGAATTTTATTATATCAAACGCTGTACCTTTAAATTTTAGCGTGCCAGCAATTTTTTTATTCGTGCACGCGTGCCATAAGTTCGCCACCCCTGCTATATTGCATAAAGTTTAATGTATTAAATGTATTTTAGTTTTATGTTAATTCTTAGATGTATGTAGCAGTAATTGTAATATGTTGCTTTATTTATTTAATATTATTTTTTCTCTTTGACTTATGTATTGCTGTTACACAGTGTACACATTAAAAAAAATACTAAAGGCATCATTCGATGGTTTTACTATACAAATTTATACCCCACTCTAACACTCCTCCTCAGGAGACTTAAGATATAATCAACTCTTTGTGTGTTTTTGATCTAGCTGTGTGCTAAACTTGTCCGAACTAAACGCATTAATCCCCACGAATTACGTACGGCGTTTTTTAAAAACTTTTTCTACCCTGCCACCGCCTTTTTTCAGTGCACTGGCCGCGCAAGAACCGGCCCCGGGGAAACTTTGCCTCTCTTTATCGCCGCCGTAATTTATGCGGCCCTAGGAAATGCGCCGAGAAACCCACACACACCCACATACACAAAGCGCGTTTTCGTTTATCGAATTTTCATAAAGAGCGCTCGCGGGTAAAAATTACCCCAAATGTGCGAGAAAATTTAAACTGCACTAGTTATTAAAGCTAAAAGTTTCATCGTAGTAGTACCAGCAAAACGAGCTATCTTATATTTTACAGTTATCGCTTACAATATTGTGTAATTAAATATTTGTACCATAGCTGCTTCCGCTTCTTCTAGCTGCCCCAAACGGTTCGCACCGGAGTTAGAATGATAAATGAACCGTGCGTAACAACTGTGATTTTTTTTGAAAATCATGTACACCTTCGATCGCATTGTTATTTCATAGGACAACACTCTTCCTGGAACGGTTGAAACAATATAAAATATCTGTATTCGTTGAAAAAACAATGCGAGCAAAGGTGGGGTGGGCGGGTGTCCCCTACCAACCAAACTATGCCCGTCCACTATTTCAAACGACTTGAACTTTGCACTACACTATTATCTCTAACTTTTTCTTATTTAATCAAGTTCATTAATTAATTCTGGTTAGATTTATAAAAACTTGTATAAAAAACTCTGTGTGGTAGAGTTCAAGTCGTTTGAAATAGTGGACGGGCATAGTTTGGTTGGTAGGGGCCACCCGCCCACCCCACCTTTGCTTGCATAGTTATTTCATAGGATAAAACTCTTCCTGGAATGGTTGAAACAATATAAAACATCTGTATCCGTTGAAAAGACAATGCGAGCAAAGGTGGGGTGGGCGGGGGGTCCCTACCAACCAAACTATGCCCGTCCACTATACCAAATGACTTGAACTTTGCACTACACTATTATCTGTAACATTTTCTTTTTTAATCAAGTTCATTAAATAATTCTGGTTAGATTTATAAAAACTTGTATAAAAAACTCTGTGTGGTAGAGTTCAAGTCGTTTGAAATAGTGGACGGGCATAGTTTGGTTGGTAGGGGCCACCCGCCCACCCGACCTTTGTTTGCATAGTTATTTCATAGGATAAAACTCTTCCTGGAATGGTTGAAACAATATAAAGCATCTGTATGCATTGAAAAAAGTATGCAAGCAAAGGTGGGGTTGGGGGGGGGGGGCCTACCAACCAAACTATGCCCGTCCACTATTTCAAACGACTTGAACTTTGCACTACACTATTATCTGTAACTGTTTCTTATTTAATCAAGTTAATTAATTAATTCTGGTTAGATTTATAAAAACTTTTATAAAATCTCTGTGTGGTAGAGTTCAAGTCGTTTGAAATAGTGGACGGGCATAGTTTGGTTGGTAGGGGCCACCCGCCCACCCCACCTTTGCTTGCATAGTTATTTCATAGGATAAAACTCTTCCTGGAATGGTTGAAACAATATAAAACATCTGTATCCGTTGAAAAGACAATGCGAGCAAAGGTGGGGTGGGCGGGGGGTCCCTACCAACCTAACTATGCCCGTCCACTATTTCAAATGACTTGAACTTTGCACTACACTATTATCTGTAACATTTTCTTTTTTAATCAAGTTCATTAAATAATTCTGGTTAGATTTATAAAAACTTGTATAAAAAACTCTGTGTGGTAGAGTTCAAGTCGTTTGAAATAGTGGACGGGCATAGTTTGGTTGGTAGGGGCCACCCGCCCACCCGACCTTTGCTTGCATAGTTATTTCATAGGATAAAACTCTTCCTGGAATGGTTGAAACAATATAAAGCATCTGTATCCATTGAAAAAAGTATGCAAGCAAAGGTGGGGTGGGCGGGGGGGCCCTACCAACCAAACTATGCCCGTCCACTATTTCAAACGACTTGAACTTTGCACTACACTATTATCTGTAACTTTTTCTTATTTAATCAACTTCATTAATTAATTCTGGTTTAGATTTATAAAAACTTGTATAAAAAATCTCTGTGTGGTAGAGTTCCAGTCGTTTGAAATAGTGGACGGGCATAGTTTGGTTGGTAGGGGCCCCCCGCCCACCCCACCGGTGCTTGCATAGTTATTTCATAGGATAAAACTCTTCCTGGAATGGTTGAAACAATATAAAACATCTGTATCCATTGAAAAAAGTATGCAAGCGAAGGTGGAGCGGGCGGGGGGGCCCTACCAACCAAACTATGCCCGTCCACTATTTCAAACGACTTGAACTTTGCACTACACTATTATCTGTAACTGTTTCTTATTTAATCAAGTTCATTAATTAATTCTGGTTAGATTTATAAAAACTTGTATAAAAAAGTCTGTGTGGTAGAGTTCAAGTCGTTTGAAATAGTGGACGGGCATAGTTTGGTTGGTAGGGAACACCCGCCCACCCCACCTTTGCGCGCATAGTTATTTCATAGGATAACACTCTTCCTGGAATGCTTGAAACAATATAAAACGTCTGTATCTACTGAATAAAGTATGCGAGCGAAGGTGGGGTGGGCGGGAGGCCCCTACAAACCTATTTCAAACGGCTTGAACTCTACCATACAAAGTTTTTTTGCAAGCCAACTCTGACACATATTGCGACGTTGCCATATAAAACTGAGGTACATGACGCTATGATAACTTTTGAGTTAAATTGACATTCGTTATTCTAAGCTCACTTTTGCCAACTTTGACACATAATGCGACGTTGCCATATATAAAAAGAGGTACATGACGTTATACAATGAAAATTTAAAAACAATTAATATTTAACAATATAATATATTATAGTTACCTAGCTTTTATAAAACCGAGCCTTAAATGATTCAACTCTGATACTTCCTTAGTAGTAAGATTAGCAACTTTGATTCCCATTTAATAAGAGAAACCCCTCCCAATACGCTCCATTACGCCTCCGTATTAATTAAATGGCAAACATTAGTGCAGTTGCTGTGGAACTATTCGCGTGCAATCGTCTATTTTCCTGTATAGATTTAGTACGGCATTTAATCATCGCCCAGAGTTCGTAATTGCTGATTTATTAATGAAATTCTAGTAAACACCTTCCGGGCGACGGCGGAGGGGGCATCGCGCGGCTCGTCCTATGTAAATGCGGCTCCCTCCTTGCAGCACCCCGGCGGCTATTACGTTTTAGTTTAATTAACTAACAGACATTAGGTAATTGGCCTCGCTGTGGGAGTTTAAAAACCGTTGGGGGGGTTAGTGGAAAAAGGTTTAACCGGTATGTTTTCTGTTATTGTATTATTGTTTTATATGGCCGCTAAGAAAACAGTGATTACGGCAAGGCTTTGCGGTAGGGGGAGATCAAAGGGCGCAGCTTTACAATTATGTTTGTGAACGAGGGGGAGAAAACAGAGGAGAAGTAGGTCACGTGTGGAAGACGATATGATTCCTGTCAGTGCTGTATATTTTCATGTCAACATTATAAAATGTATCAAGTGACAACTTTCTTATGCATATTTTCTATGTAAAAAAACCGTATTCACCAAACGTTCCATAAATGTATTAATAGCTATTGAACCAATAAGTATTACTATTTATAGCAATAATACAATAAATACATTATCAGAACATGTAGTTACTTGAAATTTTCTCTATTAGAAACACTGAATAATTAAATGGAGCAGACACGAGAACAAAAGAACAACAATGAAGAATACAGAAAAATAAACAAGACAATTAGACAAGAAATTAGAAAGGCTAAAGAAATAGAAAGAGCGGAAGCATGTCAAGAGATTGAAGAGCTGTTGAAAAGATATGATTTTAACGTGCACCGAAGAATTAAAGAACTGACATGCAAAACAAGTAAAAGAACTTTGGAAAGCTGGTGAACAACGAGGGAAAAAATATCATAAACTTAGAAGACAAGAAGAAAACGTGGAGGGAATATCTCAACAAACTATTTAAAGATGAAGAGACAATAGCAACACTAATCATCGAAGGAGAAACGGGACCGCACATCTTGGTGGAGGAAGTAGACGTAGCAATAAAACGAATGAAAGATGGAAAGGCAGCAGGACCGGATGACATACAAGTTGAAATCTTGAAACTGTTAATTGAGAAGCATATCAAAACACTCACCAACATATTCAACAGAATATACAACTCGGGCAGCATAGCAGAAGAATGGTTGAAGTCGGAATTCATCGTATTACCAAAGAAAGTAGGAGGAGAACAAGATGCGAGGAATATAGAAGTATCAGTCCCATGAGTCATCTTCTCAAAATATTCCTAAAAATAATACACAAGAGAATTTAAGTGCAAAGAGCAAATCTCAGCAAATCAATTTGGGTTCATCAACGCTATAGGCACAAGGGAAGCGCTTTTCTTAGTGCAGGTGCTCTTCCAAAGATCTAGAGACGTAAATTGCGATATCTACGTATGCCTAATTGACTATCAGAAAGCGTTTGATGGGGTCCAACATCACAAGATGCTAGACGTACTAAAACAAGTGGGCATTGACGCCAAAGATCTCCAAATCATCACCAACTTGTACTGGAATCAGACCGCATCAATGAAAATAGAAGACGAAGAAATAGAAGACATTAAAATAGCTAGAGGGGTAAGACAGGGGTGCATACTTTCTCCAATTCTGTTAAATTTATATTCCGAACAGATCTTTAAAGAAGCGTTAGAAGGCATACAAGAAGGCATTTTTCTGAACGGAGCTAGACTGAATAACATATGCCGACGACATAATGGTATTCGCTGATTCTGTTGAAGGACTTCAAACACTATTGAACAGAATTGTAGCGGCTAGTGAAAGATATGGACTTAATATCAATAGCAACAACACAAAATTCTTGGTCATAAGCAACGAAAATATATATACTTATGGTTGGTAATCATTATAATCTCACCCCTAGTTAATTTATCACGGATAAAGTGTGATTTTTATTTATAACATTTTAATTCTTAGAATTACATTAGATTTCACCTATCAGGGTTTGTCACCAAGATCAGTAGATCACCCTATATAAATATAAAAATTCAATGATATAATCATTACTCGTTATTTTCCAAATGCCCAACAAAACTTCCTCCCCCCACAAACGAGTACTAAAACAAATCATCCCCATGAAACGCAAATGAAGACCAGGCGGCAAATTAACTCCCCCTCCCCCGTTATTATTGCAAAACACGCGCTCTTGGCACGGACGCAACCGCCGCGATGCAGATAAAAATGCCAGTTGACGGGGGCGGCGGCGGCGGCGGCATAGCCCGAGCGCGCTTCAATTTTATCTCTATGCGGGGGCCGTAAGGACACGGGTTGGCGCGCTGCCAATTGCGCCAGACTATCGAACTGCTACATCCTGATTCATGCCCACCCCCCACACCGGCGGCGGCCCCCCTAATATTTTTATACATTACAGAGGGATGGAAATCAATACGCCGCGTCGGGAGGATATTTATACCAATTTTGAAGACGCTCAAGCCGGGCGGGTTAATCGCATTATTTGTTTTAATTACTCCGCGACGATAATCGCTAATTCATTAAGCGATGAGCATCCCGTCTCGTAATTGAATTAATTTCCAAGGGAGGGTGGTGCACTGTATCTTTGGAAATGAAAGAAGGCAAAATGAGCTGCAGGTGTCGCCACTACTTGATTTAATTAATTATGGTCGAATAAAAAAATTAAATTTGTTTAGAATAATTGAAGATTGAAGAAAATAACACGAGACAATGTTATATACTAGCTGAAATGTCCATCATTTGTCAATTGAACGATCTACATAACTGATGGATAAAAAAATGATACAACTAACCCCTTAGGAGGAAAGTTAAACATCACATCAATTAGCAATGCAGACCCATATGGTAATAACCGTCAACATGCTCATGTCATCAGGATCACCAGGTAGTGCCCTCTAGGGAATAATATTCCAACAGAGTGCTTGAGATAGCGGCACAAAGCCAATCTTATAAAACATAAAAATCTAGTTATGTAGATTGCTAAGAGGTGGAGTCACACTTATATATGATGGATACAAATTAAATGTTATACATATACAGCTTTATATTCTAAGCTGAAAATATAAAATATTATTTTATGCACGCGCTTCCTTTACAAGATATTCTATGTAATTAGTTTAATAGTAGTGAGAAATCTTATAAGTCGTAGATAAAAAAAGGACCTTTATTGGCATTTTCCTCACAAAGAAGCTCTACAATATCACCAACCACAACAAAAATATAACATATATGCATTGCTAATTGATGTGGTGCCGCCAGATGGCGTTTAACTTCCCTCTACGAGGGTAAGTTGTACTGTTTTTAACAAAAATATATAAAAATAAAAATAGAAATAAAAGTAACTCTCCGCAAAAATTAACATTATACATAACCACTCCCTCTGCCCTCACCACTTTCCTCTCCCATGTCAGCCTCCTGCAGATTTTCACGCCTTTCCCATCCTCGCTTAACCATTCATTCGGCTTCCAGCAGTCTCCCACCCACTCTGCTTTCACACCCTCACATTCTTCGCTAAGGTGCCACCACGTGTCGCTTCCCTTACTACACAACGCACACGTGGTGTACCCCAGACCCATCCACACTTTCCTCCCTCTCTCGTCTGACCCACACCTCGCTCTTGCCATGCATACTTAGTCCTCCCTGCTCCACTCACACCTGGCTAAGTAACTCGGGAGTTTCCTAAGCACTTACCACTCTACGTAGCCAGGGTTGTATGTCATTCTAACCTGCCTTTCTTGCCACTCAATATCCCTCAATCTCTTTCTTACCTCAGTTCCTAGGCTTCCCAAGCCGTAGATAAACAAAACGTTATTTTAGCCATATTTGGTAATTAGAAAGTTCTCATTAAGCGACAATACAATATCCAACAAACATTTTGTGGAAATGTGGAATGTTTATTTTATTCTACATAATTATATTCATAGTATTTTTGATTAATCATCATCTAGATGTTCAACCTCTGTCAACGCCCTGGCGTTTGCGTGACCGACCTACCGATGGATCTAATGATCAACTTTCAATCAATCAAAATTTCAATACAGTTTTCTAAAAATGAGCAAATTTCAGATAAGCCACTTTGGTTTTGTACCGACGATATATCCCTCATTGTATAATGTATATTTATTAATTAAATTTTTAAAAGGTTATTTAAAACAAATATTGTGTGCCCAAAATATTACAGCAACAACATTTAATATTCAAATACTGAAATAACAAAGTTGTTAGCATACAGGGTATTTCATAGCTACGTGGGAATATATAATTTCAATTTAAAAGAGAAATTAATTCTGAATTATTTATTTTATAAAACATATCTAAATACGAATATAAAATCGATATCTTTCAATTAATATGATATTAATGCACACTGTCTGTATCAGATTGTTTTATTATGTTACTGGCATTATTATGGACTAATAAATAATTCATAAAGCATATTAGGGTAGTCGTACATATATAAATATATAGAATGATATCCGTCAATTAATCATCACATTTTATGTCATCTCATACTAACAAAAACCTTTACCCTCAGCCGAAACTAAGTTCTGTCGTATTCAACTCGCCCCTCGTCAAGTGGGCATCTTAGAATGTATTGCCCGCTCGGAGAAACGAGCGCCCGCAATTTAACCCCCTCGATTTAATTAATGGCCGCCGGTGCGAATTTCGCATCGGGATATTAACCCTCGCAATTGCAAATTAAGCAATATCCACCCCCCCAAACTTCGTCCCGCGCCAGATATAATCGCCAACAATCCGAATAATCGATCCCGCTGCGTCTAATGGACATGTCTGCGCGCGTGCTGGGGGTTTGTGGTGGTTTTCGGTCATCCACGACGGGCTCGGGTGGGTGGCTATTAAAAGTTATGCACGGCCCACCCCCCCGGGAAACTAAAACGATTTCGGGCACGGCATAGATTAAATAACTTGGACGAACTAACTGATTGAATGCACCAACTTAAGGTCGTCCGCCGCCACCGCTACAGCCAAGAGCCACTAGGGGGGCAACGGTGTGACCTGGATTTTTGACCGGATTTTTAAGGACGAGAAAAGTTTTGTCGTTTGAAAATTATTACTGTACTTTTATGAGATTCCAGGCAATAATTTAATAAAAAAAGTAATTCAAATTTTAATGAATTTTGCTTTTGATATCGCATGTATAATTTTAATTTTACATCGCAAAAAGTAGTGGTAAAAATGAGATCTAAATGTAAAAACAATTAAAACACAAAATAGTAATTTACATTATTAGTGCAGGAAGGCAAGTTTCCCGAATGAGCGAATAAGTTTACAGCACGAGCCGAAGGCGAGTGCTGTATTAAGAGCGAATTCGGGAAACGGCCTTATCGCACGAATAATGTATGTGTCTTATTTTTTGTACGCATAAATACTTAATATTTATTTAAAGATAAATAAATATTAAGTATTTATGCGTACAAAAAATAAGATACATTATTCGTGCGATAAGGCCGTTTCCCGAATTCGCTCTAAATACAGCACTAGCCTTCGGCTCGTGCTGTAAACTTATTCGCTCATTCGGGAAACTTGCCTTCCTGCACTAATAATGTATCTTATTTTTTGTACGCATAAATACTTAATATTTATTTAAAGTTATTTAAAATTGTTGTGACAAATTTGTCACACTACCAATTACATTTTATTTAAAGTCTATATTTTCTTCAAAATTCTATTTGTTATAGTACCATATTTTAATGCTATTTGAAGTATAAGAGGCGTACGCTGTGCTTCTATATATTTATAAATACACATTTACATTGGTACCGAAATGTAAGTTGGTAACACTGGCTACTTCCCGTACTAGTGCGGGAAGTAGTATTTCCCGCACCCAAATCAATGCGGGAAACTACTTGTCATAGGACATGAGTACAAAATAAATATTGCATCAGGATAAAAAAATAACGACGAATAGGGGATATTTCTGTATCTACTGTAACTACGCACGACTGAAATTTACAAAAATCTCTGACTAAAGATATACAGAAAAATAAAGTGCCTTTCGTTTATCACTCTGGGCTGGTACGGGTTTATTGTTTCTTGTTCTATTTGCCACTTCCGATGCGCATAATTCTATCTCAGCCCTTACAACCGGCGGCGCATGAGCGCAAGACCTGAGCGATACTGCACGCCACGGGGGCGATTAGCAATGATAAACCATGCTAAACGAAAGCGCCTTAAGAGTACTGTCACTGCAACTAGAGCAATATAAAGGCTTCATCCTCCTCAAGTTCAGCCATTCCTTTTTCAATTTCACCTTTTTGTAAGCTGTTAGTATCTTTTTGGCTTCTTTATTTGTTATATCCGCTATCACTATCTCCATTTAGAAAGACACGATTGCAATGTTCGCAATACCGATGGGTATTCATTAATAGCCTGTATATTCAGCTGATGCATACAAAGAGTCGCCATTCTCAATCGCCTGCACTCTTCAGTCTCCAATGTCCGCTCTAAAAGCTTCGCCAGCGTTCTCGTGTGACAAAACAACCGCTTAAAAGCCGGCGCACACCACCCCGCGGTGGCGGCGTCCTTTCTCAGCGTACACAGTGTATCGGGTGTCACACACGCGGCGCACACAGCACCGTATTATTAATTCATTCCGCACTTAAAACACCCTCACCTACTTATTATTAGCACGTGGAATGGATGTTATGTAGAGCGGGGGCGGCGACGGCGTCGGGTATGCATTACCAAAGTTTAGCGACGGCGACACGTAAAGTACAATTGTCATTACTTGAACTCAATCTAGTATACAAAGCTATGAATATACCATCTAATTCCATAATAATTTATTAGTAAAACTTAAAAAACACGAAATACAGTACGTTGATGTAGTATAGTGGGTAGCAGCCACTTAACAAACCGGCAACCCGGGTAGTAGTAGCAATAGACTAGAAAGCTAGGGGGCCAAAAGTACACAACAGGAAATAATAGAGGAAGATAATAGAGAAAACAAAAATGGACATTCGCAGAGTGTGGGGGATACCAACGCCTTTTCGAATATGTGTTCTGATTAGATATTTAACAGTAGAGGGGACAGGAAAAGAGAAGTATAGAAAGCCAAAATACAGAAAAAAAACATATGAAGTCATCCTCACTAGTTGAGCTGCACTGACGAGATCTAATAAGATCGAAATCTAGATATGTAGATTGCTAAGAGGTGGGTTCACACTTATATATGTTTTATACGATTGGACTTGTGCTGATATCTCAAGCACTCACTTGGAATATTATTCCCTAGAGGGCACTACCTGGTGATCCTGATGACATGAGCATGTTGACGGTTATTACCATATGGGTCTGCATTCCTAATTGATGTGATGTTTAACTTTCCTCCTAAGGGGTTAGTTGTATAATTTTATAATAAGCACTCTGTTGGAATATTATTTCCTAGAGGGCACTACGCGGTGATATTAATGGCATGAGCATGTTGACGGTTATTACCATATGGGTGTGCATTCCTAATTGATGTGGTGCCGCCAGATGGCGTTTAACTTTCGTCCTAGGGGGTAAGTTGTACTATTTTTATACATATGAAGTCGTTGATTGGTATTTGCCACACGATTTATTATTATAGTATATGTTTGAATATTCGAGCTGCGCCAAAAAAAAGGTGGCAGACGATAAAATAAAATAAAAACCCGCGGCCACATAACTCTTTTTTTTTTGCTGTACGTTCGCCTGCTGTTGCGCCGCTAAAAAAGGCGCGATGGAATATTAACGAGAATTTGAGCAGCCACTGACGAATGTAAAATTAATGGAATTTTAAAATCGTCTCCATTTAATATTAACGTCAGCACGCCGCCGCTGTTGATTAAAAAACTTCACTAGCCACTCCTTGTTGTTACATCATGTTTCAAACAAAGGTAGAATAATCAATTTTGAAGTACTTGTTTCCGAACTATGCCATAGACTGCCTCAAATAACACTGTGGCTCTACTAAATGAATAACTGAGAAATATTCACACCATGATATGAACTTGAATGACCGGTTTATAAAACTAATTTAGAACCATATCGAATATCTAATGCGCGCTTTACATGGAGCAATATTGCACATACAATCTTGTATATGCAATATTGCTCCATGTAAAGCGTGCATAAGATATTCGATATGGTTCTAAATTAGTTTTATAAAGCGGTCATTCAAATTCAATTCGCAACTTATTTTGACATGAAGTTATTCAGTGTAAAACACTAATTGCGCGAGCAATATATTGCAGCAACTAGCTGCATCGAATAGAACATGTAATCAATTCCATTGCATGCAACTTCCAATGCTGCCAATCATATATGTCGGCGCCTGATCAATTTCGATACTTTGAAAATATTTTATGAGGCATTCAACCGTAACAACAGCACAAGGGTGCTTTACGCAGCGTTTGGTTAGTGCTGCAGCAGCCAATTAGTGACAATTTGAAGGAAAGTGACCTTGTGTTGAGTACACATCGCCAAAGGGCGATGTTAGCGGAACTAGCTAACGGGGGTGCGGGTAGTTCTGTACGAAGAACGCATATGATAAGTTGGACTGGACTGTTTCTCTCGAGAAAGGTTCACTATTGACTATAAGTGCGTTAGAATAAGTATAATGAGTTCTTATTGTTATTGTATAATCAGTGCTTTAAGTTAGTTACTCAGTTGTTAATAAAATGTGTTAGTTGATTGTGGCGAAGGACTTATTATTTATTGTGCATTGAATAATATCCTCCAAGCAAGCTCTGGATTTACTGGACCAAGTACCTGATACTAATTGATATTAGTAATAAAACATCACGATATGTAATACATCTGATTAATAGATCGCCCTGCGTATACTTCACTCGCTCCGACATATATTATATTTATTAAATTGTTCTTAACTGGATTTCTTAGTAGACTTTTTCACGGCACTGAACTAATTCGTTCAACTGTTGCTAGCACTACGCTGCAATACACAACTGGCCCTAATAGAAATTTAGACCTACAAATGTTATTACTCTTGAAAGTTTCCGAATGTAAATAGTTGTAGGTGCAATTTAAAGTGACATCTATTCCTGCAATATGTTGCAAGTTGCCATTACGTGTTGACGTAGCTCAGTGTAATCCGGGCATGAACAATACCGATAAATTCGTTTATAACAAAACAGCTGAAAACACTAATCAGCGCATATCTAAATATATAATCACAAACGAAATATTGTCTTTGTAACTGCAGTAACAGTAATTAACATCGCGACATGGCAGTTAGGTGGTAATTACCACTCACAGCTCAATAAAGACCTGACGTTTCGTATACCTAGAGCATTAAAATATTCATACGATTTATTATTGCCGCTATTTTAATATTAAAACATTCATCAGACCAACCCCCCCACCCATCATTTTCTACGCCAGCATTTTGTTATTGCGAGCGGACGTGTTTATTTTCCATTAATAACGGGCTTTTTGCGTTCCGTAAATGCTGTTTTAATTGCGCGCACGCGGGGTTTGAGGGGGGATATGAACTGTTGACTTTACAGAGGGTCCGCATACAAAATTTACATTAAATTTAATATGGCCGCTGAATTCAAAATATTTGCGGGGGGGAAGGCTAGACTAAGAAAAGTCAAGAAGCTAACAAAAATTGTTTTCGAGTGTATACGAGGCGAAAATAAAATTTCGAATTTCGATTAAAGATATTGAACGTTTTTTTTCGTGAGCATGATCCACGAAAAATAAACGTTCAATATCTTTAATAAAAGGATAAACATGTACAATGCCTTAGAACAGTGTTTCTCAAACTTTTTGGTGCACGACTGCCCTTTGTACTTAAAAATGTCAAAGAACCCCATGAAGAATGGGTATGTTATAATTCACCACCGCGGACAAGCCACTGGTGGCAGAACGTGAGGTTCGCTTTTAGAAGGTAGGCGCCTCGGTCAGAATGCGACACAACCCATGCTTCTAACACTCAGTATTGGGAGTGAGGGATGGATGTTTTTCCTCCTCACAGGACAAAAAAGTTCAAGGGGATTAATTTTAATTCAGAAAGAGTTAATTTCTACACTTTAATTGCATTGAATCACTCATAATTTTGATTAATATCAGATTTATGTTTTGTATCAATACAAATTCATAAATTATCTTTGGTACAAGTAACGAGAAGAGACAGAATAAGAAATTATGACATCCGAGAAGATTTGAAGCTATAGAAAAGTATATAGAAAAGATACAACTAAACTAGTGGGGACATTTAATTAGGATGGACAAAAAGAATCAAACAAAACAGGTATGGGAAGCAAAAACTGGAAAGAAAAGAGGAAGGGGTAGACCAAGAAAAGAGTGGGACAACAGAATGGAGGAAATTATAATCAAGAAAGGAAAGACAGTTAAACAAACTGAAAAAAAGAGAACTGTCGAAGAACAGAAAAGAGTGGAAATAATTTACAAATGTTTAAACAACAACAATAATTGTAAAGTATAATGTAAATGCAATAGCCTACACTGAAAGGTAAAAGGCAAATAGATAATATATTTGGTACATCTTTGAAATAAATTTTGTTGTAATCCCCCAATATTCCCCCCTAGCCCAATTTGACAATCACTGAATTAGCAAATGGAATGAAATGCAAATTAATTTTTAAAACTGTATGCTGATTATCTTAAAACGCAATTCAAAATCACCCTCTACATCAATCCATCTCACCACCAGAGTAAATTTTACTAAAGTTCTAATTTCTATAAATCACTGTTCGAAAAGGGTAGGGACATTAATGTATTGGACCCCTCTTGTAATTCGCGGGATAATCTTAAGGGCGGGCTGGCTCCACTAAACTGTACACACAACCCGACATCTACTGCAGCGGTGCCATTAATCTCACGAGCTCTGCGGTTATCTACATACTATATCCGGCGGTGCGGAGGTGGTTGCAGTCTATAGCCGCCCCTACGGTGCTTTACGGGGACGGCAAATGCATGGTGTGTGTATGTGTGTATGTGTGGGTGCGCGCGGTCTGTACTGCATTAAACGCGCAAAGGTCGTCCTCAATCTCGTAATTGATTATTAATTAATTGCTACTTTGTACTCGCATAAACTATCCCTGTAGGATGCTTGTAATTTAACGCTGTGCGGTTTAAAAACTTCTGCAGCGTATAGGTTGAGCTAAAAGTTAGAGTGGATTTTGCAAAGCCCATCACGTTTATATTGACTAATCTAGCAACAAGATATTTGTTTTTCAAACCATATTGTGTCAATTTTACCTATGCAATAGCCCATGATAGCTTGACGAGCTCATGAGTTTGGGAAACTAATTAGGGCTTTATTAGTTATCAGTTTTATTTTATAACTAGGTGAAATACCCGTCGTCTGACAGGGAATGATTTTTAATTACAACCCAACACAACACAACACAACACAATACAACACAACATAACATAACATAACACAACACAACACAACACAACACAACACAACATAACATAACATAACATAACATAACATAACATAACATAACATAACATAACATAACATAACATAACATAACATAACATAACATAACATAACATAACATAACACAACACAACACAACACAACACAACACAACACAACACAACACAACACAACACAACACAATACAACACAACATAACATAACACAACACAACACAACACAACACAACACAACACAACACAACACAACACAACACAACACAACACAACAGTGGTTCCATCGTCACAATTGCAAATGCCTCAATTATACTACTAACTACACCACATCCATGAACAATGCATACCTATAGGGTAATAAATGTTAATTAATGTGGTGTCGTCAGATGGCGTTAAACTGTCTCTATGAAGAGAAATGTGCACTACTTTGTATATAAACCACTAGAGATTTTGCAAATTCATTCACACTAGCTGAGAGATACACTGATGCGATCTAACAAGTTCGAAATCTGCATATGTAGATTTCTAAGAGATGAATTCACACCTACATACTTAATACTTTAGTTAAATAATGAATAAAGAAAAACATTTAAAAATTCAGAAATTGAATGGTTGTGGTGTCTACTACATGGTAATTGATTTTCTATGAAGGAGATGAATAGAACTACTATGTTTTTTACCTAAAAAACATAGTAGTTTTATACATCTCTTTCATGTAAAAATTCGTTTAGATAGACATTGGAAGCCTCGACCCCCAATTTTGAAATGAATCACTGACAATACAAAAAAAACATAAAAGACATGTCGATTTCAAAACATTGTCCTCGTTTTTATATTATACTCATTCTCCCCTAAATTAGTGATAACTAATAGCCACAAAACACAATTTTGGCATTTTATATATCAATCTGCATCACAATTTAATGTGGTTAATATATCTTATGCGAATTGAGTAACATTTCTCTTCAGTAACACTAAAACGCAGGCCCTGAACTTATTTACATTATCCATCATTTTTTTCCCTTTTCTCCCGATGATCATTTCGTTGGGTGTTGATTGATACGAATGGCTGCCGCTGCTGCGGTGGTGCGGCGAAATATGACAGTAAATATTTGCGCGGCCCCCACAAAGGATGAGGGACCGGTTTTAGGGGGAGGCGGCGACAGGGACGTATATATCAGCATTCCGCTTCATTTCACGAGCCCGCAAAAATGTTCATTGATAAATACCGCGCGATTTTCAGAACAAATCTATCCAATATCTTACTTTCGGCGCGGCCTTTGTGGCTGTAATCAACGGGGAAGTCGGCCGATTTATCAACTGAGCACACCACCCCACCCACTCATACCAGTTCAGCACTCACACCCACTCGCATTTCTCACCAGTCAAATTTCAATCCGATTCAATCGATGCTACAAATAATGCAGCTAAGTGGCCGAGGTGTATGTTGAATTATTACCGCGGAGAGAGGTTTACGAGCAGGCTTCTGTTTGTTTTTGAGTTGCAAATTGATTATACCCTTTGCGAATTGAATTTTTTGTTCGTATCATAATTTAATAAAAATGATTAAAGTTTAACTTATGTCAGTTTTCATAAACATATCGGAAATCAAGGCGTTTTCGTTTTTCACTGTGTGCTGCTCCGAGCTTATTGTGTCTTGCTCTATTTGTCGCTCCCGATGCACGACCGCAAAACTTGGAGCGATACAGCACGCCACGAGGTGACTAGTAATGTTAAACAAATGAAAGCACCTTTAGTTAAGCCCTGGTTTCCTTGAAGCGCGAACGCTTTTGACGTCATTTATACATCACAGAAATCGTTTTCAGTATATGTAATTATGAATAACTCAACATCCATCAATCAACAATTTTTCATCACAATTTATTACCTTTATGTTGCGTTGCCGTTGCTCTTTATCGAAAAATTGATTCGTTTAGACACTGAAAACTATTTTTGCGACTTAACATTACGACAACATATCATATCATATTTCTGGTTCCAGATTTAATATTTTTAAATGGATTTAAAATTATCGTCATAGGGCTCATGACGATAATTTTAAATCCATTTAAAAATATTAAATCTGAAACCAGAAATATGATTAAAAAAACAGTCAGCAGGTAATACATTAGGCAACTTAAAATACATTAACGCATGGATTTATAAAGATATGTTTAAAGGTGTTGTAAGTTGCCTAATGTTAATACTCAAAGCCTGATTTTAATCAAACAAAACCTATTTGTTAAATTCCTAACACTACTACACCGTGTGTTAATTCATTTGCCATGAACTATTTCATATCAGGGAGCGTTATTGCACCGAACAATGCGATTAGGTCAATCTTCATTTGAAAATTTGAAATTCATCCCACATTTTTGTTCGTATCTCCACCCTTGCTTTCTCAAGTGGGCACTCGAACGTGTACCCAAGCAGTACGAATCCTATATCATCCCAAGTTATATCATTTCACATTAGTAATATAATAAACTGCGCATCATCAAATACACGAACAAAATAGCAAAATGTGTTTTCATACAGTCTATTATTATTATCGCCCAAAATAAACTGTGTTTAAATAAATTCTCAAATTGTATGAGAATGGACTGTTTCCTCTTGATCTAAAATATCAGTGTGTGCACACATTTGTAAATTTACATCACCAAAATCAACCGCATTTTTATCACCCTTTCTAGCGCTCGCCGCCGAAATCGTGTCCCAAAATTTATTTCAGTTATGCCACAGCATGCGTCCCTCGTCGAAAAAGAAGCACGTTCGTGCGGAGGAGGGTTGCCCAAGCAGCCCCTCGGGCGTAACTCGCGTGTCCGCTCGTCCGACCGCAATATGCAATTCATTGCCGAATAAATTAACCTTTATTTGCCCGAACGCGAGCGGCTTTTCCATCAACGTCGCCCTGTCCCGGCGCCTTCACCTTAAAATAATTGCCGCGGCCGCGACTATTGACGCCACAATCCCGACCGTAATCCGCCCGCTGAGGGACGGACAGCGCTGCGGTCGTTACGATCGGTGAGGGGGGGCGGCGGTGATCCCTTTATTGGTCCCGTCAGGCCGATCGCGCGCCATAAATATTGATAAAATTGACCGCATCGCTGCAATTTCTTGTGCGAGGGCGGGTTTTTGAAATGGTCGCGGCAACCCCCAAGAGCGCGGTTTAATTAACCGCCCGGTAATCCGAGCCCTCCCCGACCGAATCATAATTTTATCTCGCCGAAACACACATGTCGGCTGATCCCCACGACGGAAATGTCGCGATTAGCATAATTAGACAAAATCCACCGCGCGTCTCGTGCTTTAAAGCGAAATTATCGTCTGGCATTTAGTGATATAGATATGCGAGTTCATTAGGTCGGATAATAGGACGAGGTTTAGCTAGCAAATGTACATCTCGGTGAATATTCATGTATGTATAAGCAAGCTAATAAACTAATAAAAAATTGATGAGATATTTCCGAATACAATTATCTTGTATAATGAAGATATTATTGTCGCTAATAAAAATCGAAATGCTAATTTCTATTGGCGATTCAAGTCGACGGATATCTGGTGGCAGGCAATGAACTATATTTAGTAGGGAATGTTGTTTGCATAATATTTGGTTTTCATCATTATACATGACTATATAGCCAAGGTTATACTAGTTATACCTTAAAAGTACATTAACAATGGTGCATTATTGTAGAAGTGATTGAAATGATATGATTTTAATGCAATCATATGATCCAACAATAACAGGGATCAGTTATTTACCTACTAACTCAAAGAAAACCGTTAACATTTGAATTTCGACTAGATTATTTTTAGAAAATGTCTGTGTGTATGTGTGTTCCCCTGTTTAACTCAGTGGAATTTGGTGACTGATAAAAAATAATGGTGGTTTACTGTCACTAATATTTCATACATTATTGATAATGTATGAATTATCGGTAATTAATTAAAATAAGAATAGTATAGAACTAAAATTATTCATATTGATGATAAATAATATAATATATGATGGTAAATAATTACTAATTGAACCAGATTATAATTTACTTTAACATTTCTTGATAGTGATAAAATATATGATTCCATGCATAAGCAAACTAAATATCACTCGCAAATTACTCATCCCATTAGTTTCCAACGGTGATGCATCACGTTCCTCTCTGTGTAAGCATAAACACACCTGATTGGCTCCACTATGGGGCGCATCAATTTGCCCCTAAGCCCCGTGTATATTATAATTAGGCATGAATGATAAATCTGACCGCGCGCGCCGCTAAGCAAACACAAACATATCATTTAGGAGCGCAAACACGATTAATGGGCGAACCCGCGATCAAATCGCAATCTACATACTGATAAGCCGGTGCCGCCGCTCGACCACGACGACCCGCCCCCCGCTAAATATGCGGAATTATAATTCACTTCTAATTGCGTTACGCGCGCACACACCCCTCCCGAAAACATGTACAATGTTTGCGTTATTATTAATGCGGACTCTGCTCGCGAGTATTAACGTTGGCGGGTTTAATTAACTGGGTGCACAAGGTGCTTCATTACGATTTCATGAACCTATAGCGGATTCTGGAAAAGGGAGGAAACGGGAATAAATTGGGGAGCCGAGTTTGAGGGAATTCAATGAAAACTAATACCTTCTACCTTTAAATGGGGAATATGAATAAGAAGTAAATTTTTGTGAAATCAATTAACTTTTGAATTGGCATGAGGGTGCTATCAATTTAAATCGAAATGGGTATACAGAGCTAACTGGACGATCAAGGACATTAAAAATTAACAATTAACTTTTGTGCATACCAAGAACTATAACAAGATAAGACTTATATTTGAATTTACATGCATGTGGTTATTGCCAGCCATGTAATATGAGCACAACGCTGTTGAGTAATCACGTCTTCTAAAACGACCTGAAATAGAAAAATAGATTTGAATCGTTAACATTTTCGTTCGAGATGATTTTTTACGATTTTCAGTAAAAAATCATCTCAAATGAAAATGTTAACGATTCAAATCGATTTTTCTATTTAAGGTCGTTTTAGATAATACAATTTCTTGATTCAAAAGTTAGTCAAGATGCGAGACAATCTAAATTGTCTTGTATCATACAGCAAATTATTTGAAATATTTAATTGGATGGTAGATCGAATGGAAAAATATAACGCGTTCTATTTGTTAAGAACAAATTGTATGGGAGGAGGATATATGAATTAATTTCTTTAACAACTTTTGAGCTAAGAAATGGTCTTGTCTAAAACGACCTTTAGACCACTGCGCCACGGATCGCCTCTTTACTTTTACTCATCCATATGCACTACAGCTATAACAGAGAAACCTAGGGAACACACGTATACCTTTGGCATAAAAAAAGCACAAACAGACATGTTGTTTCATACATAGTTCCTACTTTATGATAATCAAAATTTCGGTATTTTCTCAACAAAATAAAAACTAATATGTCTATGGTATGTACATACACGAAATAAATTTCATAGCGCCTCAATAAAACAACAGAAGTGGAGTTCACTATGTGTATGTTCAGCACATACACCCCGAATGCGTGCCATAAAAAATTTACACACCTTTTCAAGCAACCTCTCGGGGGGAGGTCGAGGGTTAATTGAATAATCTAGCGGGCGCTGACTGAATAATGCACAAGACGATTGTCCGTCAGACTCGCAGAATCGATACTACCGCTACACAGCGCGTGCCGCTTTACCGTTAAGGGGGAGGGCGGTGGGGTGCATAAATAAGACGGTGGTGTGGTTGGTAGTGCAAGGGCGGCCGCGTGCAATATACATGATGACCCGGAAACGGCGCGCAAGGTCGACAACCCTGAAAAAGAACAACCCTCCTAGCTACATTAATATCACGCCGTAAACTGGGCGCGTAAAGACGGCCGCGTTTTATGGGCCTGGGGGGAGGGCGGCGGTAATGCGTTTGCTCGGCGGACAATGTCATTTTAATCCTGCCCACAAAAGAGTTATTGTTATTGGATAATCTCGCTTGGCTAAACTGTTGCGTATTATGGGCGGCTTTTTTATTATATCATTTCTTTATTGTGATAAATTACGGATAGTAAAAGGCTTCAAGATTTTATAAATTTAATAATAAGGGCGCCGACCCTGCTTGTCTACTTCGGGTTAACACTATAGGGTTGGTTCGGGTTTTATTAATTTAGTTTGGTCTTACAGTTATAGATATATAACTGATTAACTCAAATCCATATCAAGATTTTTAAAAATCCGGCAATCTGATTTTTTATGAATTTTTAAACCACAAGGTATATGAGAAAAATGAGTTATTTTACATATCATTCAGCTGTAAGGTTAATGACTGTGAGAAATAAACAAGCTATAGCCTGTTTTGTAGATGTATAACTGAGTAACTAAAATGAAAATAAAAATTCAACAAATAATTTTTTTATGATTTTTTAAACATCAAAGTATATCAGAAAAGTGACTTATTTTACATATCCTCCAGCTATAACTGTGAGAAATAAACAATTTACAGCCCGTTTAGTAGATATATAGCTGAGTAACTAAAAACAAAATCAAAATTTTCAAAAATCCAACAAATAAGTTGTTTATGATTTTTTAAACATCAAACTATATCAGAAAAGTGACTTATTTTACATATCCTCCAGCTGTAAGACTAATAACTGTGAGAAATAAACAAGCTACAGCCTGTTTAGTAGATATATAGCTGAGTAACTAAAATGAAAATCAAAATTTTCAAAAATCCAACAAATTATTTTTTTATGATTTTTTAAACATCAAAGTATATCAGAAAAGTGACTTATTTTACATATCCTCCAGCTGTAAGTTTAATAACTCTGAGAAATAAACAAGCTACAGCATGTTTTGTAGATATATAGCTGAGTAACTAAAAACAAAATCAAAATTTTCAAAAATCCAACAAATTATTTTTTTATGATTTTTTAAACATCAAAGTATATCAGAAAAGTGACTTATTTTACATATCCTCCAGCTGTAAGTTTAATAACTCTGAGAAATAAACAAGCTAAAGCATGTTTTGTAGATATATAGCTGAGTAACTAAAAACAAAATCAAAATTTTCAAAAATCCAACAAATTATTTTTTTATGATTTTTTAAACATCAAAGTATATCAGAAAAGTGATTTATTTTACTTATCCTCCAGCTGTAAGGTTAATAACTGTGAGAAATATACCAGCTACAGCCTGTTTTTTAAATATATAGTTGAGTAACTAAAATCAAAATCAAAATTTTCAAAAATCCAACAAATTATTTTTTTATGATTTTTTAAACATCAAAGTATATCAGAAAAGTGACTTATTTTACATATCCTCCAGCTGTAAGTTTAATAACTCTGAGAAATAAACAAGCTACAGCATGTTTTGTAGATATATAGCTGAGTAACTAAAAACAAAATCAAAATTTTCAAAAATCCAACAAATTATTTTTTTATGATTTTTTAAACATCAAAGTATATCAGAAAAGTGATTTATTTTACTTATCCTCCAGCTGTAAGGTTAATAACTGTGAGAAATATACCAGCTACAGCCTGTTTTTTAAATATATAGTTGAGTAACTAAAATCAAAATCAAAATTTTCAAAAATCCGACAAATTATTTTTTTATGATTTTTTAAACATCAACGTATATCAGAAAAGTGACTTATTTTACATATCCTCCTGCTGTAAGGCTAATAACTGTGAGAAATAAACAAGCTACAGCCTGTTTAGTAGATATATAGCTGGGTAACTAAAATGAAAATCAAAATTTTCAAAAATCCAACAAATTATTTTTTTATGATTTTTTAAACATCAAAGTATATCAGAAAAGTGACTTATTTTACATATCCTCCAGCTGTAAGTTTAATAACTCTGAGAAATAAACAAGCTACAGCCTGTTTTGTAGATATATAGCTGAGTAACTAAAAACAAAATCAAAATTTTCAAAAATCCAACAAATTATTTTTTTATGATTTTTTAAACATCAGAATATATCAGAAAAGTGACTTATTTTACATATCCTCCAGCTGTAAGTTTAATAACTCTGAGAAATAAACAAGCTACAGCATGTTTTGTAGATATATAGCTGAGTAACTAAAAACAAAATCATAATTTTCAAAAATCCAACAAATTATTTTTTTATGATTTTTTAAACATCAAAGTATATCAGAAAAGTGATTTATTTTACTTATCCTCCAGCTGTAAGGTTAATAACTGTGAGAAATATACCAGCTACAGCCTGTTTTTTAAATATATAGTTGAGTAACTAAAATCAAAATCAAAATTTTCAAAAATCCAACAAATTATTTTTTTATGATTTTTTAAACATCAAAGTATATCAGAAAAGTGACTTATTTTACATATCCTCCAGCTGTAAGTTTAATAATTCTGAGAAATAAACAAGCTACAGCCTGTTTTGTAGATATATAGCTGAGTAACTAAAAACAAAATCAAAATTTTCAAAAATCCAACAAATTATTTTTTTATTATTTTTTAAACATCAAAGTATATAAGAAAAGTGACTTATTTTACATATCCTCCAGCTGTAAGGTTAATAACTGTGAGAAATAAATAAGCTACAGCCTGTTTTGTAGATATATAGCTGAGTAACCAAAAACAAAATCATAATTTTCAAAAATCCAACAAATTATTTTTTTATGGTTTTTTAAACATCAAAGTATATCAGAAAAGTGATTTATTTTACTTATCCTCCAGCTGTAAGGTTAATAACTGTGAGAAATATACCAGCTACAGCCTGTTTTTTAAATATATAGTTGAGTAACTAAAATCAAAATCAAAATTTTCAAAAATCCAACAAATTATTTTTTTATGATTTTTTAAACATCAAAGTATATCAGAAAAGTGACTTATTTTACATATCCTCCAGCTGTAAGTTTAATAATTCTGAGAAATAAACAAGCTACAGCCTGTTTTGTAGATATATAGCTGAGTAACTAAAAACAAAATCAAAATTTTCAAAAATCCAACAAATTATTTTTTTATTATTTTTTAAACATCAAAGTATATAAGAAAAGTGACTTATTTTACATATCCTCCAGCTGTAAGGTTAATAACTGTGAGAAATAAATAAGCTACAGCCTGTTTTGTAGATATATAGCTGAGTAACCAAAAACCAAATCATAATTTTAAAAAATCCAATAAATTATTTTTTTATGGTTTTTTTAAACATCAAAATATATCAGAAAAGTGACTTATTTTACATATCCTCCAGCTGTAAGGTTAATAACTCTGAGAAATAAACAAGCTATAGCCTGTTTTGTAGATATATAGCTGAGTAACTAAAAACAAAATAAAAAATTTCAAAAATGCAACAAATTATTTGTTTATGATTTTTTAAACATCAAAGTATATCAGAAAAGTGACTTATTTTACATATCCTCCGGCTGTAAGGCTAATAACTGTGAGAAATAAACAAGCTACAGCCTGTTTTGTAGATATATAGCTGAGTAACTAAAATCAAAATTTTCAAAAATCCAACAAATTATTTTTTTATGATTCTTTTAAACATCAAAATATATCAGAAAAGTGACTTATTTTACATATCCACCAGCTGTAAGGCTAATAACTGTGAGAAATAAACAAGCTACAGGCCGTTTAGTAGATATATAGCTGAGTAACTAAAATGAAAATCAAAATTTTCAAAAATCCAACAAATTATTTTTTATGATACTTTTAAACATCAAAATATATCAGAAAAGTGACTTATTTTACATATCCTCCAGCTGTAAGGCTAATAACTGTGAGAAATAAACAAGCTACAGTCTGTTTTGTAGATATATAGCTGAGTAACTAAGAACAAAATCAAAATTTTCAAAAATCCAACAAATTATTTTTTTATGATTTTTTAAACATCAAAGTATATCAGAAAAGTGACTTATTTTACATATCCTCCAGCTGTAAGGCTAATAACTCTGAGAAATAAACAAGCTACAGCCCGTTTAGTAGATATATAGCTAAGTAACTAAAATGAAAATCAACATTTTCAAAAATCCGACAATGTATTTTTTTATGTTTTTTTAAAACATCAAAGTATATCAGAAAAGTGATTTATATAACTTATCCTCCAGCTGTAAGGATAATAACCGTGAGAAATATACAAGCTACAGCCTGTTTAGTAGATATATAGCTGAGTAACTAAAATGAGAATCAAAATTTTCAAAAATCCAACAAATTATTTTTTTATGATTCTTTTAAACATCAAAATATATTAGAAAAGTGACTTATTTTACATATCCTCCAGCTGTAAGGCTAATACCTCAGAAATAACAAGCTACAGCCTGTTTAGTAGATATATAGCTGAGTAACTAAAAACAAAATCAAAATTTTCAAAAATCCAACAAATTATTTTTTTATGATTTTTTAAAACATCAAAATATATCAGAAAAGTGATTTATTTTACTTATCCTCCAGCTGTAAGGTTAATAACTGTGAGAAATATACAAGCTACAGCCTGTTTTTTAAATATATAGTTGAGTAACTAAAATCAAAATCAAAATTTTCAAAAATCCAACAAATTATTTTTTTATGATTTTTTAAACATCAAAGTATATCAGAAAAGTGACTTATTTTACATATCCTCCAGCTGTAAGTTTAATAACTCTGAGAAATAAACAAGCTACAGCCTGTTTTGTAGATATATAGCTGAGTAACTAAAATGAAAATCAAAATTTTCAAAAATCCAACAAATTATTTTTTTATGATTTTTTAAACATCAAAGTATATCAGAAAAGTGACTTATTTTACATATCCTCCAGCTGTAAGTTTAATAACTCTGAGAAATAAACAAGCTACAGCCTGTTTTGTAGATATATAGCTGAGTAACTAAAAACAAAATCAAAATTTTCAAAAATCCAACAAATTATTTTTTTATTATTTTTTAAACATCAAAGTATATAAGAAAAGTGACTTATTTTACATATCCTCCAGCTGTAAGGTTAATAACTCTGAGAAATAAACAAGCTATAGCCTGTTTTGTAGATATATAGCTGAGTAACTAAAAACAAAATAAAAAATTTCAAATATGCAACAAATTATTTTTTTATGATTTTTTAAACATCAAAGTATATCAGAAAAGTGACTTATTTTACATATCCTCTAGCTGTAAGGCTAATAACTGTGAGAAATAAATAAGCTACAGCCTGTTTTGGACATAATAGCTGAGTACACTAGCTACTTCCCGCACTAGTGCGGAAAGTAGTATTTCCCGCACCCAAATCAATGCGGAAAATGACTTTAGAACATGAGTACAGAAAGGCTATTGAAAAGTGCGTAATACTTTTTTGTGGTTTTAAAAATTAATTTTTTGGTGTTTATGCAGTAAATAGTATTTACACAAGTCACATACGAAATAAATTGTAACTAGCATTTAATACCTAATGAAAAGACATTAAAAATTCAGACAATTATTGAATACGTCGCTAAACATGTAATTTAAAAAAATGGTTTACTAACATTAGCTTAAATTGGTTTCACAACAATAATGTATATTATTATGGAGGTGCTCTCTAAATATACTTAAGTATTTTTATATATCTTTTCTTTAATTACTATAATCTGTAAATGGTATATTAATAAAGTTATTATTATTATTATTATTATTATTATTATTAAATTGAATTCCTAACGTAGAGATTTTAGTATGAACCACTCATAAAATTATTATAGTCTAAGTACTAAGCTAGAGCGATAACAGGATATCCTACA
Source organism: Lordithon lunulatus (assembly GCA_963942505.1). Taxonomy (NCBI): domain Eukaryota; kingdom Metazoa; phylum Arthropoda; class Insecta; order Coleoptera; family Staphylinidae; genus Lordithon; species Lordithon lunulatus. The sequence goes on from OZ012668.1 coordinate 2,426,602, forward strand.
TATGTCCATAAATAATAGTTATTTTTACAACCATTACCATATATTTATTTAAAGTGTCGTCTATTAAAGGGAAAAAAACTATATAGTTACGCTACTAACTGATAACACATACATACTTATAGCGACATTAAATTCATATGTGTAACAAACTGTATGCAATAATATCCCTTCGTGTCACGCACATATTAAATCCTACTTATAAGTAATCGCTCGCTAATTACCGAGGGGGAGCGCGGATGGAATGTGCGGTAATAAAAAAAACCCATCTTGGCAACTCATGACTTTAATATATGCGTTCTAATAATTTTGATAAACGCACTTTCGCAATTAATTCAGGATTTTTTTTTGTACTGTGTCGCATTAGCGAAATGCTGCACGACACAAAAACGGGCGCCAGCTGCTACGCCCGGCGCGGCTGATGAATGCGGAGAATTAATCATGTAGCGGGGTGGGTGGCGGTGGTGGCTCATATGTGTCCTTCTGGAGCTGACGGGGCGCCCAGGACTTAACGACCGCCCGTACGTCAGCTCGTTTAATAATGCTAACTCGGTCTGTACACAGGACGGGGAGTTTTAATTTGCTAAATGCAGAGGAGACAACGAAATAAGGTTCATATATAAAATGGGTTTCCCTAGCCAACAAAAAAATCTGGAAGTTATTCGCACATCTTTACAGATCCCACATACCGAACATACTAAGTACCATACCGAACATACTAAGTACCATACCGAATAAACTAAGTACCAAAACGTGTTAATACATAAACAAGAAATTCGGCCCACAATAGAAGCAAATGCATTAATTTGTTTCTTATACATCTTCCACTAACCTATATGCTATATAAACTATTAAAGGTCGTTTTAGACAAGACAATTTCTTGACTCAAAAGTTAGTCAAGATGCGACACAATCTAAATTGTCTCTTATCATACAGCAAATTATTTGGATGGTAGATCAAATGGAAAAATATAACGCGTTCTATTTGTCAAGGACAAATTGTATTAGAGGAGGATATATGAATTCATTTCTTGTTCAATTTTTGAGCTAAGAAATTGTCTTGTCTAAAACGACCTTAACAAAAATTATTTTAAATCGACCTACATTTTACCGAAAATAATAATCTAATGATAAAGAAACATAAATTACAATTAAATTTAAATAAAATCACAGAGAAAACGTAAATATATACAGAATCAGTAAATCATAAAATAAATCAGAATAAGAATAACTTAACAGAGAATCATGATACATGAAAACTAAATCATCTACACAATTTTTCTTAACCTAGATTTAAACTGTTTTATAGATGTAGACTTTTTTATATCAGGATTTATATTATTATTTTATGTTAACTTTAATTATCATGTAACGTAAGTAGTGTCTAATGTATAGTTTTCGTTTATATATTGTGTTTTTATGCCAATAAATACACCAGCATAAAATAACTGTGAATTTCCACGTTCATATCAACGTATATGTTTCTGTATTTTCTTGTTGGTGTTCGTAATTTCACGAATGATTAAGCACATCCCAGTTTAACGCGATGCAACAAAACCTACGGTGTTAATTACGCAAGAAAGGGACGATTAAGAAATTATCCCTCGGTAATTTTCCCTCATGGAATAAATTTGTTAGTGAAATGGATGCGATTTCTTGTGCGATGTTGTTAATTATTTAGAGCACGGGTTAAGTTCCTGAATTTTGCCAGAAAGTCATCAACACATGCGAATTTAGTTTCATCAAGCACACGTTACGTCTATTTTTTTGTTGTTAATTATAATTGTGCACAATATATTTTAATTATTATCTTGTCTATGTATTTAATTTTTGTATTGTGTTTTATCATGTATACATTTCTGTCTTTTTAAATGGTTACATTTACCTTAACTTTACAGAAACCCTCTGAAAAACTGAGTAAGGTGATTCGTCAAAATTCACCCTGATGGGGTCGATTTGGGGCTCCCAAATGCTCAGTACGGGACGGACTAAGCTAGGGCAGTAAACTATATTATTATTAATTATTTTTTAAATACCCAGCTCAGTGGCCGAGTGGTTAGAGGTGTCGTCCGTCTCGTACTGAGCATTGGCATTGGAGGTTTTCTGTGAAGTTAAGGTAAATACCCAAATAGACCTACTGTTCCGTATAAGGAACACTTGGGAAAAAGTAATCTGTAGAAGATACTTAAATCTATATACTGACTGTTTAGCCCTACTGTTCTTTTAAGGGGTTATATACCTTTATTTTCTGCAAAAAAAATGATTTTTTTATTGCTTTATCTGAAAGTAAAACTCTTTGAGAATATTTTACGAAATTTTCATGGAGATCCGAGCAATACATCGAAAGTTACAGCGTTTCGAAGCGGGGTCCGATGTTTCCTAGAACATCTACTCCATTCTCGATCCATTCTTTTAATAAAATTTTTAGAGCTCAAAACATTGAGTTTTTGGGAAAAACCTTCCCGTATGCTGAAAAAACAAAATATTTATTTAAATAATCGTTCAAGGACTAGGAAGGTCCCTATACTAGTGAACTTTTTTGGGTATTATGATTTCAATTGACCTGCTTGACTTTCATGATGATCACCGAAAGCCTCATCAAAAAAGAAGGTTTCGGGGAAAGGGCCATAACTCCGCTAATTATGATTTTTTTTTATAAACTAAAACTTATTTGTTTCACTAAAAAACGTACTATTAATAAATTATAATTTTGATGTAAACAAATTATTGCTACATACCTTTACAAAAATTCAAACTTTCCTCAATTTTTCCGCACAAAAAGGTATATAACCCCTTAAAAGAACATCATGAAAATCCTTTTTATGAAAAAACTAGCGTAAGTATAACACTTTTATTATGATTAATATAACTTAGAGCAATAATGTAAAACACATTTACTTCAAAATTTGAATAAAAAAAGTTTCAGGTTTATTTGGGTTAAACTCCTCTGAGCTTCTTCCTTGACTGGCGGAAAAGCCTCACGGCTGATAGAGCCCAATAGAGATAGAAGTTTTTTATAGTTTTTAAATAATTATTTATAATGAAACCCCACATTACAAACAACAAAAAATTCCATTCGAAACATTGCAACATACAACCGTTGAATATATTTTTTTGCCATTGTTACAGGATTGTGCATACACCGTGATCTGCAAACGAGATCAACGAGTCATGTTCATGTTTGTGTTGGTGGAGTGGGGCGTTTACAAACTCTAGGGTCGCGTAAAAAGCGACGTTTGTCAAATGAACGCGCGAGCGGGAAATATAGAATTTCACATCAATTATGAGCAGTAGGGTATGGGGGGGCGCATTTTTTAAATTGCACAGCTGCGCTGAAAACGCGTTTAATTGAAAAGTTAATTAAAAGAGCAAACGCGCGGGCCACGACACGAGTTCTGACAGTCGGCCGCATTAAAAACGGCCGCCGTTCGACGTTAAAGCGACGTAATCTCGGGCGCGTGTTGATTTACGGCCGACTGTATGCTCGCCGATTACATAAATCTGTTGATATATTGTTTGGAGGAGCTAGGCGAACCGCAGCCACCCATCCCCTCCCCTGACGATTGGTATATAAATTTCTCACTTCCGACCAGAATCGAATGGAAAAGGTCGTCATTATTTAAAGTAAATCTTCCGGATGCGACGGCGTGGGGGCGGGCGGGTCAGTCGCAGTTACCGTTCCGGCCGCCACCCGTGCGAATCGAATGTCGTTACATAAAGCCGCCGCCCGGTCTTTATGATCACAGGCAATATAGCGTTGGTTTGGTTTTATGAAAAGAGCTTTACACATATATACAAGTGGTATATATTTACATACATAGGGAAGCTTGATAACCAAACATAAAAAGACATATACAGCCTTAAGACATTCTCTACAAATGCAAAAGTTTTTTTATTAATAATAATATAATAGTAATATCTAACAAAACATATACCTGGTTGGAATAAAATCTAGTGATTAAGAGCAAACATATGGTAATAGTACATAAGTAGAGGCCTGTAATTTAAATGGCACTGGCAGGGCCGAAAGGGTTAATTTACATAGAAATCTATATGATTCTAGATAACATTAATATCTGAACAGAGTGGATTTCATATATTTATTATTATTAATTTTTATGATTATAATTACAATAAAAAAAGACCTTTATTTGGCATATCAGCCCAACCCTTCCCTTTTACACATATTCCAGTACAACAGTACTTTCACAGAAAGAAATCAAAAAAGACACACACAAAAAATAATACAAATTAACATAATATACATCATTTTTCTATCCACTAAAAATAATTATAATAATAAATGTTGTTCCATAAAACCCTACATTATTATACCAATTAAGGCGAAATTATTCAACACCTTTCAAACAATTGATAACATTGATATCTGAACGTGGATTTCATTATTATAATTTTTTTTGTTATTATGACTTTTGTTCCAAAAAGTCCTGCATTAATATAATAATTCACGCGAAATTCTATATCAACACCTTTCAAACAATTCGGCAATACACTAATGTAGCACAGGTTCGCCCGTGGCGTTAATTAACATGAATCACATTTAATTTATGCACGCATCTGCACATATCGTATATCAAACAGCGGCTAATTCCGTCAATTTATCGCTCGCACTAATTGCATTGTTCTGTGACGCCGGGCGTCGTGTGTCGGGACAATGGGGAGGCCCCCAATGCGCCGCAGACATTATGTCTTGTGAATGGAAACACATTGCCCGAGACTAACAGACAGACACTCGTCTGCAATGCGATTGTTTGGGCCAAATTGCACAACTATCAGCGAGGAGCAATTATGTTTGCTGCTTTCAAAAAATATATACACATTTATAGATAGCCATAATAAACAGTACTACTATTATTGTTTATATAACAGGCAATGTGTTTCCTCCATTAATATATCATTGATTTACAAATATGTTTGGGAATGTTTAGTGGCAAATAACACATGCCATTTTGCAGTCAGCGGTAAGAAGATAATGTGTTTTTGTGAAAATTGTACATAATATTTAAAATAAGTTTAGTATATATTTTTTTGATGACAATATTTCAATCTATGATATATAATCTACTATTGTATATGTATTGTATGCATCTGAAATAAATTTCTATTCTATTCCATTCTATTCTATAGCATATGGATACAACTGAAATAAAAAAATTGACCAGCAGCATCAATTGGGCCGATTTTCAGAGGCCCAAGCTACACTTAACCATGCCTGATTTAACCGGGGAGTTAGACAAGAGTTCCATACAGGACCTGCCAACTTTCAGTGGCTAGGGTCGCGCAGGAGAGATCCTACGACTCAATTGCAAGTCACTGCAATGCAGAGCACTCAGAGCCCACATGAAAACAGTTTAACCAATCTTAAATTTTTTTGTACCATTCCATTGTCTAGTTTTAGCAAGAAAGAAAAAGTTCAATACAATTCGCGCCATAAGAAAGGATAGACAAATATGATACAACTAATCCACTGGGAGGAAATCAATCACACAATATCTCGAGCGGTTATATACAAATATAATACAACTAACCTCCTAGGAGGAAAGTTAAACGCCATCTGGCGGCACCACTACAATTAGCAATGCACACCCATATGGTAATAACCATCAACATGCTCATATCTCAAGCCCTCTGTTGGAATATTATTCCATAGAGGACACTACCCGGTGATCCTGATGGCATGAGCATGTTGACGGTTATTACCATATGTGTGTGCATTGCTAATTGATGTGGTGTCGCCAGATGGCGTTTAACTTTCCTCCTAAGAGTTTAGTTGTATCATATTTGTATATAACCACTCTAGATATTGTGTGAATTCATCCTCACTAGCTGAGCTAGACTGATGAGATCTAATAAGATCGAAATCTAGATATGTAGATTGCTAAGAGGTGGGTTCACATATTTATAAGATATGTTAAAAGTATAGACAGTTAAGTTGTGTAAACACTAATACATTCTATTGTATGGATTTTACTAAAAACTCCATACAATATCACATTCGCCATAAGGGAAGTATAGGAATTTCTGTTCATTGCCAGTTCTCTTGCATGTATAGCTGTCTGTCCTTTCTTGATTATTATTTCCTCTATTCTATTGTGCCACTCTTTTCTTGGTCTACCTCTTCTTCGTTTATTTCCAGTTCTTGCTTCCCATACCTGTTTTGTTTGATTCTTATTGTCCATCCTAATTAAATGTCCCCACCAGTTTAGTTGTTTCTTTTCAATATACTTTTCTATATCTTCAATTCTTAGTTATTCTCTGATGTCATCATTTCTTATTCTGTCTCTTCCCGTAACTTGTTTTACTCCTCTGAGATATTTCATTTGCATTGCATGTATTCTACTTTTGTTACTCTTCGTTAGGTTCCACGTCTCGCTTCCATATGTCAGTATAGGTCTATATATGCTTTTGTATATATTTATTTGTGTCCTTCTGCTGATCTCTTTTTTGTTAGTCAGTATATTGCACAATGCGTGGTATGTTTTAACTGTGTTGTTTATTCTGTTACTAAGTTCGCCTTCCATTTTTCCGTCTTCTGTCAGTGCTACTCCTAGGTATTTGAATGGTTCTACTTGCTCTATTTTGTGCTGTTCTATCTTTATATTTATTTGTTCTTTCCGGTTTCCTATTACCATCACTTTTATTTTATTTTTAATGATACAATAATGTGGTATGGGTACATTTCATTTTTAAAGATATTCCTGAAAAAAATAAATCGTCTTTATTATAACCCACTAAACCCATTTAATTCCAGCATATAACCATTATTCCCGAATCATAGTTCTTTGTGGGTCACGTTCTGCGGTTTATGGGGTGACAAAAAAATATAAGAAGTCATTCGGATGCAAATGCGGGCTATCACGCGCGAAGCAGTTTCTTCTCTCCCTATTTATACTGAGCCCTATTTTTATTAATGCAGATTAGGCCTGCACACACATACACACACACACACGCATCCCGGGGCCCGCATGGAACAGCCGGCTCAAGACCGCAGTAACGCGCTTATCCAGTGTAAATCAAATCAAGTGCGCGGAGAGTTGATTGAACCCGCATGCGATTACGCACCACCATGATACAGTATTTATGGACTGACGGGCGTAAAAACGTCCAAATGTATTTAGTACAGCTCCCAAAACACCACGCTATTTGCCAGTCTATAAAATAATATATCACCCGAGAATCAAACGAGGGAGTCTGTTACAGTTTGCGGGAATAAATAGCTTGTGAGACGGGGAGCTATTATCCATTGAGAGAATTAGATTGATATATTTATAGGTTTGGAGGAGACAGTTTGAGAAAGTTAAAAGTTTCATCCGTATTCAAACGGTTTATTGATGGTAATTTTTTAGATTTGTGGAATAAACACATAATTTAAGGGTGAGATTATGTCTATACTTCTCATATGGCATGAACTGATGTATTGAAATTGTAGTTAAAAAATCGGGTTTATTACGACTATTCTGGGTATAAAACGTAACGAAAATTGATTTTTTTTTTTTTCTAAATAGTACACGGCAACAATACCTTCCTGGTGTAATTTTGTTCCCGGAAAGTTATCGCATATTTCCACAATCTTAGTTTGAAAACGTTTTCGGTAAAACAATATCTTCCTTTACATCAGTGATGTATTCGGAAAGTAAAAAAGGCGATAAAATATCAATTTACGCAAGTTAATCCAAACATTTTGCTTTTGTTTCAGAAAATATACAAAGACACTTTTTGTGAAGCTAAAAATTGTCAGTCCAGAGTAGTATACTTTGGCTTGGGAAGTAAATCGCGACTGTGAGAGAAAATTTCCGATTAGAACTAAAAAAAAAACAATAAATGCCAGAAACACCTTAATTAAAATAAATAAATAGAAGTAATATTTGTTTGTTTTCATGACTTAATAATAATAATAATTCGTTTTATTTATTTATTATAATGAATTGTCACAAAGTAGATGCCGGATTCAATCCAATACTCCAATTAAAACATGAAAATTGCAGAAACCCGTCAATTATTTTTTTGGTATTTTTTTCTGGGGTTAATTCTGGTTTTCTGCGGTTAATTGGGGGTTTTCTGGGATGTTTTCATGTTTGAATTGGAGTATTGGATTGAATCGGCGATTACTTTGTGATAATTCATTATAATAAACAAATAATATAATAATATAATAATAATAATAATATAATTATTATTATTAAAGTCATAAAAACAAACAAAGATTAGTTCTCTAGGGTTATTTGTGTGTTTTCATGTTCTAATCAGAAATTTCAGTTTTTCTCACGGTGAATAATTATTTCCCACGTCAAATTGGGATACTTTGGCGTGGGAAATAATTATTACCTACTGCCCAGCCTCTTTGTAATGTTTTTGTAAATAGTTAATTATTACCTACTGCCCAGCCTCTTTGTAATGTTTTTGTAAATAGTTTGTACTGTTTAAACAAGTGATAACACTAAAAATTCTTACTCACTAAAGTTATTTTTAAAATAACTAATACTAGCTATTTAAGTTTCCTATAAGTAGAAACACACCACATACACACAAAAAACCGTCTGCTTGCCTGTCTGCGTGACTGCCAGACAAAATCAAATTCGGCTCGCCCACGGCACGGCACGGATCGCGCGCTCTCTGCCGCCCCCTCACACCGATAACGGCGTAAATCAAATAAATACCTGCCGCCGAAGAGTGTATTTCGGCATACACAATCTCAGTCATGCGAGGTTATCAAATATTGACAAATGTCGGGGTGGGGGGGCCGCGTGCTGCCCCCCCGCGATGAGCAGGATCCGGAAATCGAGGCCATGCCATTTCATATTTATGGCTGCCGCTTCCCGGTTAATTTATTATCGATGCGCACGCGTCGTTCATGAGTTTTCAATTCATCTTTTCTCAAGTGATGAGGATGGATCTCTCACCGAATAGAAATTATACTCGAGTAAACCAGAGGGAATCAAATTCATTCAATTATATTTATTCAGTTTAAAGTTATATATTACTCATCAAATTTAAGGAGGAAGTTGTTACCTGATAATTCTTTGTTATTATGTTGGGTTGGATTGGCAAACATATGGGTATGCTTATATTAATAGATGGAGTTCTTTTGACCCCAACATGAATGTAAAATCGACTATCAACTATCAACTTAAACAGATTAGAAATTATACAATTTAAAAATAAAAGCGTACGTGGCATATTAAATATACAGCCGGAAGTTATATCAAATAAAAAACAAAAAATTAATATAGATAATAATATAACTTTCCCTCTAGAGAGAAAGTTAAATGACGATACCATATCAATTAACAATGCACACCCATATGGTAATAATCGTCAACATGCTCATGCCATCAGGATCACTAAGTAGTGCCATCTATTAGACTAATATTTCAACAGAGTGTTTGAGATATCACCACAAAGCCAATCTTATAAAACATTCATCTCTTAGCATCTTAGTTTAATTGTGGGGCGTTCTTTTTGGGGAATACAGTAACATATCGCACCTCTAACGAAGAAAAGTGATATAAGTGTGAATGACTACTCTAATTGACCTTCAGAATACTAAAAACACCGTCCTAGTGATCTCATTCTCAGTTTTATCTGAAAAATAACGATATCGCACTTTTGTGTTGGAGGTGCGATATGTTACTGTATTCCCCAAAAAGAACGCCCCACAATTAAACTAGGATGCTAAGAGATGAATGTTTTATAAGATTGGATAAACTGTGATTTGTTTGTTATAATAATATTAATAACTATGTATTATATAAAAAGTTCATTGTTTAGTTGAATTGTTCGACGCAACAATGCACTTGTTTATAATACATTGCTATGAATATTATTAACCAACATACAAATTCACTGTTTATTTATGTTACTATATTCCCCAATCAAAATATTATTATTTCGCTCATACAAAAACAATAATGCCCCTCGACGCCATGAAATCCATTATTTTCACTCGCTGAATTATTTCAGCGACGCTTTTAAAAACACAGAGAGGGCCCGCGCGGATAACCACTTAAACGAATGGAGTGGCTCCGTGCGGGGGACGCGCGCGCTCACGGGGGGCGGCGGCTCGACGCTCAGATAAATAATTTCATTACGATAATGGCGCCGGACCGAAAGGGTGCGCGAATTATTAATGAGCATAATGGCCGGCGACGATTGTGCACTCGGCCGATGATACACAAACCATCCCTCTTCATCAACGCCCGCCACCGCTGCCGCCGAGCGAGCGATTGTCGCTATGTACAATAAAAAAGGGCGCGCGGGGTGCAAGGATGGCAATTACGGAATAAAATACACACTAATGGTACTGGCGCCACCTGTGTGTTGTTTGTATGACGTTAATTAATTGATGGGTTTTATTTCATTCATAATTTTGTGAGATATTTTTAATACTCCTCCATTTGGTGATGTATGGAATCACAATATATGCCTAGTCTAATTGCCTCTCATATTTAAAATATTTCTGTAAATTCTAAGGCCCAATTCAGACATAAGCGGCGTCGGGCACAGGCACAGGCGCGACGTCGCACAGGCGATTGTAATGTCCATATGCAGTGCAGGGGTGGACATTGCACCTTATGTTTACATAGAGGCGGCGTGGAAGCGTTTCGCCTCTTCGCCTACCGTGTCTCAGGCGAAGAGGTGAAGGCGCGGTGCCTGCGCGGCGAGAGGCTCGAGGCAAATGCCCGCGGCGAGAGGCTCGAGGCAAATGCCCGCGCCTCCTCACCTAAGTGGGCATTGCACCACATGTTTATATATAGGGGGCGTGAAAGCGTCGTGCCTCTCGTCGCGTCGGCACCGCGCCTTCGCCTCTTGTTTACATAGAGGCCACGTGGAAGAGTTATGCCTCTCGCCTCTTCCCCTACCGTGTCTTAGACGAAGACGCGGTGACTGCGCTGCGAGAGGCACGACGCTTCAAGCCCCGTCTATATAAACATGTGGTGCAATGCTCACTTAGGTGACGAGGCGCGGGCATTTGCCTTGTGCCTCTCGTCGCGCCGACACCGTGCCTTCGTCTAAGACGCGGTAGGCAAAGAGGCGAAACTCTTCCACGCCGCCTCTATGTAAACATAAGGTGCAATGTCCACCCCTTCACTGCATATGGACATCACAATCGCCTGTTCGACGTCGCGCCTACGCCTCGCCTGCACCCGACGCCGCTTATGTGTGAATTGGGCCTAAGATACATAGGTGCGGTGAGACGTCGTGCTATAGGTTGCATGCAATGAATCAGTGTATATTAAGCTGCATAAGATGAATATCCGCATATTAGGTTGCATACGATGAATCGTCGTTCATTATAGCCGTTTTCGTTTACCACTTTGGGCTGCTACTTGCTTATTATCTCTTGTTCTATTTGCCGCTTCCGATGCGCACATACAACACAGATAATATAGCTGCGGATTGGCTAAGATCCACTTTTATCAGCCTTCCCAAGAAACATAACGCGAAACGATGCAGTGATTATAGGTTGATTAGTCTCATGACTCATGCACTGAAAGTGTTCCTAAGAATTTCGCACACTCAATTATGGAGAAAAATATAAGCTGATATTGGGGAAACACAATTTGGATTTCGTAGCGGCTTAGGGTCAAGGGATGCTTTGTTTTCGGTACAAGTTCTAGTTCAGAAATGCCTTAACTAACAGAAACATGTCTTTTCATGCACTTCAAGCATTTGATAACATAAGACACGACATCCTAAACAGCTAACTTAAACGCATCGGCTTGGACAGTAAAGACATCAAAATCATCAAGAAACTGTACTGGAACAGCTCAAATCAAGGTTTGAGACCTAGTCATGGAGGAAATTAAAATTAAAAAAGGAGTGAGGCAAGGATGCATTTTGTCACCAACTCTCTTCAACCTGTACTCCAAAGAAATATTCCAAAATGCCCTAGATGAAGTCGACATAGGAATCAAGATCAATGAAAATAAGTTTTAATGTTATGCCTTAAATATTTTGGTAGATTTATTGTTTATATAGTTATACTTTTGTTTTATTTGCATGCAAGACTGTCTCTTAATCATTTTCTTGTATTCTTTCTTCTATAGCAGGTTAAGTGGTAGAGCAAATCAGAATCTGAACTTCATCTGTTCTTCAAATGTAAATTTGGTTAATGATACAACTAACCCCCCAGGAGGAAAGTTAAACGCCATCTGGTGGCACCAAATCAATTAGCAATGCACACCCATATGGTAATAACCGTGAACATGCTCGTGCCATCAGGATTACCGGTAGTGTCCTTTAGGTAATAATATTCCAACAGAGTGCTTGAGATATCAGCACAAGGCCAATCTTATAAAACATATATAAGTGTGAATCCATCTCTTAGCAATCTGCATATTTAGATTTCGATCCTATTATGAGTGTGCATTGCAATTGATGTGGTTCCGCCAGATGGCGTTTAACTTTCCTCCTACGGGGTTAGTTGTATCATATTTGTATATAACCACTCGAGATATTGTGTGAATTCATTCTTACTAGCTGAGCTACACTGATGAGATCTAATAAGATAGAAATTTAGATATGTATATTGCTAAGAGGAGGATTCACACTTAAAAAAAAAACTTCTATCTTCTATCGCCGGTCAAGGGAGAAGCTCAGAGGAGTTTAATCACCCGGTATTTACCTTAACTTCACAGAAAACCTCTGAAAAACTGTGAAAGGTGATTCGCGCAAATTTGTTCCCCGCTGGGGATCGAACTCAGGCTCCCCAATGCTCAGTACGAGACGGACGACGCCTCCAACCACTCGGCTACTGAGCTGGGTGATTCACACTTATATATGTAAATTTGGTTCTAATGTTTTTCATAAAAGAATAAAGACAGTTATTATTATTATACTGTACGTAACAGGAGCGACTAGCAATGCTAAACCATGCTAAACGAAAGCGCGTTGCATATGATAAATCAATGTATATTAAGATGCATGCGTATATTAGGTTGCATATGACGAATAGCCGTATATTAAGTTATATGCGATGAATCACAATGTATTAAGTTGCATACGATGAATGCCTGTACATTAGGTTGCATACGAAGAAACATGTATATTAAGTTGCATCCGATCCATCCCCGTATATTGATTGGTTGGTAATTGTATACGTTTGGTGTTACTATGGTTGCCAAGCATATAATAAAATGCTCGTGGAGTGTATTTTCGCTAGTTACAGATTGTAACCAATACAGTAACAACTACTAGTATTTCATGCAAAATTGATTCCGAAAATGGTTTAAATAATTATTAAAATTCAAAAACTTTTTATAAAAACTGTGAAAGGCGATAATTTTCACACTAGGGTGGTTGAACTTTTACGCCCTAATGCTCAGTGCGAAACGGACGGCTATTCTAGTGTCTACACTACTGAGATGGGCTGTGTTTCCCCATTATTTCAAAGATAATTAATTACTAGCTAAATGTAACATACCGATAGATCCTTGTTGTACATGTGAAGTAAATCAGTTGAGCTTACCTGTAACAAAAAATAAGAACATTATATTCACGTTTCGAACGAAGTAAAAAATGAAAATCATGGGAAAAACATTGTCAGTTAATAGCATGTGCTGTCGTTTATCGCTCAGGAGCTGTTCCGAGCAGTGATTTTTATGTTAGAACAGCTTCCAAACAAAATAGTACTATAGTAGTACTATATAGACTATTATAGCACTATATATAGACTTTTATAGTAGTATATGACCTCTAATGGTCTCACTATTTATAATTTTATTTATTTATTTATTTTGTTTGTGTATTTTTATGTATGTCAAAACCGTATACTGTTTCCGTTGTACATGGGGCTGCATATTGTTACTTGTATTTTCCGCAAGATTTTCTTGTCTTGGATTTTGACATGTAACATAATAATTATATATAGGAACTACTACATGTAATGATAATGTTGCTTAATAAATTTATCTTATCTTATATAGACTTTTATAGTAGTATATATAGATTATTATAGTAGTATATATAGACTATTATAGTACTATATATAGACTATTATAGTAGTATATATATAGACTATTATAGTACTATATATAGACTATTATAGTGCAATATATAGACTATTATAGTACTGTATATAGACTATTATAGTACTATATATAGACTACTAGATAAAAAATATTCGCGAATCAAGAATTGCCATTTTCTCGTATATAATTGAAGAATTGTCAACTGAAATTACAGGAAAAATGGCAACTCTTGATTCACCAATAGGTGAAATTATTTTTTTATCGACATTTTATGGCGTAATCAATTAATGATTTTATTAATTGATTACGCCATAAAATGTCGATAAAAAAATAAGTTCACCTATTCGTGAATCAAGAGTAGCCATTTTTCCTGTAGTTTCAGTTGCCAGCACTATAGTCATAGCGACCAATACGTGAAACAGGTTGATATAGATGCCATTAAAAAAGGTTCTGTGTCTTATCTGTATCATGGTTTATATCAAGAAAAACGTATTTGATTTTAGTCTGTTAATAAAGTAGAGTATTATTATAATAACAATCCCCCTACATATTTGATAAATTAAACTAGTTCTAAATCATGCCTTCAAGCTTCATTTCACGTCTCACCGAACATGGAAGACTTATATGAAGTGAGCAGTTGGGTTAAGGAAGTCCCATTTCAAAACACCTGCATAATTCAGCACCTATAAATCTCTCACCCCTTCACCTCGCAGCGCATAAACTCGGCTGATGATAAAAATTCAAATCCGCAACTGAGAATTGCGCTGGAAATTTCCACAACTATTCCTTATTCGCGTAATTAGCGCCTCGCGCCAGTTTAATTGCCGGCGATAACTTCGAAAACCTCCCCCCGCACGATGTACTTACAAATTAAGTGCAATCGCTGCAACGGCAGCAGCAGCCGGGGGGGCTAATTATTATAGCTAGGGCGAAAAATAAATACGCGTACCAACCAGCACGTTTGCAGCGGTAATGGGAGAGATAAAGAGGCGCCCACTCGTAATATTCCCGGCCCACCGAGTGCAAAACTATAACGAAACGGTAATTACTGAGTGGACTGTTGCTGTTGTTGATAATTTAATAAGTGCTATATTGAATGTTGGTTTTAATTACGTTTAGCACAAATAAATTAAAAAGCTACACGTAGAATTTTATTGCGATCAAAATCTCGCAATTAAGTTTACTATTACTCGAGGCTTTACTAAAATAGTATCGTGAGCACCCTTTCTTCTACCTTTCTGCCTCTCGCTCTTTGCCCTATCTCCTAACCTTTTCTGTACCCCTTTCTCTTCTATAGGTATAGGCAGAAAGGTAGAAGAAAGGGTTGACTAACAGAAAATTAAAATTGTGGACGAGAGGTGGGAGAATGCTCGACGAAAAATGACAAGATGATCAAGAAGGGGGTGGCAGGAGGTGGCTATAAAATTGGAAGAGGAGCACAGTGAGTTCAGGATGGGTTTTTGGAACATAACGGTACTTAAAGTAAAAATGTTGAGGGGAATATGGGGACAAGAGCAGAAGAAGTTGATATTCACGACCGCAAATTTCGAACTATCAATGTTGTTAAAGTCAGGCATAACAATATTGAAACAGTTGTTTACTTTACTTTAGTAACCATGGGATACTGGGTTTACTGGAAAATGGGAGAGGTAGTGGGATGGCAACATAGTCATAGCGTGTAAAATCTGGTATGCGTGTGTTAACTTCGAATTTTCCAAAATCAGATAATTTATGACAAAATTATATACAGTTTAGCATTGAAATTCAAATTATTTGCTCTGTAATATTGATAACAACTTTAAAACGCTTTACTTATAAAACAGAAGCAGATAATTTAATGCGGTTTAAAAATAAGGCTTTAGCAGTAAGTTTTACTTAAGGAGAAACATTAATAATTTAAAAAAAATTGTAAATAAAAATCCCAGAATATTTATCTAGCGAAAAAAACATAAATTAAGTTTGAAACCCTGTTACTAGAAAACTTATGTAATTTTTATAAATTCATTAGAATGTTCTAACTTTATATTTAATTTTATGCGAGAAATATTTGAGTTTTTCAAAATCGTGCTTTTATTTGTGTCTTTATTTATGTCTTTATTTATGTCTTCATTTGTCTTTATTCTTGTCTTTATTCGTGTCATTATTCATGTCTTTATTCGTGTCTTTATTCGTGTCTTTATTCGTGTCTTTATTCGTGTCTTTATTCGTGTCTTTATTCGTGTCTTTATTCATGTCTTTATTTGCGTACTTATTTGTATCTTTATGTGTGTCTTCATTTGTCTTTATTTGTGTCTTCATTTGTCTTTATTCGTGTCTTTATTCATGTCTTTATTCGTGTCTTTATTCGTGTCTTTATTCGTGTCTTTATTCGTGTCTTTATTCGTGTCTTTATTCGTGTCTTTATTCATGTCTTTATTTGCGTACTTATTTGTATCTTTATGTGTGTCTTCATTTGTCTTTATTTGTGTCTTCATTTGTCTTTATTCGTGTCTTTATTTGTGTCTTTATTTGTCTTTATTCGTGTCTATATTTGTGTGTTGTACAAGCAAAGTTTAGTTTTAGTTTTAGTAAGCAAGTTTACTGTACTTGTATTCAAATTGATTGCACTGTAATATAGAAACTGATGTTTTCTATTTTCTACTTTTCTATAGTAAGAAATACAAAGTAAATAATTTTAATCATTTCACAGTGATAACGTAAAACGGTGATTGACGACGAGGGCTTCAAACACGGCCGCAATTTCCACAAACGACATTACTTACGCAATTAACAAAAACGGCAATCGGAACGCGATTAATCCAGCCGGCCGCGGCATTTGTTATTAAATTGGGCGATGAATTGCGTTATTGCTAATACGGGATAAATTATAATTAGGGCTTTAATTGATCCATTCATATGTGCGTTCGGCCCCGTCGTTATTGGCGTTATTTATTCGCTCCCCTAATTGAAACGCGCCTGGTGAACACACACAGGCTGATGGACATACGCGTGCTTAGTTTCAATTTGCGATCCGATTCACCGGGCGCCCTAAATCTAATTCGTTTTTATGAGTGTGATAAATAAAATTGTGGGATGCAACGAGTGGCACCTATAAACACATAACTAACTATTCACTGGTTTGGAAATTATAGCTAGTTACTAGGAATTTGCTCAGTCATAATTATCTGAAATTATTAGAAGCTTTTTTATATAATTGCATGCAGTAAGTCTAATCCTACCGACTGCGCCAATTAAGAGATGAACACTGATTATTTTACTTAGATGATTTATTGAACAATGTATCAACAATATGAAAGCCGAATTACAGTTGCTGACTTAGCATAACATTATTTATATAATACAACCACCAAAAACAGCAACACCAACACCAAAAACAACATCAACAACACCCACACCAACACCAAAAACAACATCAACAACACCAACACCAAAAACAACATCAACAACACCAACACCAAAAACAACATCAACAACACCAACACCAACATCAACACCAACACCAATACCAACACCAACACCAACACCAACACCAATACCAACACCAACACCAACACCAACACCAACACCAACACCAACACCAACACCAACACCAAAAACAACATCAACAACACCAACACTATATATAATAACTGCGTGAAATTTCAACCTTTCGAGAATATCTATACTTAAAAAAACGGAATTGTTGAAAATAAAATTTATTGATATTATAATTATATTAGAAACTTCTTTAAGCCGGCCATACACGTTCCGGTATACCGGAGAGGTAAACCGGACGGTTTTTCTCTCCGGTTTGCCTGCACAGTCCCTGGAGCCAGCCATACGCGTTGCACTATACCGGAGAGGTACGCCTGCACAGGTAAACCGGAGCGTGTGTATGGACAAGTTTCGGTAAACCAGCACAGGCGTAGTGACCTGTACAGGCGACCGGAGAAGAATAAAAATTCGATTCTTTCTACCCGAAGGCGAGTGCTTCATCGGCTTTACCGCCAAAACAGTGGACTTTTTATAACAATATTTTTTCGGCATTTTCTTTGGAATTAAAATACCTACAAAATGAGGCCAAACACGACTTTTTAGCATGAAATAAATGTTTCCAAATTTCATTTTTTTATTTCAAATTTTATTTCAATTCCTGTAATTTTTTCGGTTTAACTTGAAATTCCCGAAACTACTATATACTATATTTTTATTACAAAACGACAAATATGTAGCCCAGTACTGTTTACCCTACTGTATGTGAGCAAGGCAGTGTGCAGATATACCGGAGAGGAAAACCGACAGGTTTACCTCTCCGGTTTACCGGAACGTGTATGGCCGGCTGATTCTTCTCCGGTCGCCTGTACAGGTCACTAAGCCTGTGCAGTTTTACCCAACTTGTCCACACACACGCTCCGGTTTACCTGTACAGGTCTTTGCGCAGGTAAACCTCTCCGGTATACCGGAACGTGTATGGCCAGCTTTAGGTTCAAATTGAAGTTTTTTTTGTCAACTTTAGCCAATTAATAACATCTGAATGTGGGAAAATAACAAACACATAACATTTTGATAAAAATAATTCATAATGTTTCATAATAATGGTATGTTTGTCAATTTTATAACAAATATGTTTGTAACATCACCACAAACAAAACAATAAATAACAAATATAACCTAATAATTCAAACATAACAAACCTACTACAATTAAATAGCATCATAAAAAATGTTTATAACCACCAAGTACCGGCTGATGTGATTATAAATGCATGCACCACCTCTTCTCCAGGTAATAAAGTAAATCCTCGTGGGCCGCCAGGCGTTACGAATAAATAACGCGGGAAATGGGAGCGCGCGCGTTATTTCAATCGCCAGTGTGTATGTGTGTGTATGTATACGAGTGCTCCCCGACGTGTGTGCATGTGTGTGTATCCTCTTTTCATCCGCATGAGAGCCCAGCCCATAAAAAAGATGATGAATGGAATTTTATATTTCATATGTCTCAACGATACTCAACATGTGTTGGTTTTTGTGCCGCCCGATTAAAGCCGGCGGCGGACTGGATTAAATTCCCCAGAAATAAGTGAACAGGAAGGATACAATCGCGGAATTGAATTGAACCGAGTTTGATCTCCCTGGCGGGTTCGCAAATAAAAAGACACACCGAAAAACAAAACTGTGATTACTGCTTTTTAAATCCCAGCTGCGAGCTTGCTGTACGCTGTTTGTTTGTTTGTTTTGGAGAGTATTTGGTTTGTTAGTGCAACAACAGAGGGATGATAGTGGTAAACATGATCTGTATGTATTATGTTGCTACTAAGTTTTTATTAATTCATTTTATGTAATTATACAAAATAGCAGGTGAAGTTAATGGCGATGTTACACCGGGAATTAAGGATTTTTAGCGCATAAATTTGAATTATATTTATTTGATTGAAAAGTCATGATTATTAATTAAATTGGATACACGATTATCAGTCTCAATCTCTTTCTTTTTAATCTCTCCAGCTTAGAAGACCACCCTTATACATCATAGGACTGCATATATCCCTGCACCTTACACGATCAATAATACTGACAATATTTTAGAATAATCCCAGTATCGCTGTACGATAATATTAAGTGATGGGGAGAATCGAGAACTTTTGAGAATCGAGAACTTTGTTCTCGAGAACATTAAGGAGTCGTGCAAGCCGCTCCCAATGCGCACAATTCTATCTCGTCCCGGCAAAACTTGGAGCGATACAGCACGCCACGGGGCGACTAGTAATGTTAAACCAAAGCACCTAATGAGAAACATTTTTGTATTCACGTTCAAAAAAAAATTGAAAATAGTATATTGTAAAACATAAGTTATAATGACACTTACGAGAATACGAATACTGTTATAAATGTATTCTAAAAAACGGGACTGCAGGCTAGAAATGAGTATTGATTCCCTTTAAATCCAATTACCAGAAACTTACTTCTCATCCACAATAAACAGTATTGTCCAATGCCAGTATGAAACACATTTACATTGAATAACATTTCATTGTCCGTTTCAATATTCCGAATATAACTACATCGATAATACCGTGAATAGTAGACGCCTGTAGCAATTAAATTTTTCCTGCGCGAATTGGATACACTTCCGAGAATCCTGTGGCGCGCGAACCAAAATCAATTAGGCAGTGCCCCACATTTACAATAACAAAAGGGGTCGCGTTCGATTGCCACGTGTACAGCCCTGGTGTTGGGATTAAACTCGAAGATTCTGTCGATTATTTATTACCCTAAGGACACTAAGTTCGGATCGGTTTAGTTCCGCGCGTGTAAATGAAAGTAAACGGCTTTTCTGGTGGAAATAATATTGTCAATAAAATGCAATTATGTTGTACAGTTTAAAACAACGCTCTGCAAGCGATTGTAAAGGGACATTGAAGACTAATATTTTTCTAGAGAGGGATGTGTAATTGTTAACCCGGAAAAGGCTAGTGAAAACTACTTATTTTTATATAATCATCATTATAAATATTTAATATTTCGGTCATTAATACTAAGCATCCTCAGGGTGGACACATCACAAAACAAAATGCAGAAAGATGGACATTTAAAACAATTCAGTGGAAACCACGAAGAACACAGCAAGCTAGAGAAAGACCATAAATACGATGGGAGGATAGTAGCCGGAAGACAATGGATAAGAAGAGGATAGGACATGAAAGCATGGAAGGATTTAGGAGAGGTCGTGGATGATAGATGGCCTTTTTTTTAATCCTCAGGATTCTCTGCATATGCAAAAAAGAGTTTACACTGTCCTTCACTGGTTCTATCTCATGTGTCCATATTACCACCTCCTAAAATTACGTAGACTCCTCCTGAAGCACCCTGTAGATAGCCTGAGATTTACAAAATGTGTCTAAATGTGTCAAAACGTGTCTGAATGTGCCAAAACGTTTGTTGTGTGTACTTAAGCGACGCCCGATTGTCTGGGCAGATAAGCCAATCGGTCACAACGAAACCCTAATGACCTACTAACCCATTAGTAAGCGTAATTAGGACGACACAGAAGAGGACAGAGTAGCAAGAGTGTCCTTCAACGAGAAAGTCGCGGAGCGACCAAGAAGCACACACAAGTCTTCACCCAAATAAGATCCACAACTTTTCAACACCACAGCAATAGGTTTAGTCCTCCGTCATTGAGGTGGTGGCAGCGACGCTTCCAGTTCCTTCCGACGACGTTCCAAGAGTTAACCAGTTAGTATCCAACGGTGGTTCCACTCAGCATTGGCGGCATCGACTCGGCAACTGGACCTCAGTATTGGCGTCATCGGCAGGATCTTCACATCGTTACACGTCATTTTGGTGACATCGGTGGCCCTTCCACCACGTGTGTAACTGTGTCAAAACGTGTCTAAATGTGTCTAAATGTGTCAAAACGTGTCAAAACGTGTCAAAATGTGTCAATAAAGTGTAAAAGTAGTGTGGTGCCCACACCAGATACTTTTTAATTCCTGAACAAACCATTAGTATAATCCAAACAAAATGAATATTATTTCGAAAAACAAATTACACCAATTTTTCAGTCCATTACATCCTCTTGTTCATTCTCTGTGGGGGGTAGGAGGCACAAACGATGAAAAACTGACTCAAATATTTCCCGAATTAAGCGTTTTCTCTGCGGATGCTCCGTAATGCCGCTAATCCTATTAAAAGTATCATAACCCCTGGGTGGCGGGGCCCCTATCGATCCGCCGCGCTCGTCCCGCCTCGGACGCCTCCGTCTCGCGCCACCCCCCCGCGAGCCGCTATTCATAAACAACGAAATTTATACACTTATCGCATTCAATCTTAAATATTTCTGAAAGTTTCCTGGCGGAATTCTTCGCGCGTAGTTGGATTAGTTAAGTTATGTGTTAAGGATAACGGCGGCGGCGGCGGCGGCAGCTTCGGCGGCGGAGTTATGACTGGCATCAATTCAAGCCCCCCGCCAAGCTTGCGTATTGTTCACGGGGACAAATTGAAATAGTTGTTCCAGAATGAATTACCCAAAGGGGCGATTTGTAGTGTGGGTTGTAGGAATTATATTCAGCGTGATCCAGCCAAAGACTAAATTTTATTATGAAATTAATTGTGTGATGTGTTGTATATTTTATAAACTAACAAATTTTAATTAATGGATAAAACTCAACAAAATAAATGTAGAGAATTCAATGAATATGTTACTGGTAGAAATCGAACTACACGAGTTTTTGCAAAAATCATAAATAAAGGTTTTATCGAATTTATTTCATACTTTAGGGACACCCTGAATGTACTATGACTAATACTAGTTTTCATAAGTAATAAAACTATGCCAACCAAGGTGAGGTGGGTGGGTGTCTCCTATGACCTGAAGTATGCTATTCATTGTTTTATCCAAGAATATAACAATGTTTTTCACATACAAACCCTATGAATCGAAGTATACTCCACATTGTTTTATATTATAATACAAATGAGCAAAAATGTCATACAAACTATCCATTTTATTATTTTATTACACAAATGCAACAATGCGGATTTATTATAACCTACAATAAAAAATAATACAGAGCATACTTTGATTCATAGGGTTTGCATGTGAAAATCATTGTTATATCATTGGATAAAACAATGAAGAGCGTAGTTCAAGTCATAGGGCCCCCCACCCACCCCACCTATGTTGGCATAGTTTTCATTTATGGATAAATCTCGATTAACAATTGAAAAAGCAATGGTAATACTAGTTTTCATAAATAATAAAACTATGCTAACCAAGGTGGGGTGGACGGGTGGTCCCTATGACTTGAACTACACTCTTCATTGTTTTATCCAATGATATAACAATGATTTTCACATGCAAACCCTATGAATCGAAGTGTGCTCCACATTGTTTTATATTATAAAACAAAAGAACATAAATGTCATACGCACTATCCATTTTATTGTTTTATTACACAAATGCAATAATGCGGATTTATTATATCCTACAATATAAAATAATGCAGAGCATACTTTGATTCATAGGGTTTGTATGTGGAAAGCATTGTTATATGCATGGATAAAACAGTGAAGAGCGTAGTTCAAGTCATATGGGCCCCCCGCCCACCCCACCTTGGTTAGCATAGTTTTATTATTTATGAAAACTAGTATTACCATTGCTTTTTCAATTGTTAATCGAGGTTTATCCATAAATGAAAACTATACGAATCAGGTGGGGTGGGCGGGTGGTCCCTATGACTTGAACTATGCTCTTCATTGTTTTATCCATGGATATAACAATGCTTTCCACATACAAACCCTATGAATCAAAGTATGCTCTGCATTATTTTATATTGTAGGTTATAATAAATCCGCATTATTGCATTTTTGTAATAAAACAATAAAATGGATAGTTCATATGACATTTATGCTCATTTGTTTTATAATATAAAACAATGTGGAGCACACTTCGATTCATAGGGTTTGCATGTGAAAAACATTGTTATATCCGTGGATAAAACAATGAAGAGTGTAGTTCAAGTCATAGGGACCACCCGCCCACCCCACCTTGGTTAGCATAGTTTTATTATTAATGAAAACTAGTATTACCATTGCTTTTTCAATTGTTAATCGAGGTTTATCCATAAATGAAAACTATGCCAACATAGGTGGGGTGGGTGGGGGGCCCCTATGACTTGAACTACGCTCTTCATTGTTTTATCCAAGGATATAACAATAATTTTCACATGCAAACCCTATGAATCAAAGTATGCTCTGCATTATTTTATATTGTAGATTATACTAAATCCGCATTGTTGCATTTCTGTAATAAAACAATAAAATGGATAATTCGTATGACACTTATGCTCATTTGTTTTATATATAAAACAATGAGGAGCATACTTTGATTCATAGGGTTTGTATGTGAAAATCATTATTATATCCTTGGATAAAACAATGAAGAGCGTAGTTGAAGTCATAGGGGCCCCCCACCCACCCCACTTTCGTTCGCATAGTTTTCATTTATTGATAAATCTCGATTAACAATTGAAAAAGCAATGGTAATACTAGTTTCATAAATAATAAAACTATGCTAACCAAGGTGGGGTGGGCGGGTCTTCCCTATGATTTGAACTACACTCTTCATTGTTATATCCAACAATGTTTTTCACATGCAAATCCTATGAATCGAAGTATGCTCCACATTGTTTTATATTATAAAACAAATGAGCATAAATGTCATACGAACTATCCATTTTATTGTTTTGTGACACAAATGCAACAATACGGATTTATTATAACCTACAATATAAAATAATGCAGAGCATACTTTGATTCATAGGGTTTGCATGTAAAAATCATTGTTATATGCTTGGATAAAACAATGAAGAGTGTAGTTCAAGTCATAGGGGCCACCAGCCCACCCCACCTTGGTTGGCATAGTTTTATTATTTATTAAAACTAGTATTACCATTACTTTTTCATTGGTTAATCAAGGTTTATCCATAACTGAAAACTATGCGAATCAAGGTGGGGTGGGCGGGTGTTCCCTATGACTTGAACTACGATCTTCATTGTTTTTCGACGGATATAACAAGCCTTTTCACATGCAAACCCTATTACCATTCCTTTTTCCCCCTAACAAACCCATGAATAGCAAACTTTGATTGTTAAACGAATGCAGCTTATAAAGGGTGTCCCAAAAACTATGGTTTCTATTTAATTCAAATCTTGGAACAGCCTTTATGAATAGACGAACATATAGAAATATTGACTCTACTAATTAATCCTGTCGAGATTAAAATCTACAATTTATTTGTTTGTGCTGCACTATTTCTACGAACACCATCTGCGGTGTACACACACACAGGTTAATATTTGCACCCTGCTAGTTTAATCCGCATGGTAATTGCTCGGGAGAACGCGACAATTTCAAACTTGGACCACGCTCCGGCACAATAATACTAATTTAATTAACGCGGACGCGATTTCCAAACCCCTCCAGCTTCCGCCATTCGCACCACCCCGCCTAGACACCCGCGCGCCGCATTCTCAGCAGCAAAACGTGAACGCTGACATTTTGAATGCGACGCTAATTGAGTGCTAATACTGTGCCCATTATACGTTTCCGAATGGCTTAAAGGAGAAGAACCGTGGTAGTAGTTATGGCGTATTAATATTCTACTAAAGAACTTTATTTCTCGAAAATTTGTATCTTTAAGATTTACATTATATTTGTCTCTATTGTGTTTTACAGTATATAGTAGTAAAATGAGAATACTCGTAAATATAAATCAAAGCTCACAAAAATATTACGTACTGTCTCATCCAGATGTTCTAAATAATTTCTGTATCCGCGACTGGAATATTAAAGCGGTAGAGATACGGTCGGTGATTTATATAGAAATTAATTTTCTTTCTCGCAGACGCTGGTTGAGAAATGGGCAAAGAATGAACGCGCAGACAGTTATTAGTTGTTTGACTTGAATGCATAGTAACGGGAAGTGAAGCAACGGCATACAGTCGGCATCCATCTGGCGATGGCATCGGCCCACGCCTCGCTACAGAAGCGGCTGGTGTGTTGTATTTATACAGCACATAGCTGACCTACCGCAAAGGCTGCGGGCCAGCCGGTCTGCATCTTGAACTTGATCACCGTTTAGTATTCTATATAAGAATACAGAGTGATATGGTAGACTTGATATCATTTTACCATTCTTTTGTGAGGATTTTTAATGTAAGCGGTATTTAATTGTATAATTTGAATTGTACAGGCTGATAAAACAAACCCGTATGACATTATCTAGTTTTTATATCGTTTTCGATATACAGACACAAACTATATACAGTGGCGTAGCTAACTTAACTCGTGCCCGGGCACAATACCATTTTAGCGCCCCCCCATTCGAAAACGATATAATATTATGTAAAATATACTTTTGTGGGCCATTTGGCGCCCCTTTGTGACTAGCGCCTGGGGCATGACAACAACAACAAGTTTTATTACGTTATTGTATGAATAGAACAAAAGAGACCATACAAGTTTTAATTGTATAGTGACTTAGTATTTTATGTTTTATCGAAAACTATCATTCTGTACATAAAGTATAACTTTTAATATCAAATTAATTTAGTTAGCCCGCGTTTGACATGTCATAAAACGAAACCCCCTCCCACCCCTAGTTGTATCATTAGTATCTTCATTAATGTTACAGGCATTAATTAATTACACCGCGCGCCGCCTCGCGCATTTATAATTCCCGAACACTGTTCAAACTCGCCCGCGCTAACAATGCGCTTATAATTTTCAATTACTCACAAATTAAGACGCGGAAAATGCCCGAGACGTGAGAGCGGCGCGGGGTGGCCTGGCGCAAGGAAACAACGGGCGTATTAATGTCTGCTCCTCGGAGGATAATGCGACATTTAATGCTACGAAGGGCGGAAGGAACGTTCGCTGTCGACTTTTTCTTTTTTCTGGTTTTATATTTTTGTTTCGCGCCGCAACGCCCAACTGTGCAACATTCATCTACATATTCTTATCGCGTCCGCGGCGAGATATCGAGCGCCGACGCCTGCGTCCGTATGCAAATCTTATTATACGTGTGGCTAAATAATAAAAAATAAAAAAACTTTGTATTCTTAGCAAAAAGTGGGATTAAGGAGTTTTAATGCTGATATGAAATAAGATATAATACAGAATAAATCATAGGAAATCAGGATTATACTACGACTGCTTTTTTTAAATTAAATTTATTTATTAATTATTTTTTTCCCCCTTACCATACATATACAGTATAATATTTAACTATTTATATAATTGTACAAATTAAAATGAATTGCATATCTACAAATAAAAGAAAAAAAAATTAAAAAATAAAATTTAGTACATTTAAAGTACATAAATCAAAGACAAATCTGAAGAGATGCAAAAGGGTTAGTGAGTGCGTGTATATTTCCCATGTACATGCGTGAAACCAAGTTTAAATTTCACTGCTCTTAAAAATATGTTGTGGATGTCTTCAATTGTATGAATTTGTATCCGTAGATACGGACACGAATATTGGGGACGTGTATTCCAGTTGAGATCTTACCAAATAGCGAAAGGAAAAATATACGGGTGATCTTTCGTTAATTTTGTGTTTCCCGCCAGATGGCATTGTAACTTTCTATATAGAGAAAAAAATTTTTACTTTCTAGGCAATATTTGTTTGCTACTTAAAATTCAGCATTAAATTTCTCATAAAATATCCGAATGATAATTAAGCACAGTGCCGAGATACTTATTAGTACCTTCAGAACACGTGCGATAGCAATGCAGATGATTGATGACTTCAGGAAGTTATTCAAGAGAATTTATTGCGTACAAAGAATTTTAAATAAGATATTTTTAGATAATACAATCCCACTATAATCCCGTCTTCATTATCAACTTCCGAACTTTACTAATTAATTCCAGCACGCGCACAATTAAGTCTTTGATCGATAGACATATCTTAACTCCAGAGCCCTCTCTCTATCTTTCCTTCAGTGTCGCGAGTGCGCCATTATTTTTAATTGTCCTTCCATCGGATGCTTCCGGGGGCTGTAAATTTATTCCGCGGGGGATCAGAGCGCGCGCGGAATACAGCCGTCGTCGACGCCCGCAGGCGGGGGCGGCAATAAACATTCGTTTGCATATACGCCGGCGGACTGATTGTGAAGTATGCCCGGATCGTGCGCGCCTTTTCTCGGTTCGTTTTGTGTACCTGCTACGAGAGCGGGCCGCCCCCCCCTCTCGTTGTAAAAACCAGGTCACATTTCGACAGCGAGTTCGATGCACGACTAGAAGCCGAGGTGGTGAAGTGTAATGGAGATAAACCAGAAGGATCAGCTTGATAAAGATATACTGTTTAAATTTGTCCGGTGAGAGCTATAGAGATTTTCAGAAGATGAAAGTCTGCGCTTTAGGATGACTAGTAGTGATGGGGGATAAAATACTTTTGCGAGTAACTGCTCCACCAGAAGTCAAGCTTCTTTGAAATCACTGCCGGTGTCGATGAACAATTAGTGTGACACTAAATGTGTGATTTCGAAGCAACTTAGGAAGATCAATTTCTTGCTAACATTACCAAGTTTCAAGATAGATACACTTGGAAGACAATGGTAGTTATAATTACGTTGCTTTCGTATACAATTCTGCTATAATCTATTTATTCATGTATCTATGTGAGGTTCAAAATACTTATTCCATACAAAAATTAATGCAACATCCAAATATTCAATCAAATTTTTGCTTACAGTATTCTTTTTCAAGATAGATACACTTGGAAGACTGCTGTAATTGAAATTTCTTACAAAATGTTGCTATAATCTATATATGCATGTATCTATGTGAAATTCAAAAACCTATGGGATACAAAAGTTAATGTAAAATCCAAATCTCCTATCAATTTCTTGCTAACATTACCCACTTTCAAGATAGATACACTTGGAAGACAATGGTAGTTATAATTACATTGCTTTCGTATACAATTCTGCTATAATCTATATATTCATGTATCTATATGAGGTTCAAAATACTTATTTCATACGAAAATTAATGTAACATCCAAATATCCAATCAAATTTTTGCTAACAGTATTCTTTTCAAAGATAGATACACTTGGAAGACAGCTGTAATTGAAATTTCTTATAAAATGTTGCTATAATCTATATATGCATGTATCTATGTGAGATTAAAAAACCTATGGGATACAAAAGCTAATGTAGAATTCATATCTCCTATCAATTTTTTGCTAACATTACCCACTTCCAAGATAGATACACTTGGAAGACAATGGTAGCTATAATTACGTTGCTTTCGTATACAATTCTGCTATAATCTATATATTCATGCATCTATATGAGGGTCAAAATACTTATTTCATACGAAAATTAATGTAACATCCAAATATCCAATCAAATTTTTGCTAACAGTATTCTTTTCCAAGATAGATACACTTGGAAGACAGCTGTAATTGAAATTTCTTATAAAATGTTGCTATAATCTATATATTCATGTCTCTATGTGAACTTCAAAAACCTATGGCATACAAAAGCTAATGTAGAATCCAAATCTCCTATCAATTTCTTGCTAACATTACCCACTTTCAAGATAGATACACTTGGAAGACAATGGTAGTTATAATTACGTTGCTTTCGTATACAATTCTGCTATAATCTATATATTCATGTATCTATGTGAGGTTCAAAATACTTATTCCATACAGAAATTAATGTAACATCCAAATATCCAATCAATTTTTTGCTAATAGTATCTTTTTCCAAGATAAATACACTTGGAGGACAGCTGTAATTGAAATTTCTTAAAAAATGTTGCTATAATCTATATATTCATGTATCTATGTGAAATTCAAAAACCTATGGGATACAAAAGTTAATGTAGAATTCAAATTTCTTATCATTTTTTGCTAACATTACCCACTTTCAAGATAGATACACTTGGAAGACAATGGTAGTTATAATTACGTTGCTTTCGTATACAATTCTGCTATAATCTATATATTCATGTATCTATATGAGGTTCAAAATACTTATTCCATACAAAAATTAATGTAACATCCAAACATCCAATCAATTTTTTGCTAATAGTATCTTTTTCCAAGATAAATACACTTGGAAGACAGCTGTAATTGAAATTTCTTATAAAATGTTGCTATAATCTATATATTCATGTATCTATGTGAAATTCAAAAACCTATGGGATACGAAAGTTAATGTAGAATTCAAATTTCCTATCATTTTTTTGCTAACATTACCCACTTTCAAGATAGATACACTTGGAAGACAGTGGTAGTTATAATTACGTTGCTTTCGTATACAATTCTGCTATAATCTATATATTAATGTATCTATATGAGGTTCAAAATACTTATTTCATACTAAAATTAATGTAACATCCAAATATCCAATCAATTTTTTGCTAACAGTATTCTTTTCAAAGATAGATACACTTGGAAGACAGCTGTAATTGAAATTTCTTATAAAATGTTGCTATAATCTATATATGCATGTATCTATGTGAAATTCAAAAACCTATGGGATACAAAAGTTAATGTAGAATCCAAATCTCCAATCAATTTTTTGCTAACATTACCCACTTTCAAGATAGATACACTTAGAAGACAATGGTAGTTATAATTACGTTGCTTTGGAATACAATTCTGCTATAATCTAGAATTAAAATATTCAATCAGTATTTTGTTTAAAAAAACATAATTATTAATTATTAAATGATTTTATTATATAATACAATTATATCAAGGTTGATATCGTTTTTGAACCTTATTAAAATTCTACATCTACATCTTTTGATTCGCTATATTTTTCCCATGTATCGGCCCCTGAATTGAATGTACTTTGATCGATACGCCGCACAAACGTCCACACAATGGACGCAGTGAATATACCTAATTATATTAAAAGTGTATACAGCATGGGGTGGGCTCTTATTTCGCGCACACAATGGGGGAGTTCGACGGCGACATCGTTACGCTGTTTATTGACTTTCGAAATAAGTACGTTTATTGGAAAATAAGCGGCAATTTAAACTGACAATTACCGTCATTCTCATTCAATATTACCAAATAACAAGTGTTCAAATAATGATGAATGTAGAGAATTTTATAAAGTAACTGGTACGACTGGACGATAAACGGGCATAATTTTTAAAATAATTATGGGATCTTATGCCGGATTTACACGTATATAGTAGCTAAAGCAAGTTACAAAATGAAGTAACTAAATTTAGAGCATATTTGACGAGAAATTCATGAAACTTGAAGCTGCTTTACTAGCGCAAAGTAAATAGAAATATTTTCTATTCACTTTACTAAACAGATTCGTTAATTCTTTACTGACACAAGTACTAAACAGACGGGTTTATGTAAAGCCCGTATGACATTATCTAGTCCTATATCGTTTTATATATAAGAATTGATATATTAAACTGTATAACTATTTCTAAATGGAAAATTAACATTGTGTATTACCGTGCTGTTATTGTTAAGTAAATTTATTATTATTCCGCGGCTATATCATTTTCTACATGTGTGTATTAGTGTCACACACATGTAGAAAATGCTCCTCCGTTGACTGTCATCGGAGGAGCTCGAAAATGGCTAGAGCTTAGCCGAAACTAGTTGCAAAGTGTAACTGAAGTGTGATAAAAAACAAAGTAAAAAATCGTTTTATTTATCCTTTATTCTTAAACATTATTCTAAAACATGAGACAGTATCATTGATCGTGTGAGGTATAGTAATGATGAAATAAAGAGATGTTTATCCGGATGATTGATTACTTATAAAGGCACCTTACACGATCAATAATACTGTCAATATTTTAGAATAATGACAGTATTACTGTACACTAATATGTTTAAAATTTTCATTATTCTAAAATATTGACAGTATTACTGATCGTGTAAGGAACAGTAATGATGGAATGAATAGAATACTGATATTTATGCCGATAATTGATTACTTGATAACTATTGAAGGAGGATTCAAGCAAATACTGACAGTACTAGGATTGACAGTAATATTGACCGTGTAAGGTGCCTTATAGAAGGAGTATTGAAGCAAATACTGATAGTACTAAGAATGACAGTCACAATGGGCCCATTTTGAGGCCTAAGTATCTGTAGCTATGCTACTCTCCAACCAACTATCCAGAAGAATGACAGTATTATTGACCGTGTAAGGTGCCTTTATGGATTAGTGTGTTGTGTAAAAGGTAACTTCGCATGATATCGTAATAACACAATCTCACTTTTGACAAATTTGTGACATTTGAAATAAGCCAGTATAAACAATAGAATTACTCCTTACTCCGGACTAAACGCTCTGCATTACTATATGTACCCTTGTAGTATGCAGCCCGTAGGTGTGAACAAAGTTACCTATATCGGTCGTGCGATGGTAAAAATTGCGCGTCAGCATGTCTACATTGTGCTTATACAATTTCTATATCCTCTTGCATCGACTGTATGCAGGAGGATATAGAAATTGTATATAATAGGTGATAATTACCATAAAACTAACTGATTTATTTTATAAAACATATATATGTGTGAATGGGTGTGCATTGCTAATTGATGTGGTGCCGCCAGATGGCGTTTAACTTTCCTCCTAGGGGGTTAGTTGTGTAATTTTTATTTAATTTATATGCTCCCTAAAACTCAAAACCATTTAGTACTACACTACTAATCCCATCTTTAGATATTACATCTTATTTTTCCGGGTCAAACCTATTCCGCATCTGTTTTTTTTTCTGGGGGTGAATTATACCGGTCTTGAAAAAATAAGCTGCGCACGTCGGGGAATCGCATAAACGTCGGAATAAATTCGGGGCTGCGTCAAACGAGCCTGCCCCACGCGCGCGCGCGCGCTCACACACACACACTTTTCTTATTTTTACCTAACCCCGATAAATTATTCCGGTCCGCGACGGTTTTCACAAACCCGCCCCCGCCGCTCAACCGCCCCGCAGCCGCATGATTTATACGACGACGCGACGCGACATCTGAGCTTGTTCCGTTTGAAATATGGAAACGAATAACACAGAGAAGAAGAAGAAAAAAAACCGAACACTTTTACGATTTCGCAAACCGACACAATTAATGGTAAACGCAAGAGAGAGAGAGAGAGAGAAAGAGGGAAACGCGGAATGAATATGCAGGATATTTACATATTGCATATACAGAAGACTTGTATTAAATCATACGCGTACCCTCTGGTGTTGCGGATTTTATTTCGTGATGCTATCGATTGTGGTATTGAGGTAGTTTTGTTATAAAAATAAATGCAGCCGTGTACGAATGTTAATAATTCATAGGATTGAATATATTGCGAGATCAAATATACCCGAGTTGGCTTTTCATCAAACAAAAAAAAAACGCACGTTAACTCTGCACGGAAATTTATTTCATCCAACGATAAGCATTTTCAACATAAAATGCATATCGTTTTATTTTCACAGAATTGATTTATTTCAATCAAAAGTATCCGATATTACTTACACACCATACGCAAATTTTATATAATAAATGTGTACTTTATCATACTATTAACTAAAGCACTTATACTAAACCACTCTTGAAGGCTCTTGAAGTGTGCAGCCAAAGTTTATAATTAGTGAAAGTGTAGGTTGAAAATCACTGAAGTAAAGTGTGGATACAGTATAGCAATCGTGCGAAAAAAAGTGCGGAAATGCCCTTTATTAGGTTCCATTTTAATATTTTTGGAAAATGTTGAATTAGGAATGTATCGAGAGTTCTAAAAAAAATAATAATGATAATAATAATTTGGAAATGCATTATTAAGAGATTGTTTCAAATTAAACCGGAAAATCTAAAAGCTACAGGACTTGGCAAATATTTGAAACGGAAAAGCTATAGGGCTTGGCAAATATTTGAAACGGAAAAGCTATAGGGCTTGGCAAATATTTAAAACGGAAAAGTTATAGGTCTTGGCAAATATTTGAAAATTTGTAAATTTTATTTCATGATAGAAAATTGTGTCTGATTTCATTTTGTAGGTTTTTTCTTATCAAAGAAGATTCCGAAATAGTAATTTATATTATTAGTGCAGGAAGGCAAGTTTCCCGAATGAGCGAATAAGTTTACAGCACGAGCCGAAGGCGAGTGCTGTATTAAGAGCGAATTCGTCAATTTACATAAATATCAAACACAAAATCTTCTCCTTTTCAAAACAATTCAAATGTGACCTACGCCACTTTCATTCTCCTCCTCTTCTTCTTCTTCTGCTTCTTCTTCTTCTTCTTGAAATAGGCTTACAACCTGTTTTTCCAGCTTTAAGGAGTTGCTTTTATTCTCACAGGTACAAATCTACCATTTTATCGTATACTGATACTTATGTTAACGTAATATGCAGTGACTATTACATTTTAAATTAATTTGAATTTAGTGACTGTTAAAATTGCTATTGCATCTGCGCCCGTTGGTGGTATGACGCCGGTCAATAAACGCCCCGGTCAAAATTATTATGCAGCGCCATGTGTATGTGAGTGTGTGCCACAGCGTTGACTTTAACGCGAAGAATTATTATTAATCGAGCACATACATACATATATACACACACACACATATATACACCACCCGCAGTACGTAGACACGTAATGGCCGACGAGGCGAGACACATGTTACCATTCTCACGTATATCATATTCGTCTAAATGTGCGCGAAATCCAAGAGAGAAGCGAGATATATGGTGAAATAAATCGCAGACCTCCAGGGCGATTAAAAGAAATATATTGGGAGCACGCAGATGGAAATGGTTCGAATAATAAAATCCAGACCAGATTCAAAATTCAAAAATAGTAATATCTATGAAATGATGAGATCTAATAAGATCGAAATCTATATATGTAGATTGCTAAGGGGTGGATTCACACTTATATATGTTTTGTAATTTATTAATTAATTGAGTTATTTATTATTACTATTTTAATTTTTTTGTCTTTTTTCTTTTTTGGTGCTGAATTCGTATATTATCGCAATAGTTTTATTTATTATTTATAATTTTAATTTTTTAAGTTGCCAAATATATTGTAATTAATTGTAACCAATTACATTTATGTTCCTAAAAGGGTTTCCCGTTTAATAAAATATTATTATTATTATTTGAAGAAGAAGACCGACTAAATGTTAAAGGCACGTGAATGAAATATAAGTCGTGAGTACAAGTAAGAGATAGCGCTGGTGAATCATAAGATATATGCGAGTTATCGCTTAACATTATTCACAAAAAAATATTTATGACGATGCATTATCTGCTTCGCATTCTATTACATGGCGATATTTATAATTAGAACTTCAATTAATCACGATACATTAAAAACTTATCAGTAAGTATTTTGTATCTGCTACGACTTCTAATGTCATCTAAGAATGTATAAATCCAATATGGCGCCCATAAGAAAAACAAAAGATGATGAGCCATACCAGCTACCCATGTCGGGATTTGAACCCAAGCCACTTGTTCTTGCTAACCACTACATCGGCATGTGCGACATTTACATTACTGCTAACATTGCGTTTGTAGTTTGTTCCAAATTACTACTATAATCACTTAATAAATTAATAAACTAAGAACTTAATTTGCAAATTCGACTGCTAATACATTACGTGTATATTCGTGTCCATAATGTGTGTGAATTTTCCGAGAGCCGCCACGTCAGAGGTCACGACCAGAATTTTCAGAAAATTAATTTCCCGGAACGAACCTTCGTATTCCGCAAATCGATCCCTGCTCATACTGTTTAGTAGTCACTCATTCCAGGGACATTTACCACGAAAACTAATGACTATATTATATCAGGAAATTGCTTTTTCCAATAAACGCACACAATTCCCATGACACGTTTCATAGACCTCAAGAATGAGCAAATATGTTTTATACATGACTGCCTTATAATAATATACATTATGAAATTAATTAGCTAGTTGAGCTTACTAAATCATCCCAAAGTCCTTCTGTAGATCTTCGTTTCAGATATACTACGGCACGTTGTGTATACCCCTTAGTGGCTTTTTTTGGAAAGTATGTATATTGATATTCGTTTTTTTTTTTTTTTTTGGTACATCCCACGATTTGGATGCCATGCGTGCACATAGGTTATAATATTTCAAACAGTAGGGTAGTTTGTACAGAAAGCTTGTTATATAAGACGAGTTAAGTTTCAGGATAGACGGCAGTACTGTCATTAATCCTGAAATTTAAATCGACTTACGTTATAATATTTACTTGTATAGACGAAGCTTAATATGCTTTAACAAAGCAGGGGTGCGATTTTTGAGCGATCGCTGTTGTCAAGCGCTATAAACCGTATATGTTTCATATCTATGGACATTGGCATTATCTCAAAAATCAAAATATTACTACTAGTTAGCATTTAGTTTCTGCCAGATATGATCTTTTCTCACTTCGTGAGAAAGTCGACGCAATTCACAATAATAGTGAATCTCTCAATATCGTTAAAATCATAACGATCGCTCAAAAATCAACCGCCAGAGCCAATAAAAAAAAGACATATACATACGTTAACTTAATTTTCATTTTGTTCGAGATTTCCCAAAACCAGGTGGCCAGGACCCACTCCGGAGCAACCGCAGGGAAAATTATTATTTTCAGTTTATTTTTTTTTACTGAATTGTATTTATGTATTATTTGTGTATATATATATATACATATATATATATATATATATATATATATATATGATTAATAAATAAAATTTTAAAAAATAAATAAAATAAAAATATATAATTTCTTGTGTTTTATACCTACTCCCTTAATTTTTTTCTTTTACATGAATAATAATTTAATATCATCATCATATCACATCAAATGTTTAGTATAAATGAATGAGTTTTATCGGTCCTCCTAATTTACGAAAGAATCTAAAGTTTAATCGACCGCTTCAGGTTTATGCACGCTCAGATGCTTTAATGTAATGCATCATGTCGTCGTGTGCACAATAAGTGTTATGGAAATTTGCAAAGGAATTATTAATGGGTACCCTCAAAGGAGGACACCCGTCTGTGTCGCGCGATTTCTGTATCTTTGATCTATTTGGAAAGGCAAATGACCATCCCTGGAACGTTTGCCGCGCTGTTACTCCTACGGGGGACTCCCCTTGAGTGCTCAAGGACTAGTTAAATTCGAGTATTATGTACAAACCGAACCCACTTGATATGAATTATTCAAATTTTGATAGTATTTGCAGAGATGGTGAAGCTTTTATATGTGCATATACATTTTCTTTTAAGAAAATTTATATTATTTTGTTTCAACTATTATCTGTTTAACTGCGTTCATTTACCATTACCACCGACACAAACAATTAAAATCAGAAATGATATACAGACAAAAGGTCTCATACCAGACCATACAAGTCAGTGAATTGGTAACAGCATTGAGAATGATCAAGACAAGATCCATATAAATATAATATGAAGACATTTATTAGTATTAATACTATTATTTTTAATTGCACTATTATTTTTGAGACTCCGTGATCCAGAAAGCACGGTATTATATTTTTGTATTAAGATTTTCGACTATGAATTTGATGACCAACCTCACTACCTGAAGTTCTTTCGCCAATTTATACACACCCTATATATGTAAAATATAAATATATTATAAATATTATTTATTATTAATAAAATATTTTTAAAAAAGCTCAAAAAAGTGCAATCCTTTCACGACGATATTTTCTGGAAGACATGGGAATACCTTTCTGGGGTTTTTTAATGTTTGTATAACTCAAAATTATCTTTTTTAATATTATTTAATAAAATATAAATATATTATAAAAATATTAATAAAATATAAATATATGAATCAAATATTTTAAAAAAAGCTCAAATATCTGAAAAAAGTGTAATCCTTTCACGAGGATATTTTCTGGAAGCCATGGGAATACTTTTCTGGGTTTTTTAATGTTTGTATAACTCAAAATTATCTTTTATAATATTATTTAATAAAATATAAATTTCTTATAAAAATATTAATAAAATATTTTTAAAAAATCTCAAATATCTGAAAAAAGTGTAATCCTTTCACGAGGATATTTTCTGGGAAACATGGGATTACTTTTATGGGTTTTTTAATGTTTGTATAACTCAAAATTATCTTTTATAATATTATTTAATAAAATATAAATATATTATAAAAATATTAATAAAATATTTTTAAAAAATCTCAAATATCTGAAAAATGTGTAATCCTTTCACGAGGATATTTTCTGGGAGCCATGGGAATACTTTTCTGGGTTTTTTAATGTTTGTATAACTCAAAATTATATTTTATAATATTATTTAATAAAATATAAATATATTATAAAAATATTAATAAAATATTTTTAAAAAATCTCAAATATCTGAAAAAAGTGTAATCCTTTCATGAGGATATTTTCTGGGAGCCATGGGAATACTTTTCTGAGTTTTTTAATGTTTGTATAACTCAAAATTATCTTTTATAATATTATTTAATAAAATATAAATTTATTATAAAAATATTAATAAAATATTTTTAAAAAATCTCAAATATCTGAAAAAAGTGTAATCCTTTCACGAGGATATTTTCTGGGAAACATGGGATTACTTTTATGGGTTTTTTAATGTTTGTATAACTGAAAATTATGTTTTATAATAGAAAATGGAGTTCATGTGTTTAGTAGTATAGTTACTGTATTTGCTACTATTCTGTCACTGGCTATCGACCTTTTGCCATGTTTTAACAGAGGCGTAAGTAGGGTAAATGGCGCCTAGGGCAAACCGATCTTGCGCCCCTGCCCGGTCGTCCGACAAGAAGTTGCTTACTCAAAATTATCTTTTACAATATAAAATAGAGTTCATGTGTTAGTAGTATGGTTACTGTATTTGCTACTATTCTGTAACTGGCTATCGACCTTCTGCCGTGTTTTAACAGAGGCGTACCTAGGGTAAATGGCGCCTAGGGCAAACCGATCTTGCGCCCCTGTCCGGCAATAAGTTGCTTACTCAAAATTATCTTTTATAATATTAAATGGAGTCCATGTGTTAGTAGTATAGTTACTGTATTTGCTACTATTCTGTAACTGGCTATCGACCTTTTGCCATGTTTTAACAGAGGCGTAAGTAGGGTAAATAGCGCCTAGGGCAAACCGATCTTGCGCCCCTGTCCGGCCGTCCGACAATAAGTTGCTTACTCAAAATTATCTTTTATAATATAAAATAGAGTTCATATGTTAGTAGTATGGTTACTGTATTTGCTACTATTCTGTCACTTGCTATCGACCTTCTGCCGTGTGTTAACAGAGGCGTACCTAGGGCAAATGGCGCTTAGGGCAAACCGATCTTGCGCCCCTGTCCGACCGTCCGACAATAAATTGCTTACTCAAAACTATCTTTTATAATAGAAAATGGAGTTCATGTGTTTAGTAGTATAGTTACTGCATTTGCTACTATTCTGTAACTGGCTATCGACCTTCTGCCGTGTGTTAACAGAGGCGTATCTAGGGTAAATGGTGTCTAGGGCAAATACCGATCTTGCGTCCCTGTCCGACCGTCCGATGATAAGTTGCTTACATTTTATTTTCGAAAAATCGCTTTTTTTGCGCCCCCATGGCACCTACCATACCCTAGTTACGCCTATGTGTGTTAGTGTATTTGTATGTAAGTATTAGGACTTGCTACTTCTGTTTCGAGAATAACATTCCAGTTTATTAAATAGCTTTGACTGTTTTTTATAATTACGAGTTCAATAACTGAAGAACTTTTCCAATTTCTCCGATCACACTGTAGTGTGTGTGTAGATAGTTCAGAAAAAGTTTCTGTGGTCACCCCATGTGATTTTTTTTTACACCCTATTCTTCATAAACGCACCGCATCTGTATTCTCTTTATTTACTCAACCTGCAGAGAATTACCGTCAGGTTAGACGTAACCCCTATTGTAATCCGCTCGCCCAGATGTTCTACCTACCGGGCGAAAAAAAAACAACCCCGAATACCTCTCCGACCGCTTTTAAATATGCTAATAACGATTAGCAAACGGGCGCATACAAGAGAATTAAAACGACACAAATTATTCCAACTAATTTCAATTTCTAATGCATACATTTGTTTGAACCCGTCTCAAGACAAATGGCATGCAAATAGATGATCGATCAGCAGTCACGAGTAGCAGCATGAGAGAGAAAGGGTAGTTTATAATGCTGCAGTGGTACTCACCTAGTTGAACATACATCTTCGGCCTGACGTTCTCCTGCCAGGCGGCGGAGCACGCAGCCACCAGAGCGGTGGCGGCGACCACCACCAGATAGTTCCTCATCGCGTCCGACGAGCGACAAAATCAAAATCTCTCCAAAAATCGAAAAAATCAAAACACACAGCACACGTGATGATCACCACTGAACCATGTCGGTATCACAGACACACACACAGCGCGTTTTTGTTCTTGACAGCAACGAGGGGCCGTGAACCGAGAAACTGGAGATCAAAGTCACACGCACATAGTCCTGCCAGTGCAGAGGGGGCTGTGGGTTGAGGGGGAGGTTTTTGGGTCGAAAATCGATCGTGGGGGCGCGCG
The DNA here is from genome assembly GCA_963942505.1 of Lordithon lunulatus. NCBI lineage: Eukaryota > Metazoa > Arthropoda > Insecta > Coleoptera > Staphylinidae > Lordithon > Lordithon lunulatus. Next base: position 2,466,686 of record OZ012668.1, read on the forward strand.
CGACGCGTTTCCCGTGCTGCTGCTCTGCGTGAACTGGCGGCGACGCGGTGCGCCGAGACGCCTGTGCCAGCTGACCGGCTTCCCCCACCACACCAGCGATGCGCACCACAACCACGACGGTGCCGGCAACCTACAACACAAGCAAATATCATATGTTAAATTTATAAAGGCATTTAATTAAAAACAACATTAATTAATAAAAAAATTTGTTCACAGAAAAAAAATATGACTACATTCTTATCAAAAAGGGTTGTTACAAGTACTGGGTTTAATGGTTCAATAAAAGAGCAGTATAGCTATATAGCTGCGAAATCACAACATCAGTCAATCATTTCTCAACGAATCAAAAAATTGTATACAAGAGGACATGCAAATTGCATAAGCCCCATGTAGACACTATGACGCATTTTGTTGCCACTAAATAATGCCGGATCTCACAAATACCATAGGCGTTTTCGTTTAGCATGGTTTAGCATTACTAGTAGCCCCATGGCGTGCATTATCGTAGTCGTGCGCCGCCGGTTGTAAGGACCAAGGTGGAATTATGCGCATCTGAAGCGGCAACATCAGTCAATCATTTCTTAACGAATCAAAAAATTGTATACAAGAGGACATGCAAATTGCATAAGCTCCATGTAGACACTATGACGCATTTTGTTGCCACTAAATAATGCCGGATCTCACAAATACCATAGGCGTTTTCGTTTAGCATGGTTTAGCATTACTAGTCGCCCCATGGCATGGTCGTGCGCCGCCGGTTGTAAGGGCCGAGGTGGAATTATGCGCATCGAAAGCGGCAAATAGAACAAGAAACAATAAGCCTGTACCAGCCCAGAGTGATAAACGAAAGGCGTTTATGTTGCAATTCACAACTTAGTTCATAACAAGTGAGTACAGTTGTAAATTATTCTATATAATATATTTCCCTTGATTTGGTCTTTGTACGAGTTCCTCAGCCCTCTGTTGCCAGTAGAGATTAGCTATTATGCGAATGTTGTTATAGACTCCGGTGGACTACTTGATGAAACACCAATATCACTAGGGATATGATCCTGGTGGTTCAAAATCACCTGTGTGCAAGGCTATCCGCGAGGGGGAACAGGGAATAGATGTCAGTGTCAGGAGGACGGATGTAACCCTCCATAAAGGGGCCTAGACCTCCTAACAACAAAGACAGAGGTTGAGGCAGCCATCAAGGCAGTAACCAAGAACAAGCAGTACAGAGTAGACACCTAGACAGGTCCGGAACGCCAACAAAAACACCACAGTGATAACAACCGAAAAAGGTGCCGTTAGAGCCCTGAGCGACACCCAAAGTGCTACACGCCATCTAAGACCCAACCGGACAGGCCATAGACGAGACGTGATGGAAGAAAATCACACATACCATCTCCTAAAAAAATCCACGTTACATGAAAGTTCTAAACTATCTAAGAATGTAGTTTTTTATGACTAGTGATTACCAAATTTTCAATTTTATTTCTTCATTCGTTCAAAAGTTATAGTTCTGTTCCGGGACTTTTAGGAAGAACTGCATTACCAGTATTACTATTACGAAGGTCGACATTAAGATTCTGTTAAAGAGTACGATCCCATAGATTGAAAAACTTTAGATGCCTCTAGATTGTTTAATATTCTCATTTGGCCGCGACCGATTGAATGTAATTGGTCCCACTAATGGATCGCCATTGATCCCGCGCGCACTCCCGATTTCGCAACAATAGAGAGCCGGGGTTCTGGGGGGAAAACGACGTGCGGTGCTGTCGTCATCGCTATCTCGGAACAGCGCCATCAGCAAAACGCGCCACTAACGGAAAAGGGACGGGACCGCGTTCGCCCATCAATCATTTGCGCGGACGTTCGGCCACTCGACGACTCTCCAGATCGCTGCCGCCGCCGCCCTCGAGGCATCTATAAACATTCGCCACCCCACAAGCGGGGGGGGGGGGGGGCGCATAAATAGGGTGAGCCGTCCTAACGAGCCGGCGACGACGGAAATTACACTTTCTTTTTGTTGTTCAGGTCCACAAGAGAGAATCAATATCGGGTGGGATGGTTTTGAGTGGATTTTTTTTTAGTTGTCTGGAGTTTCATGTTACTAATATTCATTATGAACCAAACAATTCGACTACCAATAATCTATGCGGTCTACATTTTTAACTATTATCATCTACCATTCAACTATTCAGAGGTAGCTAAAGCCGCCAACACACGCTCCGGTTTTTGTTCAGACTTGCCTGCGCAGGCCTGGTTTGTGCAATGTGTGTGTGTGTGTCATTCAGGCACCTCGGCTAATACGCGGGGTGAATCCGACACTACCCATGCCTATCACCATAGTGGCGATAGTGGAGGCATGGGTGTCTTTCGAAGATTCCACCCCAGATGAAAAAAAAAGGCGGCCGGAATGAGCAATAAGCCCGGTCTATGCTAAAATTTGCCGATATTTTGGCCTGAATAAAAAAGTGTGTGACAAGCCTTAGCATGTGTGAACAACCACAGCTCAAATCACAGTTTTAATGAGTTTTCTGTGTATGTCTGTCTGCCTGTCTGTCTATGAACCACATTCTCGAACACAGCTCAATTGGTCGAGATTTGGAAATTGGCTGAGAAAGCGTGCTAGGATCTTCCTGTAAAAAAAATTAGCAAGCTCGGTCCACAAACAGAAAAAAGCTTGATAAAAAACTGTGTAACTACGTTTGTATAGCTGTTTATATTGGGAATTCAACGATCTTTCGTTAGCTTTGTTCACTGTATGTATACATTATATAATAATTTGGTAGTTCGTTGGCGGTGGTTTGGTAGTTTATTATATAATGTATACATACAGTGAACAAAGCTAACGAAATATCGTTGAATTCACAATATAAATATGCGACACCTTCCATCCTTTACTTTTCAATACCACATAATAAAAGCAATCGCTTAAAAATCACACCCTATTATAGCTGTTGCTAAAGCATTTTCAATTATAATAGGAACGTATTTTTATTAAATCAGGTGCTCCACTTGGGGAACACCTGTTATCAAAGCAGCTTAACACCTTGTATATTATTTTTGAATCAATTTAATTTAATATTCTGATATGAATAAAATATTTAACCCTGTCTCTCTCACTCTCTCACTAAAACATATTCGAACTACGTTAGCACTCCTCTCGTGGTGATCCGCTAAATTTTTAATGCTCATAAGAAGTAGCTGGTGGCGGCGGCGATGCGCGAGCACGGCACATCCCCCGGTTAAAAACGGTTTTAGCTGCAGTAATAATTTATCATCGTTTGCATTAGGCATGGTTAAGTGCACAAATGCGCGGGGCCCTCCCCCTGTCGGAAGGGCGGAGAGGCGGCGGCGGCGGGCTCAGCAATATCCGCGGGATTTGATACAATGCGCGACGGCGGCAAGGGGGGCGGCCGAAGTTGCCGCTGCAGTCGACCGAGGTCGCTGCACCCGCGGGGGGATATAAATTGAACGACTTAGTCACGTTAGATGCCCCCCCAGTAGCGCGCCGCATTACGTAACATAAAAGGGAAAGAATGCGCGACGTAATATAATGAAAATAACGACGGGGATGCAAACGGTTTTTACTATTGGCAGCATCGTGTTGGTATTCGTGCCGCTTTTTTAAGAGCTCTTATGGAATTACATGAAATGCCTTGTCTGATGGGTTTTTATGTGAAGAAAGTATGATGTAATGACTATCATAAATCGTTTGTTTCATCTATTATTTTGTACAAGTTTAACTTCTCTTAAGGTAAAATACTACCAATAAAACTTGCGCGAATTTCATTGCTAGTGTATCAAGTATCCTAACAACGCCACCAGGACCGTTCTAAGATATTCGGGAACCGTAAAGCTGGCCATACACGTTCCGGTATACCGGAGAGGTTTACCTGCGCAAAGACCTGTACAGTAAAACCGGAGCGTGTGTGTGGACAAGTTGGGTAAAACTGCACAGGCTTAGTGACCTGTACAGGCGACCGGAGAAGAATCAGCCGGCCATACACGTTCCGGTAAGCCTGTCGGTTTTCCTCTCCGGTATATCTGCACACTGCCTTGCACACACACAGTAGGGTAAACAGTACTGGGCTACATATTTGTCGTTTTGTAATAAAAATATAGTATAAAGTAGTTTCGGGAATAATGTCGAGATTATTTCAAGTTAAACCGGAAAAATTACAGGAATTGAAATAAAATTTGAAAAAATAAAATGAAATTTGGAAACATTTATTTCATGCTAAAAATGGTTGGCCTCATTTTGTAGGTGTTTTAATTCCAAAGAAAATTCCGAAAAAATATTGTTATAAAAAGTGCACTGTTTTGGCGGTAAAGCCCATGAAGCACTTCGGGTAGAAAGAATCGAATTTTGATTCTTCTCCGGTCGCCCGTACAGGTCACTACGCCTGTGCTGGTTTACCGAAACTTGTCCATACACACGCTCCGGTTTACCTGTGCAGGCGTAACTCTCCGGTATAGCGCAACGCGTATGGCTGGCTCCAGGGACTGTGCAGGCAAACCGGAGAGGAAAACCGTCCGGTTTACCTCTCCGGTATACCGGAACGTGTATGGCCGGCTTAAGCTACTAAAAATAATGCGCCCCTCTTCATAAGAAAATACTCGGGATGGCTAGCGGGAATAGTGATACCAATAAAAATTGCAATAGCCTTAGGGTTACCCTGAACGTGATCAGGGATACATTGTGCGAACATACAAACTTTTGGTTGTTACTAATCCAACATTTACTTAGGACAGCAATACTTAATAGTTTTACTGTTCGAAATAAATGTTTAAAGTAACACTTCTTGTAAACATAATCCCCAACTCGATTTCAACGTGTGTTACGAGTAAATTGCGGAATTTTTGCGGCCAATAATATAAAAATCGGACGCGGGCAATTTCCAAATTCCGCCGGGAGTTCCTTTTTTTTTCTATATCGGCTTTCGGCGCGGGCAGCAGCGCGGAAAGCAAATAAAACGCAGGAACAACAATGTAATTTTGTCCCACGGAACACACAACGGGAAGCAGAATGGCGAGAGGGAGTGGAAAAGAGACAGAGGGCCGCGGGGGCGGCTCGGATTAAAAGCGGGCACGATTTTTTCCAATACACGGCATTTTATTTTACGCATGGCCTGCCTTTATCGGCCAGGACGGCAGCTAGAGGGACGGCAGTGTTGTAATATGCTCCCGCCGCCGCTCGAAAATTTGCGGTTTCCAAAATAAATGAGTTACGATCAAAACAAAATTCGGATAATTTTCGTTGTGAGGATAATTAAATAGAAACCAGTGGGGTTTTATCGATTCACATACATTTGTTCACGCTGAGAAAACAATTATTATTATATAAATACTAGGTGAAATTATCGTTCAACTTTCCTCCTAGGGGGTTAGTTGTATAATTTTTAATATAAAATTTAAAAATTCATTGACATTTTTTAATAATTGTGTTTATAGGATAAATAAAACGATTTTTTACTTTGTTTTTTATCACACTTCAGTTACACTTTGCAACTAGTTTCGGCTAAGCTCTAGCCAGGGACTCTAGCCATTTTCGAGTCATCGGAGGAGCTAAAAATCGTTTTATTTATCCTTTAAAATGAAGTATCACAAAGTAGACGCCTTAACAATCCAATAATTGTGTTTATTATTTTATTTTGATATTTACTTTTAATGAGTCAATTTAGGCAATTAGTTTATGATAACTAATTGCCAAAGATAATAAATTCAATAAAACAAGATTACATTAAGACATTACTTATTATGTAGGTACTAAAATTAAGGAATAAATGGACTCATTAAAAATAAATATCAAAATAAAATAATAAACACAAGTATTAAAAAATGTCAATGAATTTACAAATTTTATATTAAAAATGATACAACTAATCCCTTACGAGGAAAGTTAAACGCCATCTGGCGGCACCACATCAATTCGCAATGCACACCCATATGGTAATAACCGTCAACATACTCATGCCATCAGGATCACCGGGTATATATAATATTCCAACAGAGTGCTTGAGATACCAGCACAAGGCCAATCTTATAAAACATATATAAGTATGAATAGGTATATGTTTTATAAGATTGGCCTAGTGCTGATATCCCAAGCACTCTGTTGGAATATTATTCCATAGAGGGCACTACTCGGTGATCCTGATGGCATGAGTATGTTGAAGGTTATTACCATATGGGTGTGCATTGCTAATTGATGTGGTGTCGCCAGATGGCGTGTAACTTGCCTCCTAGGGGTTAGTTGTATCTTTTTTTTATATAACCACTCAAGATATTATGTGAATTCATCCTCACTAGCTGAGCTACACTGATGAGATCTAACAAGATCATAGATATGTAGATTACTAAGAGGTGAATTCACACTTATATAAAAATTTCGTATTACTTGTCTCGTAAGTAATAAAAAAATTCCTAGAACTATTTTAAATTAAATCATCGATTATCAGAGAATAGGCGTGACTGAATCAATATTCAATGTTTGTGTCTTCTGTTACTAGAAGACACAAACAACTCTAATAGATCACCCCCATTACTATCCTTCTAAGCCGAAGACCGTTACAAGCTCTACCATGCGGATACTTAATGAACTATCGTTGTAATCACCATAGGGGAAAAGGTACAACGATTTTCAACTAAATGGAAAGATTTTTTTTTGAGATTTAACACTCTTCTAGTGGGGGTCCGATGTGAATGTTTTAAAATACAAAGAATTGCCAATGAAAACGATTCGTTCCTCCAACAGATTATATCTCCCAGCAACATTCATTTCTACCATTAGGTAATATTAAATATATTAACTATATCCACCTAGTTACAGTAGCAAACTGTCGATTTTATTTTGGACCAGCCTTATATATGTGTGAATGGACCCCTTAGCAATCTACATATGTAGATTTCGAACTGATTAGATCTCATCAGTGTAACTCAGCTAGTGAAAGTGAATTCACACAATATCTCGAGTGGTTATATTCAAAAATGATACAACTTACCCCCTAGGAAGAAAGTTAAACGCCATCTGGTGGCACCACATCAATTAACAATGCACACCCATATCTTAATAACCGTCAACATGCTCATGCCATCAAGATGACCGGGTAGTGCTCTCTATGGAATAATATTCCAACAGAGTGTTTGAGATATCAGCACAAGGGCAATCTTATAAAACATATATAAGTGTGAATATTAGCAATCTACATATTTAGATTTGGATCTTATTAGATATCTCAAGAATATTATTCCATAGAGGGCACTACCCGGTGATCCTGATGGCATGAGCATGTTGACGGATGTTACCATATGGGTGTGCATTGCTAATTGATGTAGTGCCGCCAGATGGCGTTTAACTTTCCTCCTAGGCGGTTAGTTGTATCATTTTTTGACCAGACTGTTTATAATTTCAAAAATCCCATTTTGCACATAAACTAGTTTATAAATTTTAGACGCATAGAAATTAGCCCGATGTTTTCCACCACTTTTGTCCCTTTTACCGCCACCGCTATTCTTTGTGAAAATATTTTTCCCCGAGGACAATCATCCGGGCATTGTTCCGACCGCACAATCCGATAACTCTTTGCGGGACTTCTGCTTCATTAATTATCAATGCCGAAGAGATCACCAGAGTGGCAACAATGCGCCCGCTCATTAGTTATTTGTGAATGTCGATTGTACTCGCTGCACGCGACCTAAACCGTGAGGAGGAGCAGCTTTGTAATTGGCAACAGTAGTCCATACAAATCTGCTAGATTAACTGCATTTTGCTGTGTATACTTTTACAAACTATGGGTGCTTTCACTCAAATAGGTTTATGAAAAGATATATAACTAATATACATAAATATTGATATTAGTTCTCTACAGGGCAGCCCTAATCACAGGGCTAAATGGGCTATAGCCCTGGAGAGCAATATTTTATATTGTCTTTCTGATTTGAAAATAACCATTTATTCGGTAAAATGTCTGAGTTAGGCGACGTACGCAGTTATATTTTTATTTATGAATAAATTGACTTCATGTCTGTAACTGCGCACGTCAATAAAAACGTAAAATCTTCTCCTTTTCAAAAAAATTCAAATGGGACCACTTTCATTCTCACAGGCTCATATATAAAAAGAGATATATGAGGCTAAGAAATGGAAACTTAACGACAATACATATACAGGATGTATAAATTTGAGAAATATTTATTTAAGATTTTTGTAAAAAAAAAAAAAAACTATCGCACACGTCGATTTATAATTGTAAATTGCCAATTTTTAATTAAATTTCCTTTTTTTTTCGGCCTTTTTTAAATGAGCAATGCCATCATCTTAATTATTTATTTTTTTAAAATGACAACACCATTTTTGTATTGCGGATTCTGAAAGGAATTATTTTTCAGGTCATATAAGGAAATTTTCGAGAAAAATCAAAAAGTTCCAGATGCAAACTACAATAAATATAGTGAATAGCGGCTCTCTTACCGAAGCACTTAACTATATTAATTTATTAAATTTGCGTGTGTATGTGGGGGGTGGCGCAAAGGGAAGCGCGCGCCATCCGAGATGAAAACGCCGCAATGTAGTTGCCATTCCCGTAAATGGCGGCTATATGCGAGATCAATAGTCCAGCGCCGGGGGGGGTGGCGACGGAAGGGCCGAGGGGTCCGCGCGCGGCGGCGGTGGCGGAGGCGGCCGGTCCTCATTCGCATTCACGGACGCGCACGCGGGGCGACCGCCGCCGACCGTTAAATTTATTAATGAAGAACATTGAATCGTTCCGCACGCGACCCTACGCCACAAACCCCCCCAAACCACCCCCACCAATCTAATGAATTATTAACGTCTGCACAAGTTTTAAAATTAACGAAAGTACAGAATACTATATGGCAGAACATTAGCAGCAATTAGTAAAATTAGTACAAATGCTTTTAGTGAAGACGTAAACTTATTTCATCAATGAAGTTTTATAGTTATGAATGAAAATTTACAGCAAATATTAGGCAAGCAATAGTAATAGACAACTAACGGGAACGAGAACAATACAGTCTTGCAGAAATCATCCACCCATTTGAGCATAAATGGGAAATGAAAAACAAAACGAAATATTTTGAAGACCAAGGAACTACCATTAAATCAAATTATTAATATCTAGTCTGAGCCTATACGACTTTTCGAAATAATTAATTGTTCAAATAAACAAATCGATCCCCAAAACAAAAATAATTGATTTTTTGGGAAATGTCAAATATATCCAATTTGACATTTCGCAAAAAAAAAATTCAATTGACCTCTATCCGATGGCAAATAAACAAATCGTTCCCCAAAACAAAAATATTTGATTTTTACTTCTACTACTTCCACTGCTGCTATTCATTTTTTATGCGATCTCTCTTTGTTTCCAACATTTCTTGCCACTCTCTTGATCAAACACGAGATAATTAGCCCGGAGTATCTTAGAGCGCTAAACGAAAACAGCTTTTGGGGAACATTTTATAAATATATAACAAATGTGGAATTTTATCACGAATTTAATAAAATAAAAAAAATATAAAATAATATGATATAAAATCAATGTAAATTTTAATTTTACGGGACTTCAATTTTTAGACACCAGATGTCGCTTTGCCATTGGATAGAGGTCAATTGAATATTTTTCGCAAAAAAAAAAAAATTCAATTGACCTCTATCCGATGGCAAAGCGACATCTGGTGTCTAAAAATTGAACTCCCGTAAAATTCAAATTTACATTGATTTTATATTATATTATTTTATATTTTTTTTTATTTTATTAAATTCGTGATAAAATTCCACATTTGTTATATATCTATAAAATGTTCCCCAAAAGCTGTTTTCGTTTAGCGCTCTAAGCTACTCCGGGCTAATTATCTCGTGTTTGATCAAGAGAGTGGCAAGAAATGTTGGTAACAAAGAGAGACCGCATAAAAAATGAATAGCAGCAGTGGAAGTAGTTCTCAAACAGGTGGGCATTGTCAACTGGAGAAGGATTGCAGTAAACCATAAGAGATGGAGCAAAGTCGTAGAAGAAGCCACATCTCATCTAGGGTTGTAGAGCTCACGAAAGAAGAATAATGTTACACCAAATAGTATGCAAATAAAGCTGTAGCAAATATTATGCATCAATTAGTATGCAACGAATGTCACATGAAATAAATTAATTGAATTATAGAAAATAACGGATAACAGTGTAGTGTATAGTTCAAGTCGTTTGAAATAGTAGACGGGCACAGTTTGGTTAATAGGGGACACCCGCCCACCCCACCTTCGCTCGCATAGTTTTTTTCAATGGATGCAGACGTTTTATATTGTTTAAACCATTCCAAGAAGAGTGTTATCCTATGAAAAAACTATGCGAGCAAAGGTGGGGTGGGCGGGTGGCCCCCACCAACCAAACTATGCCCGTCCACTATTTCAAATGACTTGAACTATACACTACACTGTTATCCGTTATTTTCTATAATTCAATTAATTTCATTTGTTATTTTAAGACGAATTAAAAATATATATGAAAAATAATGTAGAGTATAGTTCAAGCCGTTTGAAATAGTGGACGGGCATAGTTTGATTAGTGGGGGCCACCCGCCCACCCCACCTTCGCTCGCATAGTTTTTTCAATGGATACAGACGTTTTATATTGTTTGAACCATTCCAGGAAGAGTGTTATCCTATGAAAAAACTATGCGAGCAAAGGTGGGTTGGGCGGGTGGCCCCCACCAACCAAACTATGCCCGTCCACTATTTCAAATGACTTGAACTATACACTACACTGTTATCCGTTATTTTCTATAATTCAATTAATTTCATTTGTTATTTTAAGACGAATTAAAAATATATATGAAAAATAATGTAGAGTATAGTTCAAGCCGTTTGAAATAGTGGACGGGCATAGTTTGATTAGTGGGGGCCACCCGCCCACCCCACCTTCGCTCGCATAGTTTTTTCAATGGATACAGACGTTTTATATTGTTTGAACCATTCCAGGAAGAGTGTTATCCTATGAAAAAACTATGCGAGCAAAGGTGGGTTGGGCGGGTGGCCCCCACCAACCAAACTATGCCCGTCCACTATTTCAAATGACTTGAACTATACACTACACTGTTATCCGTTATTTTCTATAATTCAATTAATTTCATTTGTTATTTTAAGACGAATTAAAAATATATATGAAAAATAATGGTGACAAATTAATGTGTACTAGCCACATCAATTTTTTTCACTAAAACTTCAAGTTGCACTTTGACGACTAACTGCAAATCACTGGCTACAATCTGTGTGTGGCACGCGAACCTGCGATCCGATCGCGGAATAAATAAATTAATAGTGGGTGACGTATGACAAATTAAATTAAAAAGTTGCCGTGCTCGCGGCAGGGGCGGCTGAGAGAAAAAAAAAAGGAGGAACGCCTCGAAAGCGCACGACATTCAAGCATTCAAACAACTCGGTCGCGCTTCTGTGCTGTGTAATTTAACAATTGAGGGGCTTTTATTGGCCTTGACCTCTGGTGCATTCTTCGGAGTCTATCGGGGCAGTGATTGAATCTCACGAGGAGTGACACAAACTTTAGTTTAAATTTTATGGGTAAAAACAGCGTTGTAATTCTATTAACTCGTTTTTTAAAACAAATTTATATTCTATTTTTTAATTAATACTTTCAACAATAGAATATTTTATATACAATTATAAACTATGTTACAACTACAAGGTTACGTTACGGCTAATACGTTTAAGTTACGACTGCTGCACTCAAATTAAACATGGAATATATAACTTTGTTAGTATTCTTTGATATGGTAGTGGTATAAAAAACAAAGAAGTCCTTTTCCTATATACGAGGCGTGTTTTTAAAGTAAAGTACACTTTTGTAGTAAAATTAAAAACAATGATGAAAATTTCAAAAAGATTTATCCATTCTTTATAGGGGTGGTTAAGAGGGCTAACATATATGTAGGAAACTAAAATAATTAAAATCGATTTTTTGTATGGATACAGAATGTTTTGTGCATGCTTGATTAATTGTTTGTTATACACCCCCAAAAAAGTATATCTATAGCATTCTATATATTTATCTATGGTCCCATGATAAGGTTTTTAAATGTAAATCTCAATAAACCGACTAATTCATGTCCTAATCAATATTATATAATTCAATTACGCCTCGTTAGGTTGGTTAGGTGTTACAATCCGAACTTATTGCCGATAGATTCATGTCTCATACTATGCAAATACCCCGCCGCATAATTCAAATTTGTCGAATGCCCCCACCCGCGCTAAGGGCTCGGCATTCGTGCTCTGGTAACGAAATTTCGGACGTACGTCTCTTTCGCTTTCACCGCGTGCGCCCAGTCAGTCGTTCGTTCGTATATATTTAAATCCCATTGTCCTGGAATTAGGATGCCGACGTCCGCGTGCAGGCGCGCGTAGAAAATATAAGGGTTGAGGGGGATTCCGGGTAGGGCGGCCACGCGTTATGAATGACTAATGTGTCCGAAACGGACACACCCGACGTGTCGCATCCGTCACGCGCTTGTTATTATAACGAAGACGAAGAAGAATGACTCGTAAAACAATATTTAAATATTTTTTTGTGTTAATAATTTTCGAAATAGTATAGATACTGTATTATTTTATAGACGAACACAAATTAATAATTTTCGAAATAGTACAGATACTGTATTATTTTATAGACGAACACAAACTTTATCACAATTATAAGATTGTTACTTATGTGTTTTAATGTTTCCCTATTAAGAAATACGAAAAAAATTTAATACATTTAATTCTTGACAAAAACTGAAAGATTATATAAATATGTGTGGCATATATTTCACAGCTATTGCAATAAAAAAAAACCTTCTTGCAGACATTATTTTTGAGTGAAAATTATCAAAAAATGGCTTATATTAAGCCCAATCAAATATAGAATGTAAAATGATATCATAAATTAAAATTGCTTAAATCTTTGATTTTTTTTTATAATTTTTATAACTCAGTTGATTAATTTAAAACAGCTCGTACAATGAAAACCTCCCTGCATGCTTTATTTTTGCGACAAAATTTTCAAAAAATGGTTTATTTTGAGCACAATTAAATATAGAATGTAAAACAATATCAGAAATATAAATTTCTTAAATCTTTAAATTTGTATAAATTTTTTTATAACTCAGTCGATTTATTTAAAACAGCTCGTACACTAAAAATCTTCATATAGACTAGTGATTCTAAACCTTTTTAAAGTCAGAGAGCACTTTTAATCATAAAAAAACTCTCACCAAAATCAAAGAGACAATTACAAACAGTGGATGAGCCAAGATTCAATTTCGGCTTTCATGATTTCTCGGAGCACCAAGCAACAAGCTCGAGGAGCACCGGTTTAGGACCACTGCTCTAACCACTAGGCCACTGATCTAAGTATAATTTCTCTATTTCTCACATCATCACGCGAATTTAAATAAAATCAACAATACTGCAAGTTCTATAACTAGAAATAACAATCGCATAATAAATGAATTACCGTTCGTTGCGGTTGTGCGAAATAATGGCGCGTTTTTATTTTTTTTTATTTTCAAGTTTCATATGCACTGCTGCCGGCCGTGTGGCCTCTATCACCGCCGCTGCCGCCACCGCCAACCGCCCAATTAGCAATGCAGCCCGCATTCATCATTAACGTGCGCCGCCCGATAAATTGCGTCCATTAAATTTATTATTTAATTGGCAGCGCGCGCTTTGTTTTCAACGCGAAACCGCGCCCGGAAACTCGAAATCGGTCGGCGGAAAATGTGTTTTTTGTCCGCTTTTCACCGGGCGGTAATTAAGCGGAGAATAGCGAATAGCGCGGGGTATAAATCAATGGAAACTGCACACAGAATCACGCTGTTCCCGAAAGAACGTACTGTGCATGAATTGGTCGTAATAATGAAATGAATGAAATGGGACTGTTTTATGCGGGAAGGTTTGTTAATTGGTTAGTGGCATGCAGAAGAAAATAACTATGTTAAAGGCTTAAACTAATGGCTAAGGAAACTTATATCTGGAACATGGTAGCGTCAAGTTAAGACTTTTTGTTTGGCTGTAATTTTCATATTTATATTGATTTATACTACATGTGATTTTCCCCGTTTTTAAACTGTATGTTTGTTGGGAATAAAGTATTATTATTATTATAATGATTATACACCAGTAAAGGTGGTTTTATGCTGACATCAACGTCAAAGAAAGATTAAATAAGGAGAAATTAGTATACATATGCACGCAAAATAAGAATGCACTTTAGTATTTAGTTTATTATTTAGTTTTTATTCGCTCGAGTATTTCGGTCACGTTTTGAGAAATAATAAATATCGTCTGTTACAAACCATCATACAGGGTAAAATTGATGGTAAGCGTGAGCCAGGCCGCCATCATGGCTGAAGAATCTATAATGTAAAATTCTACATTTTTACGATCTCACATTGTGAATTATTCGTATTTTGCCTAGAGACATTGGTAGAATATGTTTCAAGAATTGTATCCCAGCACAACACCTCACTAAAACACAATTTAAAATTTACTATCCTTAAAAAATTATAAGAAATCAAAATTCCATCATAGAACCAACTCAAACCGTATTTTGCCTAGCGACTCTGACAGCAAAACGAATATGATAGTAACGAGTGGTTTGCATCCCAACAGAACAGCTCAGTAAAACAGAAATTAATAATAATAATATTTTTTTTTACATACAGTCAAGAAAATTTCTCTCCAGCATAAAAACAATAAGTAAATGTTTCATGAATTGCCTTATCAGCAGAAGAAGAAGATTTTGTCACAATCAAAAAAACTTAACATAACAATCTAACATATTTTTATTTCTTGTATATTGTATATTGTATATAACATACATGTAATGTAAAACGTATGTCTGTGGTGCATTGTCATAGGGTTGGGGTATACCTATCCCATACCTGTTATGTACCCGAAACAAATAAATAAATAAATAAATATTAACAATTCGTTAGAGAATCTGTACCAAAACTTTTCTCGACTGTATTTGTCTTAATTTGTGTTTTTCTGAGGTGTTGTGCAATGCAATGCAATTAATGAAACATTTACTTATTGTTTTTATGCTGGAGAGAAATTTTCTTGACTGTATGTAAAAAAAAGTATTATTATTATTAATTTGTGTTTTACTGAGCTGTTCTGCTGGGATGCAATTCATGAAACCACTCGTTACAATCATATTCGTTTTGCTGTGATGGAATTTTGATTTATTATCATTTTTTAATGATAGTAAATTTTAAATTGTGTTTTACTGAGGTGTTGTGCTGGGATACAATTCTTGAAACATATTCTATCAATGTCTCTAGGCAAAATACGAATAATTCACAATGTGAGATCGTAAAAATGTAGAATTTCACATTTTTACGATCTCACATTGTGAATTATTCGTATTTTGTCTAGAGACATTGATAGTATATGTTTCAAGAATTGTATCCCAGGACAACACCTCAGTAAAACACAATTTAAAACAAATACATGCGACAAAATTTTTCTACCGCATAATTTTTTCGAGAGACCTCGAAAATGGCTAGAGCTTAGACGAAACGAAAGTTGCAAAGTGTAACTGAAGTGAGTAAAAAAACCTAAAATATTGTTGCATAAGAAAATATTTTGAATAATTTCATGCACAAGCAACACGGGTACCTAAAGTAATATTCCAGCTAGTCCAAGAGTATTATTTCAGAAGTCTTCGATAACTTAATTAATAGCCCCCCGCGATAATTAAGACGCGCCTAATTGGCACGATTAATCTTACGTCCCCCCGCTAAACTAATTCCGCAGGTGAGGACGCTAATTAAAAACGGCGATGAGCGTCGGTGTTTTAAGAAAGTGCTAGGGTTGGGGGATTCCCTTTGATTGATTAATATATTTAAGAGAACACTCCAAGTGCCCTATTCCCTTTTATTTATCCTTGCAAGAAACGGGATACTTATTGTAATTACACAGCGGATTCGTGTAAAATATTTGCGCGTCGCCGGAATTCTTTCAGGCGACAGCTCGGACAGTGCGAGATTAAATTCGCGGCCCTTTTTTCACACCGTCCACCCCCCCAAACAAAGAGAAATCTGCATCGGGATTTATCGCCGGGAAAGAGGCGCGCGACCTTTTAAAAGCGCCGAGGGAAGAAGTTTAATTTCGTGGGAGGTTTCTGCGAAATTAAACTTTTGACGACAACGACGCCGCGCGGGGGTGGCGTGCTACAAATGCGTAAAGAAAGCTCACGGGGGGGCGGCGGGATGAATGCGTGCGTCACACTAATGCGGCGGCGACATGCTATTTGTGAAACGAGCTTGAGGTTTTTGGTTTTCTAAAGCGTGATTTACATGGTGTATGACTGACACTCTGGTGTCTTTTATTGCGAAGGAATCAAGCCAACCCAACACAAAAGTGATAATAATATAGGTTTTTTTTTAGTAAATTGTATACATTTAAAGGTAATAAACTACTCACACTTAACCCTTTCAGCCCTGAATTTTTAAATTTTTAATTTTTAATTCTAGTATATTGCACCTTGAAATGAAATGAGTGTCGTAACAAAATGAATTTTCAGGTTTTGATTTTTGTTTTGATTATGTATATTTTAACGCTCCTATAATCCTTTTTGTGCGTTAAGTCCTGGTTTACTAATAAATGACATTAAATTTAATCATAGAAAATTACAGATAATAGTGTAGTGCATAGTTCAAGTCGTTTTAAATAGTGGACGGACATAGTTTGGTTGGTGGGGGCACCCCCGCCCACCCCACCTTCGTTCGCATAGTTTTTTCAATGGATACAAACGTTTTATATTGTTTAAACTATTCCAAAAAGAGTGTTATCCTATGGAAAAACTATGCGAACAAAGGTGGGGTGGGCGGGCGGCCCCCACCAACCAAACTATGCCCATCCACTATTTCAAACGACTTGAACTATGCACTACACTATTATCTGTAAATTTCAATGATTAAATTTAATGTCATTTATTTATTTAAAACTAATAAAAAAATATATGTGAAAAATAATGTAATGCATAGTTCAAGTCGTTTGAAATAGTGGACGGGCATAGTTTGGTTGGTGGGGGCCGCCCGCCCACCCCACCTTTGTTCGCATAGTTTTTCCATAGGATAACACTCTTTTTGGAATAGTTTAAACAATATAAAACGTTTGTATCCATTGAAAAAACTATGCGAACGAAGGTGGGGTGGGCGGGGGTACCCCCACCAACCAAACTATGCCCGTCCACTATTTCAAATGACTTTCACTATGTACTACTTTGTTTCTCACTTTTTTTTATACATTAGACATAAATTAATAAATAAAATTAATTGAATCATAGAACGTTATAGATAATAGTGTAGTGGACAGTTTAAGTCATTTGAAATAGTGGACGGGCATAGTTTGGTCGGTGTCGATAAATACGGCCGTTTTTGACGTCATTTACACATTACAAGATACGTTTTAAGTACATGTAATTGAATAACTCACCAAATTCTAATGTAAGTCATGACATTTTCTCAATACTTTGAAGTATACCGCTCTCTGGACTACCAGATTTATTAAATATACATAAAAGAAATGTGTGAGTCAAAATGACATGAAATACGGCCGCTTTTGTCGGCACCGTTTCCTATGAAACCAAGGCTTTAGAATGAACCAAATTATTATTTAAACATAAAATAGATAACATTATACTGGGAACTACTGTAATCTTTAAAATGCATTTATCAAAAAAACTGTTTTGGAAGTTACGACAGTTGTCGTCTCAAGATATAAAATAATACTAATAATAATAATAACAAAGTACAGTACTAATATAAAATATTCTTGGAATTGCGTATACAAACAATTTATATATATGCGATCACATATTTTTATTTATAAAATAATTTCTTGAAAGTGATTATATTTTCAAAAACAAATTTCAGACAGTTTTAAATATTTTGGTTTTCTTGATATTTTTTATTTCTGGAGGTAACATTTTTGAGCGATATAATTGAAATATATGAAGTTAATGTATTAGATATAGGATTTAATTTTATATCATAAAAAAATAAGTAGCATTAGTATTAAATGTGTTAACCCACGTGGTGTAAATTTTAAAATCCACCATGCCATCAAATAAATCACTATGCTAAGCACAAAGTTCACGCTCTATTAATTTTATAAGAATCTCCATGCAACCGATTGACTCCACTGTAATTGTAACATGTAACTCTCGACTTGAGTCTCGAGTAATCTTTTCGTTATTTGTGCTCGTTGTAACAAGAACCAGGTCAAAGAGCTGCAATAACATCCTCCGATAAGGCCCTCAAGTGATCCGAAAGCAGCGCAAGAGCAGCCTGATGCATATGGAACGTTATGTAAAGTTTATTATCGGTGCTCCTCGTTCGTTTTCCGATCAATTTTGGTGCAATGGCCAGCAATTTATTGGCGGAGAGAGGAGGATGGCTCAGAAATAACAACGCTAAACCAAACAGCTTCCGTTAAAATACAATCGGTACCGCGCGAAAATATTGCCAGTAATAATAATAACAGACAGCGGGATGAAACAAAGAGATGAAAATAATAAATCTTTAAAGCTGATTTTTGAGGATATAATGCGAAAAAATAATGGAAAATCCTACTGTACGGACGCGTTTTATTTATTTAATCAATTTTAAGTCAATATTTGTAGGGGCAGCGTGCGCGGATTTGTATTGGTACAGCGCCGCACTTCCGGTGCACGGGCCGGAAGTGCGGCCGACTGTTGACCGCATGCATGCCAGGGCATGCCGTCAGGTGCACCACGCTTTACAGCATTAATAAAGTAATGATTAATGTGCCGGCTATTGAGCTACCTAAACGCACGTATAATTTTCAGTAAATTATTTGAAATATTCATGCAAATCCGGAGTTAAAAGTAAAGCCTAAAGCCCGTATGACATTATCTAGTTTCTTATATCGTTTTTGATGTAGACACAAAAACTACATAGTGTCATACACACATGTAGAAAATGATATAGCGGCGCAATAATAATAAATTCACTTAACAAAAACAACACCGTAATATACAACTTTAATTTTCCATTTAGAAATAGTTATACAGTTTAATATATCAATTGGTATATATAAAACGATATAGGAAACTAGATAATGTCATACGGGCTTTAAGCACTCAAAATTTAATATAAAGCATTACTGAAGTCAGCTAGGAAGACATTTAACAAAAGAAAGTTAAGCATTATCTCGAAATATACGCATACACTATTTCAAACGACTTGAACTCTACATTACACTGTTTTTTTCGCAATTTCCTATAAATCGAAACTTTATTGATCAATTAAATTGATGCAATCAACAAACATTGCGGAAAATAGTGTAGTGCAGAGTTCAAGTCGCTGGAAATCGTAAAATTAATAGCCCATACCACTATTTCAAACGACTTGAACTCTGCACAACACTGCTATAATCAACTTTCTATGATTCAATTTCATTTATTAATTTACGCCTAATTCGTAAAGAAAAAACGTGATAAACAATGTAGTACATAGTTCAAGTCGTTTGAAATAGTGGACGGGCATAGTCAGGTTGGTAGGGACCGCCCACCCACCCCACCTTTGTTCGCATAGTTTTTTCCAAATGGACACAGAGGTTTTATATTGTTAAACAATTTCAGAAAGAATTGTATCCCATGGAAAAAACTATGCGAAGAAAGGTGGGGTGGGTGGGCGGTCCCTACCAACCTAACTATGCCCGTCCACTATTTCAAACGACTTGAACTTTGCACTACACTATTTTCCGCAATGTTTGTTGATTGCATCAATTTAATTGATCAATAAAGTTTTGATTTATAGAAAATTGCAAAAAATAGTGTAGTGCAGAGTTCAAGTCGTTTGAAATAGTGGACGGGCATAGTCAAGTTGGTAGGGACGGTCCACCCACCTCACCTTTGTTCGCATAGTTTTTCCAAGCGGACTCAGAGGTTTTATATTGGTTAAACAATTTCAGAAAGAATTTTATCCCATGGAAAAAACTATGCGAACAAAGGTGGGGTGGGCGGGTGGCCCCTACCAACCAAACTATGCCCGTCCACTATTTCAAACGACTTGAACTTTGCACTACACTATTTTCCGTAATGTTCGTTGATTCCATCAATTTAATTGATCAATAAAGTTTTGATTTATAGGAAATTGCGAAAAATAGTGTTGTGCAGAGTTCAAATCGTTTGAAATAGTGGACGGGCATAGTCAGGGTGGTAGGGGCCTCCCACCCACCCCACCTTTGTTCGCATAGTTTTTTTCATAGGATACAATTCCTTCTGAAATTGTTTAGCCATTATAAAACCTCCGAGTCCGTTTGGAAAAACTATGCTAACAAAGGTGAGGTGGGTGGACCCTCCCTACCAACCTGACTATGCCTGTCCTTTATTTCAAACGACTTGAACTCTGCACTACACTAATTTCCGCAATGTTTGTTGATTGCATCTATTTAATTGATTGATAAAGTTTCGATTTATAGAAAAATGCGAAAAATAGTGTAGTGCAGAGTTCAAGTCGTTTGAAATAGTGGACGGGCATAGTCAAGTTGGTAGGGAGGGTCCACCCACCTCACCTTTGTTCGCATAGTTTTTTCAAGCGGACTCAGAGGTTTTATATTGGTTAAACAATTTCAGAAAGAATTTTATCCCATGGAAAAAACTATGCGAACAAAGGTGGGGTGGGCGGGTGGCCCCTACCAACCAAACTATGCCCGTCCACTATTTCAAACGACTTGAACTTTGCACTACACTATTTTCCGCAATGTTTGTTGATTCCATCAATTTAATTGATCAATAAAGTTTCGATTTATAGAAAATTACGAAAAATAGTGTAGTGCAGAGTTCAAGTCGTTTGAAATAGTGGACGGGCATAGTCAGGGTGGTAGGGGCCTCCCACCCACCCCACCTTTGTTCGCATAGTTTTTTTCATGGGATACAATTCCTTCTGAAATTGTTTAGCCATTATAAAACCTCCGAGTCCGTTTGGAAAAACTATGCTAACAAAGGTGAGGTGGGTGGACCCTCCCTACCAACCTGACTATGCCTGTCCATTATTTCAAACGACTTGAACTCTGCACTACACTAATTTCCGCAATGTTTGTTGATTGCATCTATTTAATTGATTGATAAAGTTTCGATTTATAGAAAAATGCGAAAAATAGTGTAGTGCAGAGTTCAAGTCGTTTGAAATAGTGGACGGGCATAGTCAAGTTGGTAGGGACGGTCCACCCACCTCACCTTTGTTCGCATAGTTTTTCCAAGCGGACTCAGAGGTTTTATATTGGTTAAACAATTTCAGAAAGAATTTTATCCCATGGAAAAAACTATGCGAACAAAGGTGGGGTGGGCGGGTGGCCCCTACCAACCAAACTATGCCCGTCCACTATTTCAAACGACTTGAACTTTGCACTACACTATTTTCCGCAATGTTTGTTGATTCCATCAATTTAATTGATCAATAAAGTTTTGATTTATAGGAAATTGCGAAAAATAGTGTTGTGCAGAGTTCAAGTCGTTTGAAATAGTGCACGGGCATAGTCAGGTTGGTAGGGGCCACCCACCCACCCCACCTTTGCTCGCATAGTTTTTTCCATGGGATTTCTTCCTGAGATTGTTTAACCAATATAAAACCTCTGTGTCCATTGAAAAAAAAAATATTCGAACAACGGTAAAGTGGGTGGGCGGTCCCTACTAACCTGACTATGCCCGTCCACTATTTCAAGCGACTTGAACTCTGCACTACACTGTTTTGTATTATATTGTATGTATTAAAAAAAATTAATATACAAAAATATAGATATATACATAATGGATATTAATTAATTAACATGCATTTTTATTTGACTTTTGTTAATGTATGTCTATTTATTTGTAGTCATGTAATGAACAATTTTTTTTTAATTAATCAGAGATTGAATTTGTTTCTCAAAAATTATACTATAGTTCCATGCAGAAAACCGAATTGTTTAAAAGGTGCTTTTGTTACCAGGCTTCTTACTTGTACAATAGCATATCCTCCAGATTTTGCCTATGGAAGATCAGTGAGGTTAACACTTCTATATCGGAACCTTGCCTTTTCTCCGTGCTGTTTATTAATAATTATAAATCTGTGTAAGGTACAAAAAGGACCATAATTATGTTTGTTGTTTACAAAATGTTATAAAATTTCACTGAATATATTTACAAATAGTTATACTTAGTCCCTACAAAATATAAAATGTGTATCTTAACTATTCGTATTCTTTTTGGGTTGTTAAACTCAAAAGTTAGAAATCTGACATTAATTTAGGAACCAAAAAGATTATAACTCTGTTTGTAGTTTTTAAAATTTTATTAATTTACGCTGAATTTATTTTCAAATGGCCATACTTCACCTCGAAAAGTATGAAATCTATATCTCAACCATTCGTAGTCTTTTTTGGGTTGTTAACACAAAAATTACGAATCTGACATTATTCAGCAGGCAAAAAGTACCATAACTTTGCTTGTAATTTTCAAAATTTTATAAAATTAAGCTGAATATATTTTAAAATAGTCATACTTAGATTCTTGAAAATATGAAATATGTGTTTCAACTATTCTTAGTTTTTTTTGGGTTGTTGAACTTAAAACTTACAAATCCAACATTTAGTCAGGGGATAAAAAGTACAATAACTCCGTTTGTGGTTATCAAAATTATATAAAATTACCCTAAATATATTTGCAAATAGTCATACTTAGTCTCTACAAAGTGTGAAATGCGTATATCAACTGTTCTTAGTCTTTTTGAGTTGTTAAACTCGCAAATTAAAATTCATTAGACATTAGTTAAGGTACAAAAAGGACAATAAATATGTTTGTTATTTTCAAAATTTTATAAAATTTTGAAAACAACAAACATAATTATGGTTGAGTCGTTAAACTCGAAAATTACAATTCATTAGACATTAGTTAAGGTACAAAAAGAACAATAAATATGTTTGTTATTTTCAAAATTTTATAAAATTTTGAAAACAACAAACATAATATGGTTGAGTTGTTAAACTCGAAAATTACAATTCATTAGACATTAGTGAAGGTACAAAAAGGACCATAATTATGTTTGTTGTTTTCAAAATGTTATAAAATTTCACTGAATATATTTACAAATAGTTATACTTAGTCCCTACAAAATATAAAATGTGTATCTTAACTATTCGTATTCTTTTTGGGTTGTTTAACTTAAAAGTTAGAAATCTGACATTAATTTGAGGACCAATAGGATTATAACTATGTTTGTAGTTTTCAAAATTTTATTTACTTAAGCTGAATTTATTTACAAATGGTCATACTTAGCCCCTACAAAATATGAAATATGTATCTCAACTATTCGTAGTCTTTTGGATTGTTAAACTCAAAAATTACAATTCTGACATTAATTAAGAGACACGAAGTATCATAACACTGTTTGGAGTTTTCAAATTTTTATAATTTTTTTCAAAAAATATCCACAAAGAGTCATATTTAGACCCTACAAAGTATAAAATGTGTATCTTAATTATTCGTAGTCTTTTTGGGTTGTTAAACTTAAAAAATACTATTAGGCAGAAGATAAAAAGTACCATAACCTTATTTGTACTTTTCAAAATTTGATAAAATTATTCTGAATATATGCACAAATAGTCATATTTAGACCATACAAAATATGAAATGTGGCCACGTTTTCGGGCCAGTATTTTTGGGTTGATAAATTGTAAAATTACTAATCTGATATTAGTTGGGGGACTTAATAAAATCTTGGAGAATATAGTAATAATTATAAATCTGTGTATTATTAAATTCTTGGAGAATAAAGTCTATTACTATTATTATTATTATTATTATCAAAATTTAAACGGAGTTACAGGCAATATATGTATTCGATTGAAAGCTATGCAAAGAACTAATGTTGCCGTTCTTTGCATAGCTTTAAATTGAATCCATATATTGCCTATATATCTGCTTAATTTTGACAATAATAATAATAATAATAATAACAGTAATAGACTTTATTCTCCAAGAATTTAATAATACATAGATTTATAATTATTAATAAACAGCACGGAGAAAAGGCAAATAAGTATTCGTTATTATAGCAACAATAAATACATTATCTAGGGAATGTAGTTACTTTAGATTCACTCTATTGGAATCACTGAAAAAATTAAACAAAAGGTGCCATTAAAGTACCAATTGCAAGCGCCATTCAAGGTGTTTGAGATTTGTTTTGGCATATCCTTGTCAATGTATCCATTCAATAGCTTATGGGACCTATAAAGTTTATGGGATGTTGGTGAATACGGGTATCATCTCCGTATTCACCAACGTTCTATAAATCTATCAATAGCTATTGAACCAATAAGTATTCGTTGTTATAGCAACAATAAATAAAGTATCTAGGGAATGTAGTTACTTTAGATTCTCTCTATTGGAAACACTGAATAATTAAACAAAAGGTGTCATCAAAGCTCCAATCACAAGAGCTATTCAAGGTTTTGACATTTATTTTGACCATTGCTGTCATAATGACATTTTCAATTTATACATTCAATAGCTTATAGGACCTATTAAGTTTATGGGATGTATGATGCCCATATTCACCAACAGCTATCTTGGAGTAGGGCCCAAAATAAACATGGAATGCATAAATGTACCCAAAATAGAATACAGATCACAAAACAATAAAAAAATATGAAAGGAATTTGTAACTACCCAATAAAACTGAAAGAATGTATTAATATCAATCTAATAAAATAAATATAATTTAGTTTGTATATTTAATTCTATTGTTTTTGGTGGAATTCTGTACAGGGGAGATGATTGAATTGTGTTTGTGTTGGCTATGCCTAATAAAGGTTTTTTTTTAGTTGAGGGTATATTCAGAAATCACCCTTACATTTGTTTGTCATCTGTTTCTAAAAAAACAACATGTATGCGTCATGTGTCAAAATTTACAAATAATATAAATTATGTTTGATATTATTCATTATAGTATTGTTCGATACGAACTACTCATAATACAGACACTATCCATCCGTATAACATAACAAACGGTACAAGTTGAATGCAACTAAAACGCATAACCTAAATAACAACAATAACAACTGCAATCGAATGTAAATAGAACAAATGCAAAAAACGCATACGCCAGCACGAATAACAGTTGATCAAATAACACGGTAAATAATCATACAGAAGACTCACCGTTCTGCAGAGAAACCGTAATCCAAAACAACACACCAGCGGGGCAGAAAGATCCCCTTCACACGAACCGTGCCCTGTATGTCAACGGGCCTGTACGGCGAGCACACGGGCGTAGCAGCAGCGGCAGCACTCGCGCATTGTCTCGCACCGTCCCCCCAAATTGCACGCCGTTTGTGCACCGAATTCCGTAAACAAATTGCACCATATAAACAAAAGTCTGCGTGTGCGAGTGCAAATCGATGCGGGTTGCAAAGCGCCTGCCCGAAACTACGCGCGGCCGATCACTGAATGCGCCAGTGTGGAAGGGACGAATCATAAAATGCGATTGAGTGACTTGTAGCGCCATCTAGCGGCAACTAGCAAAACTATTGCGACACACTTGTATTTGAATTATTAAATTTATCTAGATCTAGTTAGCATTAATAAAACACAACAGCTATCGCCATTAGTGTTATGAAGATTATTAATATGCTCGTAAATATTAATGAATCAATTAACTTTTGAAATTGGCGCTGTGGGGACGAAGATGATTTATCGACCAATGTTGGTCGTGCGGCTCGCGCATCGTCCGGCGCGCAATTCGCAGGTAATGACGTGAGACAGCTGTCAGTATTTGTGATTTTTTCCGTGAGCTACAAACGAAATAAACGAAAACCCGAAAATGTCGTACGCCTACCTTTTCAAGTACATTATTATTGGTGATACAGGTGAGTGATTGGTGTGTTTGTATGCCATCCAGGATGGAAATATGTGTGGCGCGTTACGTCGCCCTTTGTTGTAAACAACTGTTATTGTTCTTGCAAATTAATCGATTGTCATTATCTGTTCTGAACGCGCGATAAGGTGTGGGGAAGTCGTGTCTGCTGCTGCAGTTCACCGACAAGCGCTTCCAGCCGGTCCATGATCTGACGATTGGCGTCGAGTTTGGGGCTCGTATGATCACCATTGATGGCAAGCAGATTAAACTGCAGATTTGGGATACTGCTGGACAGGAGGCTTTCAGGTCTATTACGCGGTCGTATTACAGGGGAGCCGCGGGCGCTTTGCTGGTTTATGATATCACCCGCAGAGAGACCTTTAGTCATCTGACCACATGGCTTGAGGATGCTAGGCAACATTCTAATTCTAACATGGTTATCATGCTGATTGGAAATAAAAGGTTGAATTTGTTACTGGTAAATGTTTAGGGAGGCTCAGCTTTTTGTTTTTGTAGTGATTTGGATAGCAGACGTGAGGTGAAAAAGGAGGAGGGTGAGGCTTTTGCTAGGGAACATGGTCTGGTGTTTATGGAGACCTCTGCTAAGACTGCTGCAAATGTTGAAGAGGCATTTATAAATACAGCCAAGGAGATTTATGAAAAAATTCAGGAAGGAGTCTTTGATATCAACAATGAGGTAAGTTATAAGTCAGCAACATGAAGATATCCATACATATTTGTATGTAGCACCATCAGTTATTTAAATAAAACATTTGAATCCATACTATGTTATTATAACTTAAAATATGTTTCATTAGGCAAATGGTATAAAGATTGGGCCACAACACTCGCCTACGAATCCATCACTGCCTGGTGCTGGTGGCAAGGATGGAGCCCAGGGTGGCGGATGCTGTTAGAGCGTAAAACATACTGTCACTTAACGCGGCAACATTACACACAGTTATCATATAAATTAAGGGCCGGCGGGTATTATAATTCAACATGTTTTTGGATAAGAAAACAACCAATGGACTGTTAATTTATCTAATAACCACGTTTTGTGATTTTTTTATTTTTCAAAGTGTTGTATATTTATGTAACGATAAACTATAGTACAGATTTTATTGTTTATATTATATGGAATATAATTATAACCATAGGTGATGTATATTATTTTCTTGTTTTTATTTTTTAATTCAAAGCACTGTTTTCACAAGAAAATCAGTCTGTATGGATCTGTATCTTTAACCATTAAACAATTTGTAATCTTCTATTCAAATGCGAGACGAGGGCTGTTCACTACTTTTAAAAGATTGTTTCTCTGCTCGTAACCAAAGTGAGGGATATGTGTAATTTGAATGTATGTGTGTGAGTGTATTTTTCCCCAATCAGTTCTTTATAGTGTACTGGCTTAAATAAATATTTATTGAAATCATTTTTTGTTTTATTACATAACACAAAAACCCAACAAAACATGACCATTAAAAAAGTTAGCAGACTATTTGCGATTCAAACGTTAACGATTTTCTTCAAGGTAGTAGGTAAACAGCTGATTGTTATTGTTTGATCAGCAGATTGCATTAAAATCATATGATATCAGTCACTTCTACAATAATGCGTGATTAATGTACTTTTAAAGTATAAATAGTATAACCCTTGGTCTATAGCCCTGTAGAAGATGAAAAAACAAATGTTATGCAAACAAATTCCCTACTAAATGTAGTTCATTTCCTGCCACCAGATGGAGTATTAGCCGGCTTGAATCGCCAATATATCACTAGAGACCAGGGACTGAGGAGAAACTTTTAAGAAAGAGGCACATAATGTCTATAAAGAAGTTTAAGAATATATTTAGTTTAATTACTTGCTAAATTTCCATTTAGGATTAGTAATTAAGATAATTTGCCATGAAACAAAAGGTGTAGTTTTCTGGCCAATCAAAACTATGCCTGTTCATCATTTCAAGTAACCTAAACTTAGCACTATAACGTTTTCTCTAAATTTCTATGATTGATAATGATGAGTAGCAGTCATGAAACCATGAAGGTTACTAAAAATTATACGATATTTAGAAATAGTAATAGGTCCGTGAAGGGACGCATTGCAAATATAATGATGAATAGCAGAGTCATTAAACCATGAAGATCACTAAAAATTATACGATATTTAGAAATAGTTAAACACACGGGTTTCAAGAGAATAATAAACAAATAACTAAATACGCCTTTAATTTTTGAGGATATCAACACCATCTTTTGAGACAAATTATATGCACAGACTCACCCAATAGTTAATTTTCTGCCGCCAGATAGAGTATGTTGTGGCTGGAATTCCCCATACTATTTTATTTCACTTGAATTGTTTTCTATACATAGGCAACTTATCGTACCGGCAGTGTCGCAAACTGTAGCAAACAAACCCCCCACCATTCTCATACCCCTTCCCCTCAAATGACTTTTCACCTACCACACGCAAACTGTCATTGGCGGTAGTTCAAATGAGAAACGTCAGATGATTGTCAAAACATGAGTGGAAACGTTTTGCCAGAACAAATGTCCAAAATCAACACTGAATAATCACCTAAAGCGCCTAACAAAAATCATGTGATAAGTAGTGTCAGTGTAGTGATGTTACGGTAACGACAACCAAAAACAATAACGACATTTGGGAATGGAATATCCCATGCAAGATTTCGACACCAGCCTAGAAACGGAGCACCTGCTAAGCCGAACCACAGTGAATAATGTGCCCGAAATGGAGGACTACACCGTCCGCAACAACCGAACCAGGAAGCGGCGAGGCATTGCAGCAGCGCTCTGCAGGTAGGGATTTTTAACATTTGCCGTCTTCAGTTGGTAGCGGGCTGCCAGCTGACAGGTTGCGGAAACTTCCATTATTATTGCAAATAACAATAAAAAAAAAGTAAAGCAACATTCGCGTACACAAATCAAATTGTACTGTGTGTGTGTGTTTGTAATGCAACAATAGCGACGCACGCGTGGCGTGTGTGCGATCGATCAGAAAACATATAATGGATTGCGTCGAGTCTCAATCACAGACCAATCTAAACAAACCCACCTCCAAGGAGGACATACCACTAATTACGAAAGCGCACAGAGAACCGTTCTTATTGAGGTAATTCCCCCCCGAGCTAGTTGCACCGTAATTAATAGAGCATGGTACTTAATGTTGTTTAGGGAAAAGCCTAAAGTGTTTTGTTTTAATTATTTTCAATATTTGAAGGAGCCGACTCACAGTTATGGGCATAAAAGAGTAAGTAACACTCTTGGGTGTTGGTTTTTTTTTCTCGTGGGTTTTGCTGTATTTGGTGGATTGGGGGTTTTTAAAATGTATGGATTTGGTGTATGCACAAGTTTCAAGGTCACAGAGTGGTGACTCATACAAGGATTGATGTGTTTGTTGTTTTCGGGTGTTTATATCTGTACCACTGAGGTATAAAACACTAAGTTCACTTCTATTACAACATATTTATCTTACAAAAATTAAGATTTAATGTATGAATCCACAATAAATTTATTGTGGATTCATACATTAGTGTATGAATGAATCCACAATCAATTTTTTTGTGGATTCATACATTAATAACTGTAAAAAAATCAGAATAGAATGGTTGTTGCATCTACTATGTGGTAATTCATTCTCAATGAATAGTTCTGGATTGTTGGCTGGAGGGTGGCATAGCTACAGACACTTAGGCCTCAAAATGGGCCCATTGTGAATCCTCCAAATTCAATGAATAGTAATTTGATTTGATCTCCTTTATTGGAAGTAAAAATCATTTTATTTTATCCTTTAAAATTAATTATCACAAAGTAGACACATTAACCATTCAATATATAAATATTTCTATGGATATCAGTATAATGATCATGTTATCAATGTTATTAGTAGCAAAAAAATATGAAATGACTATGTTTCTTCTAGTTACACAATTCTATACAATAATTAAATTTCAAATAAAGCATATTATGAATTTGTTTTTAGCTGCTGGTGTTCCTTATGGCGACGATGCTGTGGCCCCAGAGAGCTAGCCTCTCGCACAATATTCATTGGCAAGGCAATGCCCTACCAATTCCCAGCAAATGCCATCAGAAACCAGAAATATAACATAATAACCTTCTTGCCACTAGTCCTCTATCAGCAATTCAAGTTCTTTTTGAACCTCTATTTCCTGATAATGGCCATGAGCCAGTTTGTGCCTGATATTCGAATAGGGTATTTGTACACTTATTGGGGGCCTCTGGTGAGTTAAAAAAAAAATTAATCAATCTGTAAATCGTTTTAAAATATTATTGCATTATAGTGTTTCGTTTTAACTGTGACAATATGTCGCGAGGCCGTGGATGATCTGCGACGCCACAAACGTGATCAGGAGGTCAACAGTCAGAAGTGTTTGCGACTCACGAATAATCGGGAACGGCCATATGAGACAGTTGCAGCATCTAAACTAAAAGTAAGTTCACTTGAATCAGTGACTGATACATAAATATAATTCTAGGTGAAATCCCTGCCATTCATCAGGGATTATTTTTAATTACAATAATAGTTGCAGCATCTAAATTAAAAGTAAGTTCACTTGAATCAGTGACTGATATGTAATTATAATATACTAGGTGAAATCCCTGCCATTCAAGAGGGATGAATTTTTATTATAATAATAGACAAATTCTTACTTTTAATATAAAGAATAAAAACATTTTTAATTGTAAAAAAGAAAAATTTTATTTCAAAACACTGAATACTTGAATTAAATAATTATAGATTATTTTTAAGTAGAAAATATGACTACTATATAAAAATAAACATCTCAATGAGAATACGAAACCGTGACCCCCATTTTTAAACTGTGTGAAAAGTTTTTGGTGATATTACCATTCAATCCGTCTTAGAAATGTGGAAGTTATTTCGACTGCAGCCTGTATTTCAGTTAAAACTGTATATAATATATATTTATATGATATTTAACTAGGTTGGAGACTTAATAATGGTAGATAAAGATGAGCGAGTGCCAGCGGATTTAGTTCTGCTACGTACGACCGAAAAAAGCGGATCAGTGTTTATCCGAACCGATCAGCTCGATGGTGAAACTGATTGGAAGCTACGACTGGCGATACCGGCTACCCAAAAACTGACATCCGATCAA
The DNA here is from genome assembly GCA_963942505.1 of Lordithon lunulatus. Classification (NCBI taxonomy): domain Eukaryota; kingdom Metazoa; phylum Arthropoda; class Insecta; order Coleoptera; family Staphylinidae; genus Lordithon; species Lordithon lunulatus. Next base: position 2,497,779 of record OZ012668.1, read on the forward strand.
CAACTATTCGAAATGAACGCTAGTATTTTCGCGGAGAAGCCTCAAAAGGATATACACTCGTTTATAGGAACCTATACCAGGGTACAAACAATAATTACATTTCAATTGAATTCATTAACAATTTGGTTTTTATTTACTAGCATGATTCGTTAAGTGGCAATGAAAGTTTGGACCTGGAGAACACGCTGTGGACGAATTGCGTGATTGCATCGGGACAAGCGTTGGGCGTTGTAATTTACACGGGTGAGTGTGTTTCGTAGTCTTGAGTTTACTAACTCGTGTTGTTGTCATCATTAATGTTGTTGAGTAGGTCCCGAGACCCGATCAGTCATGAATAACTCCGCACCCCGATCGAAAGTAGGCCTCCTCGATATGGAATTGAACACACTTACTAAACTGTTGTTTGCTGCTGTAGTTGGTTTAGCTTTGCTTATGATGGCCCTGAAGGGATTTGGGGGACCCTGGTACAGATACATGTTCCGATTTGTTTTGCTTTTCTCCTACATTATTCCAATCAGGTGAGTGTGTTAAGAATAGGGTGACCATTTTTTCTCCAATGCAATTATATGGACTTAGAGCCCTGTTAGAATTGGGGAAGGGATAATTAAAAAATACAAAGCAACATAATGGCAACTGGTTTGCAGGAATATGTTACCTTTTTATGACCTTTAAAAGAGTTTAATCTCTATATTCCCTAATACACACATAAGCCGCGTCGGGCGCAGGCGCGACATCGCACAGGCGCACCGCACCGCGCCTGCGCCCGACGTCGCTTATGTGTGAATTAGGGAATATAGAGATTTCTTTTAAAGGTCATAAAAAAGGTAACATATTCCTGCAAACCAGTTGCCATTATGTTGCTTTGTAAATTATCCCTTCCCCGTTATAACGGTGAATTGGGCCTAAGGGTTGCAATATAATCAAGTGGGATAGTTAATCCCCACATTGTCAGTGGTAAAAACAGGTCTAAAACAGTGAGGTAATTATTTTGGAGATGTAGTCGAGACGTTTATCTCTGTAAAATACACTGGAAATCTTTTTAAGAGCGTTTTCAAATACAATGGTTGTTACCAATAAGGTTTCGAATTAACAATATAATAAATTCGCTTCAACTACTAAAAATATTTCATCAGGAAAAGAGACTTCTTGTGAATTTACCCCTGACAATACACACATTGTGAATTCAGTTACGCGTGCGGGACGGGGCAATCCTGAAGAGTCCTGTAAAATACGACACGAATGGTCACCCTAAATAAGAAAACAAATTCAAGTAAAGAACACAATTTTATAAAATCATTATTTTTAGTTTGAGAGTGAATTTGGATATGGGTAAATCGTTTTATTCATGGAGTATTGGTCGCGATCCGGCTATGCAGGGCACTGCTGTCCGGTGTACAACAATACCTGAAGAATTGGGACGCATTTCATACCTTTTGAGTGATAAAACGGGGACATTAACACAAAACTCGATGGTGTTAAAACGATTACATCTGGGCACTGTTAGTTACACGCCGGAGACTTTTAACGATGTCTCGTCGGTGTTGAAAAGCGCGTATAGTAACCCCGAAAGCAGTACGGTTACAAATGGGAAGTTTAGGAGGCTGGAGGATACTAGGATTAAGGATGCTGTTGTTGCTCTGGCTCTCTGCCATAATGTGACACCTGTTTATGAAAGTACTGAGGATAGTGAGACTAGTAAGTAATATTTTCTTGAATATTCTCAGCTAATTTCCAAATTTTGTCGCGATTCGTTGTGCCGTTTTCCCGGAATTTTGATATCTAGACGGACATACAATCAAAGAGACATCGTAAAATCGGCTCTATTTCGACTATTTTAGGCTTAAAACGTAAAGAAGAAGGGGTTTGAGAAGAATAAATGAAGTAGTCGTTAGTGATTTCAAAAATTTCAATTGTCCTCGTTTTCAAGTCTCGAAATTTCTTACGATAGTTTTAGTTATCATCAATATTTTTTTAATATCAACAGTATGATAGTTTTTCTTCAATAGTGCCCACTACTATGTTATAGGAATTAATTTCTATATATTTTTTCAATTAGGTTCATTAACATCTGAGGCTGAAGCCGACCAGCACATCGTGAATGAATCCAGCGTAAACTATCAGGCTTCCAGTCCGGACGAGGTTGCTCTAGTGCACTGGACGCAGGAAGTTGGACTCACTTTAAACCTCAGGGATTTGTCTTCCATGAGATTGAAGGACCCTAATGGACGGCTTCTTAACTACAGTATACTGCAAGTGTTTCCATTCACCAGTGAGACAAAACGAATGGGAATTATTGTCAAAGTACGTATGCAACAATCAGCAATTATGTGAAATGAAATTCATGTAAATTTTGATTTCAGGATCTGCAGACATCTAAAATTAGTTTTTATTTGAAAGGCGCTGATGTGGTTATGTCTGGGATTGTTCAGTATACGGATTGGTTGGATGAAGAGGTGGGGAATATGGCGAGGGAAGGACTGAGGACTTTGGTCGTCGCACGGAAGGTTCTAACAGAGGAACAGTACTTGGATTTTGAAGTATGTAGGAAATTATGCTTTAGAACTGTGTTTCCCAAAGTTGGCGATACAAAGATCGCTAACTTTGGAAATCACTGGCTTAGGGTCCTTGCAGACTACATATACTACTTTTAGAACGGGCACTATGGCTCCGGTGGTAAAAGCTGTGGAAACGTAAAAAACCGGGAAAGCGCGAAAATATAACTGTCAGTTTGTGTGCGTGCTAAAAAGGCAAAGAAATTTCGGGAAAAGAAAAATAGAAAATGTCAATCAATAGGCTAGTAATGCCGGAAATGTGAAAAAATTAAAAAAAATTCATTGAATAGATAATCCAAAACTGACTTATCAAACTTGCTCTTGCTGTCAGTTTGTGCGCGCTAAAAAGGCAACGAAATTTCGGGAGAAAAAAATATTAGAAAATGTCAATCAGTAGGCGTGTGTGTACTGCTGAAAAGTGCAAAAATAAAAATAAAATTTGTCCGCAAAAAGTTTGAGCTCATTGGATAGATAATCCAAAACAGACTTATCTAACTTGCTCTAAAGTATCAATGGACAGTTTAGCTGAATTGAGCTGCAAATTCTATTGTTTGATTGGTGCTGGCTACGCATACTGTTCAATATATTTTTTTAAATTTGCATACTATATGCACAAGTTGTTACTACATAAAATTCCTCCTGCAAGTAACTCAGGTTACATCTAATTCCCGCCGACCTCATTTCAGGAGATCTACAAGTCTTTTCTTGTAGTTTATTTAGAATTTATAAATGCAATAGCATTATTATTTAAAATCCTTGAATGATACGAAGACTTTGAAGATCTAGCGGGCCAAACATAACTCTCCCAGTTGCTAACAACTAATTAAAAGGAAATTTTATTATAGACACGTTATAATGCTGCTAGAATGGCGATAACCGATCGCGTAACTAGAGTCTCACAAGTAATCGAATCATTAGAGCGCGAAATGGAGCTGCTGTGTGTGACAGGCGTCGAGGATAAACTACAAGAGAATGTAAGGCCCACGCTAGAGCTCCTTCGAAATGCCGGTATTAAAATTTGGATGTTGACTGGTGATAAACTGGAAACGGCGTGTTGTATTGCTAAAAGTTCGCGCTTGGTCTCACGCAATCAAGGTATACACCACGTAAACAAAACAATAATTATAAACAAAACATTAATTGTTTAAAATTGCAGGATTGTACGTGTTTAAAAAGGTTGTCACGCGAACGGACGCACATTTGGAGTTGAATTCGTTTAGGCGAAGAGGTGATTGTGCGCTGGTTATTAGTGGTGAAAGCCTTGAGGTGTGCTTGCAGTACTACCAGCCGGAGTTTATGGATTTGGCGTGCGCTGCGCCTGCAGTCGTTTGCTGCAGGTGTTCACCCACACAAAAAGCACAAGTGGTTAGTATTCATTTTGAATAAAATTACTTTGAACATAAGTTATAAGCTATATTTCCCGGTTTCTCCAACGAATCTTAACTAGTTTCAGTTAGATTAGAGGTAGTTAGATATTTTTATTGGAGTAATTAAATTGCTCCTGATACAAATAAATAAAATAAAAATGATAATTTATTGTAAAATAACTTTGGGAGTTTTTTCACAAGTTGTAATTTTTTATTTATTTTTTATATATAAAATGGATAGGACAGAGAAAAACTTATTATAAAATGTTTACCAATAAAGATAAACATTTTATAATAAGTTTTTATTTCTCCTATCAAACTTCAATAACTTTTTGGATGTGTGGTATTGCTGATAATTCGATGAAATCATAGTACTTTGGATATTTGATATTGTATGCTAGAAATATATATTTGTTTTTTTTTTCGATGTAGGTTCAATTAATACAGAAACATACCGGCAAAAGAACAGCAGCAATCGGCGACGGCGGTAATGACGTCAGTATGATACAACAAGCAGACGCGGGGATCGGAATTGAAGGACGCGAAGGAAAACAAGCTAGTCTTGCAGGCGATTTTAGTATACCACAATTTTCACAATTGGCACGGCTTCTACTTGTACACGGACGTCGCTCCTACAAACGATCCGCATCGCTTTCGCAATTCGTAGTGCATCGCGGCCTCATCATTTCCACCATGCAGGCGGTGTTTAGCAGCGTGTTTTATCTCTCTTCCGTTGCTCTGTACCAGGGTCTTCTCATGGTGGGATATGCTACGGTTTATACAATGTTTCCGGTAAGTTACCCATGTTTATAGATTACGATTTATTGGAACAACACTGGATGAAATCATTTTGTATCGATTCATCATCATTATCAATCAACCAATTTCGTCTATTGCTGCACATAGGTTTCCGGTAATTTTATCCATTATTGCCGATCTTGTGCTGCTTCTATCTATGTTGGTTTTAATCATTTTGATTTTTAATCATGTATGTAGTTGCTTTTGAAATATATAACGTTTTTCTCTTTGTAGGTTTTTAGTTTGGTCTTAGATCAAGACGTTAGCGCTGAAATAGCTCTCACATACCCAGAGTTATACAAAGAACTTGCAAAGGGGCGCAGTCTTTCCTACAAAACGTTTTTCATGTGGGTCCTCATTTCCATATACCAAGGTACATAAATAAACCTAATTGTGGAACTAGATATTTACGTTTTGTTTTTTTGTAAATTATAGGAGGCGTTATAATGTATGGAGCACTGCTGCTGTTTGAGGATGAATTTATTCATATCGTGGCGATCAGTTTCAGTTCTTTGATCCTTACAGAGTTGATAATGGTTGCACTAAACATCCGCACCTGGCATTTGTTGATGATACTGGCCGAGCTATTTTCTCTGGCGATTTATGCAGTGTCCTTAATTTTGTTCCACGACTATTTTGGTAAGAACAATTATTTTAATACTATTTTTGATATATTAGGCTATCGATCTTCGGGTCCGTGTGTTAAGCCCTGGTTTCCTGAGATACCGGTCTATTAAAAGCGGTCGGTTTTGACGTCATTTTCACATCACAAACATTGTTAAGCCAGTCCTTTAAATTTAAATTTGGTGGAAAATTTTAATTTTTTCTTTCTTAGCTTTTAAATTCATGATAAAAAAATCATATAATCACAAATAATCAAATATGAAGATTTTCCACCAAATCTTCATTTTTTTTTTCTTAGCTCTTAAATGCATGATGAAAAAATCATGCATTTAAGAGCCAAGAAAGATAAAATTAAAATTTTCCATGAAATCTTCATTTTTTCTTTCTTAGCTCTTAAACACATGATAAAAAATCATGCATTTAAGAGCCAAGAAAGAAAAAATGAAGATTTTCCACCAAATCTTTATTTTTTCTTTCTTAGCTCTTAAATTCATGATAAAAAAATCATGCATTTAAGAGCCAAGAAAGAAAATATGAAGATTTTCCATCAAATCTTAATTTTTTCTTTCTTAGCTCTTAAATGCATGATAAAAAATGATGCATTTAAGAGCCATGAAAGAAAAAAAAAAGATTTTCCACCAAATCTTAATTTTTTCTTTATTAGCTCTTTAATGCATGATGAAAAAATCATGCATTTAAGAGCCAAGAAATATAAAATTAAAATTTTCCATCAAATCTTCATTTTTTCTTTCTTAGCTCTTAAACACATGATAAAAAATCATGCATTTAAGAGGCAAGAAAAGAAAAATGAAAATTTTCCACCAAATCTTTATTTTTTCTTTCTTAGCTCTTAAATGCATTATAAAAAAATCATGGATTTAAGAGCCAAGAAAGAAAAAATTAAAATTTTCCACCAAATTTTAATTTTTTCTTAGCTCTTAAATGCATGATAAAAAATCATGCATTTAAGAGCCAAGAAAGAAAAAATTAAGATTTTCCACCAAATATTTATTTTTTCTTTCTTAGCTCTTAAATTCATGATAAAAAATCATGCATTTAAGAGCAAGAAAGAAAATATGAAGATTTTCCACCAAATCTTCATTTTTTCTTTCGTAGCTCTTAAATGATGATACAAAAATCATGCATTTAAGAGATAAGAAAGAAAAAATGAAGATTTTCCACCAAATTTAAAGAATTGTCTTAACAATGTTTGTGATGTGAAAATGACGTCGAATTGATATTAAATAATAGTTATCGCCAGTCTTCCACTTGCTACAAAATGAATTCGTTTAACTGTCACGAGTTGAGTTCATTCAATGATGGAATTTTGTTTTATTTAAGATTTTAACTGACAAGTTGAGTTTGTTCAATGATAGAATTTGGTTTTTTAAGGGTAGTAAACCGAAATTCCATATTTTTATGAACTTTACATCGATTATGATTTACTTTAAACTTATTATTTATTTAGATGCTGAATTTATCCGGACTGAAGATTTCTTCTGGAAGGTTCTGGTGATCACACTGATCTCCTGTCTACCGCTCTACATTCTAAAGATTTTGCGGAAGAAGTTCTCACCACCCAGCTACAGTAAGCTGTCATAAAAAATACAACAACTCGATATAAAAATTACTACTTGTAAGTCTAATTACGACAAAGTGATATCTAATTAATAACACTTTTATTTTTTTTTCAACATTTTATTTATGTGATTTAATCGTGCACTAGGGAGATTTTTTAGCTGATTGCTAGGCGGCTTTATGTTTCAATTGTTTCGGAGTGCCGTTTAGGACAATCGGCTGCATTAATAAACACACTGTAACGGGGCTCTAATAATTTATGTTTCATTATATAATTGTATATTTCTATCGATAGAGTTATTGTTATATTAATTTATTAGGATTTTAATGTTAATATATCTGTATGTACAAACAAATAATATATAGTTATAATTTTATGTGGTTGGTTTTACTGGAACGTACCAGCCGTGCAGACATTTCGGCACCGCGCTGGGCGTTTTAAATTCCACCCTACCTAATTCGGTTAAAGTTGTTGCTTCTAATACTAGCAGACCAACTCGTTGAGTGTCCTCGCGACCCCATACCATTGCGGAGAGGATCACACCGTCATCCTCAAACTAAAGATTTTGTTGAACAATCAAGTAACTAAACACTTAACCAGGGGTGCGTGGATCAAAGAGGACAAAGTGTACATGGCAAAAGCGATGTGTGTTTCGGAAGAAAAGTGTGGATACGCGTGGGAGCGACAAGTGGTGGCATCTAGACAATGAATGTGAAGAAATGAAAGCAGAGTGGATGTGGGGTTGCCAAAAACTATTATGAGAGAGGATGAAAAAGGCATAGAAATCTGCAAAAGGCATATTTTGATATATAAATTGAGTTTTTTAAGATGAAAATTAAACCTTTTCATATTACCTGTGAGTCTCTGCTAGCTACAAAAATTGGTTCACTAGGGTAGCAATTCTCAGCACACCAAGTTCGAGCAGTCTTTGTTTCAGTGTCAACTTTAATTATCTAAAAAATATCAATCAATAATAACTCATATTGTATGTATTTGAATTCTCAACTTCTCTAAAGTGGATAAGGAAGTATTAATCAAATGTATTTAGCGTGAAGTATTTGTTGTTATAGGAACAATAAATACATTATCTAGGAAATGTAGTTATTTTAGATTCTCTCTATTGGAAACACTGCATAATTAAACAAAAGGTGTCATCAAAGCTCCAATCACAAGCGCTACTCAAGTTGTTTGACATTTGTTTTGGCATATTATGTCACAATGACATTATCAATTTATCCATTGAATAGCTTATGGGACCTATAAAATTTATGGGATGTTGGTGAATACCAGCATAAAACTTGTAATTCGCGCTTTAAGTTCTTTTAAGCATTTTTTTAAAAGAAATTTAGGTAATAATTACAGTGCCTGGGTTGCTGGCATCCACCTCTGCACTAATAGCGTAGAAATAACGATACTTTCTGCCCATAAATTTCTCGTAATGAATTCGAGGCGTTTCACATCCAACATCGGATAGTTTCTCAGCCATTATTATTCCATTTGTTGATTGCTGCATGGGCAAAACAAATCGAATCGGGCGGCCTCTGAACATTTTACTGTAGTCTGGATTGTGTTGCATGCTCTAAAGACACACAAAATCTTTATAATTAGAAATTATTTTTCCATGGAAGTAAACTCATATTCACCTTTAAACTCTCAGTATACATACAACTAATCATATAGGGGTCTCGGTAGGAGCATATGTCTAGAACTATCGAATTTTCAGTCTCATACTGATTGATTATGTGCAAAAAAAATATGGTTTCAGCTTGAAATGTCTTCACTACCTTTCCAGTTGTACGGCAAATTACTACAATTTGTGTCTAAAAGAAAAAGTATATTATTGTATGCAAAGTAAATTTAATTTTACATACCAAAGTACATACTGTTATCCGTGACTTTCTATTATTCAATTATATCCATTTGTTAGTTTACGTCTAATACGTATAAAACATTAACAAACAATGTAGTGCATAGTTCAAGTCGTTTGAAATAGTGGACGGGTATAGTCAGGTTGGTAGGGCCGCCCGCCCACCCCACCTTCGCTCGCATAGTTTTTTCATTGGATATATATGTTTTATATTGTTTAAACTATTCCAAGAAGAGTGTTATCCTATGGAAAAACTATGCGAACAAAGGTGGGGTGGGCGGGCGGCCCCTACCAACCTGACTATACCCGTCCACTATTTCAAACGACTTGAACTATGCACTACATTGTTTGTTAATGTTTTATACGTATTAGGCGTAAACTAACAAATGAATATAATTGAATAATAGAAAGTCACGGATAACAGTATAGTGCATAGTTCAAGTCACTTGAAATAGTGGACGGGTATAGTCAGGTTGGTAGGGACCGCCCGCCCACCCCACCTTCGCTCGCATAGATTTTTTATTGGATATAGATGTTTTATATTGTTTAAACTATTCCAAGAAGAGTGTTATCTTATGGAAAAACTATGCGAACAAAGGTGGGGTGGGCGGGCGGCCCATACCAACCTGACTATACCCGTCCACTATTTCAAGTGACTTGAACTATGCACTATACTGTTATCCGTGACTTTCTATTATTCAATTATATTCATTTGTTAGTTTACGCCTAATACGTATAAAACATTAACAAACAATGTAGTGCATAGTTCAAGTCGTTTGAAATAGTGGACGGGTATAGTCAGGTTGGTAGGGGCCGCCCGCCCACCCCACCTTCGCTCGCATAGTTTTTTCATTGGATATAGATGTTTTATATTGTTTAAACTATTCCAAGAAGAGTGTTATCCTATGGAAAAACTATGCGAACAAAGGTGGGGTGGGCGGGCGGCCCATACCAACCTGACTATACCCGTCCACTATTTCAAACGACTTGAACTATGCACTACATTGTTTGTTAATGTTTTATACGTATTAGGCGTAAACTAACAAATGAATATAATTGAATAATAGAAAGTCACGGATAACAGTATAGTGCATAGTTCAAGACACTTGAAATAGTGGACGGGTATAGTCAGGTTGGTATGGGCCGCCCGCCCACCCCACCTACGTTCGCATAGTTTTTCCATAGGATATCACTCTTCTTGGAATAGTTTGAACAATATAAAACATCTGTATCCAATGAAAAAACTATGCGAGCGAAGGTGGGGTGGGCGGGCGGCCCCTACCAACCTGACTATACCCGTCCACTATTTCAAGTGACTTGAACTATGCACTATACTGTTATCCATGACTTTCTATTATTCAATTATATTCATTTGTTAGTTTACGCCTACTACGTATAAAACATTAAGAAACAATGTAATGCATAGTTCAAGTCGTTTGAAATAGTGGACGGGTATAGTCAGGTTGTTAGGGGCCACCCGCCCACCCCACCTTTGTTCGCATAGTTTTCCATAGGATAACACTCTTCTTGGAATAGTTTAAACAATATAAAACATCTATATCCAATGAAAAATCTATGCGAGCGAAGGTGGGGTGGGCGGGCGGCCCCTACCAACCTAACTATACCCGTCCACTATTTCAAGCGACTTGAACTATTCACTATACTGTTATCCGTGACCTTCTATTATTCAATTATATTCATTTGTTAGTTTACGCCTAATACGTATAAAACATTAAGAAACAATGTAGTGCATAGTTCAAGTCGTTTAAAATAGTGGACAGGTATAGTCAGGTTGGTAGGGGCCACCCGCCCACCCCACCTTCGCTCGCATACTTTTTTCATTGGATATAGATGTTTTATATTGTTTAAACTATTCCAAGAAGAGTGTTATCCTATGGAAAAACTATGCGAACAAAGGTGGGGTGGGCGGGCGGCCCCTACTAACCTGACTATGCCCGTCCACTATTTCAAACGACTTGAACTATGCATTACATGGTTTCTTAATGTTTTATACGTATTAGACGTAAACTAACAAATGAATATAATTAAATAATAGAAAGTCACGGATAACAGTATAGTGCATAGTTCAAGTAACTTGAAATTGTGGACGGGTATAGTCAGGTTTTTAATTACAATTCGACGTATATATTTACATAAAATAAATATTAGCAATCTTCATTAAACCACCCCTTTTAAATTGTTTATATAAATATATTATTATAACACACTTATGTAATACAGTAATTAGCGCCCCCGCTATACGAACGGGCGGCTAGTGTTCGAATCCCGGCCCGGGTAGTCTGTACCATTTGTCGTTAACGACACTTGAGAAAAGATTGGGACGATTTTCTGTAGTAACAAGTCTTAACACATACATTAACACCCGGCAGAAGGACCCGAATGTCGATAGCCAGTTACAGAATTATAACAAATACAGTATCTACTATATTATTACATCACTTAAAACAGTAAAGTCAAGAACAATAATATATATATATATATATATATATATATATATATATATATATATATATATATATATATATATATAATATTCTATATTATATAATAATATTCCAAAATTGCTTACAGTTTCCTCACTGTACCAATTCAAAGCGCCAATTAAAGGTTCATTCTGCAATCGACACTTCAGTAGTGACCCAACAGAACAACTCAACGGCTGTTCTACTAAAATAAAATAATTTTCTGTCATACCTACAAAAAAAAAATTATTTATTTTTATTTTCTACATAAATATATTTTAAAATCACCAAATGTATGCATGTAAGACGGATGTAGAGTCCATCTCGCAGGTACTGTCGCCACAATACGAGCGTTGTCGAACATTTCTTCGGAATTACGTTTTTTTGGAAAGCTTATTATAACATGTTTTGGGCCTGTTGGGCCATATGTAATACCCAAATTATAAACAGTGCCTAAAAATAAACACTTATAAAAAGAAAGTCCAGCCAAACTATGCCCATTCACGATTTCAATCTCTCCACACTATACTGTTTTCACACAATTTTCTATATATAATCAATCTTTATTTGGCTATCTTACAAACGTGGAACCCAATCAAAAAATCATATGCTACTTTGTAGATAATATTATAAAGAATATGTGTTATAAATTTGAACAAAATCGGTTAAGTAGATTTTGAGATATCGTGTACACAAGTTTGAAAGTTACTGCCGGTCTGATCGCCATTTGAGTTTTGGGACCAGCAGCGCTCGCTTCTAATAGCTATAACTTCAAAAATATTTTGAATTTTGAAATGTTTAAACGTTTAAAATATTCTTAAATGTATAAAGAATTTATTTAGCCAAGAAAAAAATGATAATTTCTGAAAAACTCAAGGTGGTGTAATCCCTTAAGACAATGACTGTTTTGGTGGAGGCGCCGGGATATAATATTATCCTCAACTAGACATTTGTTAGAAATAATTGATATGAAACCGGTAATTATTTTATACACCTACAATCATCTATTGTTAAAGAGCAAAATGTTTATGAATAAAAATAAATTATTTCGAATGTTTAGAGTGCAGTGCATCAATTTAATTACCAATATAATACAACTAATCCCCTAGGAGGAAAGTTAAACGCCATCAGGCGGCAGTTGTATTATATTTGTATATAACCACTCGAGATATTGCGTGAATTCATCTTCACTAGCTGAGCTACACTGATGAGATCTAATTAGATCGAAATCTAGATATGTAGATTACTAAAGCCCTGGTTTCCTAGGAAAGCGGCCGCTTAAAAACGGCCGCTTTTGACGTCATTTTTACGTCACAAAAATAATTCTACGAGTATATAAACGAATATAGTTTCCGATAAAGTGTAATACCTCAACGTACTGCAAAAACCCAATGAATTACGATGAAAAATTGTGAGTTCTTCTATTAGATATACTTAAAACGACCTTTGTGATTTGTGAATGACGTCAAAAGCGGCCGCTTTAAAGCGACCGTTCTCCTAGGAAACCAGGGCTTAAGAGGTGCTTTTTTTTTGCTAATTTAATTACCGTCTTTGTCGACATGAGGATGTGATGTATGATTGAGAACGCCGACTTTTGCATACATACTAACAGAATTCTCCACATCCAAAGTAGTCTTGTTAATTTTGTGGATTATGGGACCTTCGCCGAACGCAAATAAGTCATCACCGAAAGGATATACGGAAATCATTGCGTTGTCCGACATGATCTTCTCTGGATTGAAAATTGTAGCAACCCTAATAAAATAAATACACGTTTACTTTGCTAACACAGCACGGCTGTATAGGGAAGGTATTGTGTTGGCGAAAATATCTTCACGTTTTCTAACTAAGTTAAGTGAAAACGTGTCAAAATTTATCAAAACGTGTCAAAATGTGTATAAATACGTATAAAAATTTGTCAAAATGTGTAAAGAGTGAAAAATATCAATGTAATCGGAAAGATATCGCACTATTCATTTTGTAAATTACGACACAACTTACAAAATGAATGTTCAGGTTTAGAATTTTGTTTTGATGATTCTTATGTATATTTTAACTCTCCTAATCCATTTTTGCGTTTAGACTAAACCAAATTATTATTTAAAAATTAAAATCGTTCAATAAATACCTGGTGTTCTGATTTTGATTTGAAAGGCAGTACAAAAAAGTAAACAGAATGATTTAAAAGTTTGACCCTCCTGTGCCAAGTGTTTTTTTTTTGTTGTTTCACTATACAAAATACCTGTTGTAAATTGAGTTACAAGGATCAGCCACGGATTTCGTTCCAAACTCAGTCATCACAATCCGATTGCTTTCCAACATTTTTTTATTCACATCAGAATTGAGGAAACGGCATTTATATGTAACATTTCCTTTATCAATTGTGAAGCTACAAATGTTCAACTAAGTTACTGGTAGCCATAAAATATAACTATATTACCAGTGTAGGAGTGCAGAGCCATCGAACAAGTGCTCGAATTGCTCTGTGCCGACCTGCATTCGACCCGGTCCATTGCGAATTAATGTGCCTTCCAACCACTCCGGAATTACACCTATATTTATTTTTGTTAAATAATTAATTTTTAAATAAAGTGGAGATGAGAATCGTTCGAGGCAGATAAATGTGATAAACGCAACTACAGGAATATGTCAATTCTCGAAATAAATCTGCTGTTTGTATTTAAAATATGAAAGCTCAAATGAATTATAGTTTTATTTTGTATACACAGGCTGAAAGACGATGGCCTCAGACTGCACCGACATGCTGAGGCACTTCAACTACTTGACAAGCCCGTCAGGAGATTTCAGAAAACAAAGCCGTTTGAACGTGTATAGTGCATAGAGCATTGTGCCTTATAAATTAACTAAACAAGCTCGAGGACATCACTGGATGGAATCGTAAGTTACTTTAAAATGTATGAGAAACCCTCACGGTCGATGGCCTCTTGTACATGTATGTATCTTACAATATACTATACTATAGTATATTGTAAGAATATACTATACTATAGTATAATATATAATTATATATACTGTAGTATTACTATAGTATATATAATTATATAATGTATGCATGTATGTATGTTACAATAAATATATCTTCTTCTTCTTCTGTATACACGGTTTTAAAAATAGGCTCTTTGAAGATTATTGGTGGCGCTTTCGTTTATCGTTTGGGAGCTGTGTTGGGCTCTTAGTTGATTTAGAACGGCCCGGAACGATAAATATTCTATTCTATTCATACAAGTGTACCGTATTTTTACCGGAAACCTCTCCACTGATCGGTTCCAACACTTCCTCCTCGCACGTACGCAACCAAACGTTAGCATCGCAGTTTGGATAAAGGTCTCTTTCATCAAGAGATTTCTATAAAGTAAATTTCAATAAATTCACTTCCTACATTAGTCATAATAACTACCCTGTTCTTCGTTTTAGTCAATTTCCTTCGCGGTGGAAGTGGCGACCATGTGAAAACGGACGCCCGCGACGGAGGTTTTAAACTCGCCAATCTATTCATATTGCAGCTGATTTAAGGACTGACCTCGTGTGCATCGCGTGGGGTTTTATATACAACATATAATAAAATTGGAGTAATGCAATTAGATCAAGGTTATATAGGTTGTACTTGTTGCGGTGGAAATCAATAATTTGATCTGATGTAACCGCTCCGATTGATTTCAGCAGATACTAATTAAATCGAATTTCATTAGACAATTACGAGATATATTGCCATATTCACCAACATTTCATACATGTATCAAGCCTCAGACTAATTTATATATACATTTATTTATTAGTCTGAGATTTAATCCATCTGCATTAGTAGTTATAGCACCAATAACAACACCAACAATTTCTATGTTTATAGCTATCAGATGGTAAAAGAAGATACTGCGTGATTAAAGTCCTCTAACCACTAAGCTTGATAAAATTACGGGAGACCTACGTCCAGCAGTGGACGAAATTGGTTGATTGATGATGAACCAGTGAACTAGGTACAACAAATACATTTTCTAGTGTAGTACAATTTCAACGTCTTTAAAACTACAATCTAGGAAACTTATGATATTATGTTTCATCATATTAAAACGCCTTTGCCATTTCAATTTATATATAATGTTATATTAAGGAAATTGTACATGAACTCCAAGACGTGAATTGTCTTGGAGTTCACGTACAATTTCCTTAATATAACATTATATACAAATTGAACGCCTTTGCCATGCGTTTTAATATGATGAAACATAATTTCATAAGTAACATTCGTATGAGATTTCATTTATCGTTCAGCGACTTCAGTACGAACCGTTCGAGGCAGCCAAATGCCATAAACGAAAACAGACCTAAAATGGTGATGGTCAAAAACTGGAGAAAAAAATGTACAGAACAGGAATTAATGGAGGAAGATAGTAAGTGAAGACTAGCCCCGGTGCGAACCGCTCAAGGCAGCAGCTAAATACGATTTTTAGTCTTAGTTCTTATTTGTATCATTAATGAGAAATTTCTCTTTTTTGGGCTTGTCCTGTTGGGAAATAAATAAATAAACAAAAGCAGCTCTAGTTAGAGAGATAAAAATTCTTGGGATAAACCTGTTTTTTATATAAAGAGCCTATATTTTATTCGACGCGCAGTACAAATATATTAAATCTTAAATAGTAACAGGAGTTGATATATGTATCAGTTCTATTTCCCTTTGGAGTAACGCTTCCAAAACTTCTTGACATCATCGTGCCCCGCTTTGTTCACCACCATCGTCCTCTTGTCGCGGTTGCACCATATTAAATATCCGCTCGTTTGAGCAAACTCTCTTAATACATTAAAATCATTCTAGAAGAAAAAACAAACGGTTGTCTGCATATTATATAATATGATAATTAATTACCTGAGATAAAAATTGACTGTATAAAACGCCTTCGGAATACGTCAGTCTATTGCGTTCCAGTTCCCATAGTTTGATTTGGTCTACAATAGTAGGAGGTAGGGGCTGTTTAGCATCACCCCGCAACAATTGCGGGTGGATGTGCTGCCTGAGGTAGCCTATGATTTGTTCAGCGGTTATGCCACCGCGCAACGCTTGCCGTATCGACTCGCGGGTCAGGATTCCAACGACCACATTAGGAAATCTGATACACCACAAGGTTTAATTGAATCAGTGAGTGGAAAAAAAACATATAACTCTAAATTCGTAGTTCTGTTTGTGGGAAAAGTATATATGTTACAAAAATTAGATGTACAAGAAAGTTTTAGAGAGAAATAATAAAAAATCATGCAATATTTAGAGAATTAAAAATTTAATATTGACCACCCTAACTGCTAGAGAGAGAATTAATCAATATTTCAGCTATCAGCCAAAGGCCTTTCTACCAATCTTCTATTTTCCAGTCTGTCTAAATATCATATCCAAAAACAGTGGAAGAAAATAGAAGGGGCAGAAGGATAATAGGACTGGAAATCAAAAACAGTGGAAGAAAATAGAAGGGGCAGAAGGATAATAGGACTGGAAATCAAAAACAATTTGCAGAGGAAAGTACAGAACTGCAATAAATGGAAAAAAATAGCTTGTCTGAATGGCCTAAATAAACAAATTAATCAATCCTCAACCTCTTTCACGCCACTGCGAGGATATGGTATCTTTATCTTCTTTTGCTACTACTATAGACAACTGAACTACAGTTGGACCTACATTTTAATGGGGATTGTGAACAACTAACGTCTATTTAGATGCAAATTTCATCTACTCCAAACCAAAGAAAGCCCCATGCTATCCTGGCCTGTTGGAGTGACAGGGGCGCATAAAAGCTGAAGTATTTCTCATTGTGTGAGATTTGAACTCGCGATTTTCAGCGCAGACACTATAATAAAGCTGTGCCAATCGTAGGTAACCCGTAAATTGTTGTTATATAAGCTCAAGTGGATTCACACTTGTGTTTGGGAAGTAAACAAATCTCTTACCTATATAACAGTTCTGTAAATAACCCCAACAAAGCCACTTGCAAGTTTGAATCGGTGTACGCGTACACTCTGTAATTAGTCTCTACAACAATATATCCCTTAGGAGCATCATCTTCTAAAGTAGCTGCCTTCGAACTGGTACAAGTTATGTTCAATGCCAATCGGGTAGGATAAAAACGACCCGCCTTTCTCTAGAAAAATAAAATAATTTAACCCATTAACGTTATTGAAAATAAAAAAATTAAACTTCTATCTTTATAGGGCTATTAGCCGTGAGGCTTTTCCGCCGGTCAAGGGAGAAGCTCAGAGGAGTTTAATCACCCGGTATTTACCTTAACTTCACAGAAAACCTCTGAAAAACTGTGAAAGGTGATTCGCGCAAATTCGTTCCCCGCTGGGGATCGAACTCAGGCTCCCCAATGCTCAGTACGAGACGGACGACGCCTCTAACCACTCGGCCACTGAGCTAGGTTTATTGAAAATACTTTACTAGATTTTATGAAAAATATTTTTGAGCTTAAATTTTATTTTATCATAGAAGACTGATATAATTATTTATATAAAAATTCACATGCACACTAGTAAAGAATACTTTGTAGACTCTGTAAGCAGTTTCCTTTCTGAAAATTTTCAAGAAATGCTACGTGCTTCTATAACACGTTATTTCCAATTGGAGGAATGGCAAAAATACAAAAGTAAGAGGAATGATTCAGTGAAAGGACAAGATAGACATATATGTAGAACTGGACCTAAGAGCTAGAGGTTCAAAACTGGAGAAAAAATGTATATGTATGTAACAGGAAACAATGGAGGTAAATAGTAGAGAAACTCCAAAATCGTAATTTAGATCAAATCTATTTTGTGGGAAAAGTATACATAACAAAATAATTAGATGTACAACAGAGTTGTTAAGGACAATGATGTCTACAACTGTCTTGTACATCTAATTGTTTTGATATGTATACTTTTCTCACAAATAGATTTTATCTAAACTATGATTTTGGAGTTATACGGTATTTTCACTTACTGATTCAATTGTATAATAATAATTATAGATTTATTGCTCTACAACTTTTCATCCATTTATAGAAGAAACAGAAGAAGAAAAATAAAATAATACATACTTGATTTTAAAACTTTTTTCTATTAATTCTATTAATTATGTTAAAAAAATTGAATTAAGAAAATATAAATAATGTGTTCTTTTGAGAGTAGTTTAATAGCTTAGGCAAAAATGGGTTAAGACAGTTCAAGAAACAAACAGCCTGAGCTTCCTGGGGCTATGGAGCCAGTGCAACTATTATTTGCAAATAAAGATTATTAATATAAATAGACATTCAATTAGACCCTACGATATCTCACCTTCCTTTGATAAACCAAGCCAAACTCCCTGAGATGCTGCAGAAATACCAATAGACCAGAACTCATTCCTTCAGTGCTGTAATCCTAAAATTCAACAAGTTACCACATACATACACACAAATAAGTGCCATAATATACCTTCCCAAGAGTACTAAAACTGAGTTGGAAAAGAAACGTCAAGCACTCAGCAAGATCCAGTCCTTTATTCTCAACTGTATCCAAATAATGCAGGATAAAATGCCACACTTGTGCCTGTCTGTCCAGCAGCAGGAACTGGAAACCTTGCCTTGTTATCACAGAACTACCATCATCATCATCACTGCAATCAATTCCATTAAAATGCCTGCTAGTGATTAGTTTATATACAGGCATTACCATTTCATTAGACCTGCATGAATCAAAATCCTGACTGCATCTGCAGAGATGCCTTCTTGTTGTTGTGATCCCACCATGTAGTGCAATACACATTCCCATCTTTCCAAGGAGTATGCATCCAGAAAAGACACATCTCTGGCTTTATTGTCAACTTCTAGGGCAGATGACATGCTCCATGGTTTACCACTGTAAAATATTGCTAGTTAATTCATAACAAATTAAAATTGATATATACATGGCAAGTATTTAATAGCACATTTCCTTTTTAGTACATAATTAATTCATAACAAATCAAAATTCATATATACATGGTGAGTATTTAATAGCACATTTCCTTTTTAGTACATTCAGTATTTTCACAATGGGCCCATTTTGAGGCCTAAGTGTCTGTGAATATGCTACCCTCCAGTCATTCAGTATTAACAGAACCAGTAGAAACGATTAATAAGATGTGAGCTCACCAAATCCTCATTTAAATATTTAAAAAATATACATGACATTTATATTTATTCCAAGTACTAGACATCATTGCTTGAAAAGGCACCTTACATGGTCAATAATACTGTCAGTCCTAGTACTGTCAGTATTTGCTTCACTCCACCTTCTATATTTATCAAGTAATCAATTATGCAAATAAACAGCAGTATTCTCTTCATTCCATCATTACTATACCTTACACGATAAGTAATACTGTCAATATTTTAGAATAAGAAACATTTTAAACATATTATCATACAGTGATACTGTCATTATTCTAAAATATTGATGGTATTATTGATCATGTAAGGTGTCTTTATAAGGCACCTTACACGATCAATAATACTGTCAATCCTACTACTGTCAATATTTGCTTCAATCCTTTTATATTTATAAAGTAATCAATTATACAGATAAAGATCAGTATTCTCCATATTACATCATTATTATAGCTTACACGATGAGTAATACTGGCAATATTTTAGAATAATGAACATTTTAAACATTATCATACAGTCGTTATTCTAAAATATTGACAGTAATATTGATCATGTAAGATGCCTTTATAGAGTTTGAGCATTAAAACAAATGTTTCCATAAGTAACTATTAAATATACTTACCCTCCCAATAATGCTATCTTGAGATTTCTTTTGAAGGTGTTGCTTAAAATCCAACCTGTTAGTCCACCTGGAATAGGTGCATCTACCCATACACACAACTCTGTTAATACTTTACTCACATAAGTATGTTCTCTAAAATCATATAAAATATATTATCATCATAAAATCATCCATTCATCAGTTACTTACTTTGAGAATGTTTGTGATCCCCATGATGCAACTACAGCTTGAGGCACTGGTTGCTCAACAAATAATATACGAATCACATATTGTCTGCCTAATTCTGGTAGTTCCCTATATTTAAATATCACAATATAGATAATTAAGGTTTCAAGAAAATAATAAACAATAGCTTAGTTTACAAGCTAACTTCAAACTCTATAATACATGCATGGGAAATCCAAGCTGGAAGCTACTATTGCCCATATTCACCAACAACCCATAAACTTTATAGGTCCCATAAGCTATTGAATGTATAAATTGAAAATGTTATTGTGACAGAAATTGCCAAAACAAATGTCAAACACCTTGAATAGCACTTGTGATTAGAGCTTTGATGACACCTTTTGTTTAATTATTCAGGGTTTCCAATAGAGATAATCTAAAGATACTACATTCCCTAGAAAATGTATTTATTGTTGCTATAACAATGAATATTTATGGATGCAATAAACAATTCAAGCTGGCAGATCTGATGGCGAAATAATGAACTATATTTATTATGGAATCTGTTGATAAAACAATAACAAAGTTCAGCTGTTTACCTACAAACTCAGAGAAAACCATAAACATATGAATCACCAATAGCTATTGATACATTTATGGAACATTGGTGAATACAGGGGTATATATGTGGTAGAAATTGAACAAGGTAGTGCATAAAAGATGTTTTCATCATCTCACTATATACCCAAGGTTTTACTATTACATAATTGCTTGCACACTTGTCTGTGTAAATAAATCTTGATTTGTTGTTTTATTTCCTGAGATTATCTATTCATATTTGCAGTGATATACTATGAACTTCATCATAACAGCACAAATATCACAAGTAAACTACAATATAACTGATAAAGGCACCTTACACAGTCAATAATACTGTCAATCCTAGTACTGTCAATATTTGCTTCAATCCTCCTTTTATATTTATTAAGTAATCAATTATCCGGATAAGGATCAGTATTCTCTTCATTACATCATTACTATACCTTACAGGATGAGTAATACTGGCAATATTAATAAAGAACATATTAAATATTTTAACGATCAGTAATACAGTCATTATTCTAAAATATTGACAATAATATTGATCATGTAAGGTGCCTTATAAGGCACCTTACATGGTCAATAATAGTGTCAATACTAGTACTGTCAATATTTGCTTCAATCCTCCTTTTATATTTATCAAGTAATCAATTATCTAGATAAAAATCAGTATTCTCTTCATTACATCATTAATATACCTTACACAATGAGTAATGCTGACAATATTTTAGAATAATGAACATTTTAAAGATATTATCGTACAGTAATACTGTCATTATTCTAAAATATTGACAGTAATATTGATCGTGTAAGGTGCCTTTATAGTTAGTGTCTGGGCAATAATACAAACTATAAGTTATGTTGTAGTTAGCAGTCAATATGTTAATGCAAATTATAAATAATCCTTTAATGGATACATCTTTATAAAAACACAATTAAATTACATTTTCTAAATCTCAATTCCAATTGTAACATACCTGTAAACTGCAAGGCATATTGTTGGATGATTGTAGAGCTTCTCCAGCACAGCGGCTGTCCGAGTCTTCAGATAATCATACAGATTCTTACATTCCAAATTCGAAGGCTGTATGAGGATGGCACTCTGCGGTTCGGACGGTCCCGTGCCATTATCTGCCATTTATAAACACCGCAGCACGCCACAAAACACTTTGCATTTGATTAAAATTTTATTTGTAGGTTATGCTCGCGGCGAACAGCATTTAATTCCGAACCAGCCGCACAACATAGAAGATTATAGTCGCAACAATAGCACTACAAACATTTACATTTCAATTAATAATCACTTTATAATAACCAGGGCGATATTATCAGGTTTTTAAGTTGTTAATTTTGTATGGAGCGCACGGCAAAATGGAAACAAACTGAAGTTGTATACACAGAGCATTATAAGGTTGGTACAGTGCGCACTGTTCGATTTTGTTTGTCATCCGGCGACTGTTGTGATCTAGCAGTTTTGTTGAAACAAGTTATTAAACTACTTTTACTGAAAATGGCCATGATGAGCAGTTCCCGTCCTCATTATCCCGACTATGCCACCGAAGCGCCTACAGGGCACCAGTTCCAGCCCTATGCGGACAATGGAGGGTGAGTTAACATCTTTATAACCTACAAGTAGCGGTGACATACAATTTTCATTTTATTCGTGAAATAATATTGTTAGGATTTTGTTTCTGTGCCTGATATATTAAATAGAATGACAGTATTACTGTATGATAACATGTTTAAAATGTTCATTATTCTAAAATCTTGACAGTATTACTTATCGTGTAAGGTATAGTAATGATGGAATAAGGCACCTTACACGGTCAATAATACTGTCAATCCTTTTACTGTCAATATTTGCTTCAATCATCCTTTTATAATTATCAAGTAATCAACTACCCGGATAAAGATCAGTATTCTCCTCATTACATCATTATTATACCTTATACCTTAAGAAATACTAGCAATATTTTAGAATAATGACCATTTTAAACATGTTATCGTACAGTAATACTGTCATTATTCTAAAATATTGACAGTAATATTGATCGTGTAAGGTGCTTTTATGAAGAGAATATTGATGTTTATCCAGATAATTGGTACTTGATAGGTAAAGTATAATTAAGGATTGAAGCAAGGTGTAAAGTGCCTTTATGGCACCTTATTGGTCAATAATACTGTTGATCCTAGAGCCGTCAATATTTGCTTGAATTCTCTTTCAATATTTATCAAGTAATCAATTATCCAAAAACATCAGTATTCTCTTCATTCCATCATTACTATACCTTACATGGTATGTAATACTGACAATATTTTAGAATAATGAACAGTTTAAACATGTTATCATACAGTAATACTGTCACTATTCTATCTATAAATATTGAGAGTATTATTGATCATGTAATTCCCTACTAAATGTAGTTCACTTTCACTTCACCAGATGAAGTATCAGCCGGCTTGAATCGCCAATATGTTTGGTTGGAGCTGGCATTGCCAACTGCATCAATGTCATATGAGAAGGAAGCTGTCATTGATGCAGTTGGCAATGGAGCTGGGAACCAAATGTTCGGTTGGTTGCCTAGTTTGATATGAAACAAAAACATAATCTTTCTAAACAAACAATATATAAAAAAAACTTTTATCTTTATAGCCATCAGCCCCGAGAGCTTTCCGCTGGCAAAGAAAGAAGCGCAAAGGAGTGTAATCACCCAAAAGTTACCTTAAATTCACACAAAACCTGTTTTTTGATACTATTTAGAGTCATTCTCCAAAAAGACTGTACATGGCGATTATATGTAAGTTAAATCTAGTCCGTATGAACTTCTCCCTTATATAAGTTTTGAAAAGAATTTTTTTAGTAGGATGTTAAAAAATCAGAGTTGCTTACACACCTGTCCCGGTACCATCTGTCATCCATCAATCAAAATTTTCGTCGCGTCTCACGTTATTTTTTCCAATCGCGCAATTGAATTGCCCAAACATTTCGATCGTACGATGCGCTCTGAGATCCGATAACAAGCAATGCCGTCGCCGGTGAACAGCGTCCACCAGCAGGCGTCCCCGGGCCAAACGAAGATGACCGTCAATGTGGACAGCAACGGGAAGAAGACGGTGCTGGAGACACACGGCTACTTCCTGGGGAAGACCATCGGGGCCGGTTCGTACGCTACCGTGCGGGTACTAACTCAGCCCCCGTCTGTATTTAATATAAAAAACAGTTTGTTTTCTCCTTCATCGACTTTAAGATGGCGCAGAGCGAGGCGCATGGCGGCAACGTCGCTATCAAAATCGTCAGCAAGTACACGGCGCCCGAGGACTACCTGAAGAAGTTCCTGCCGCGCGAGATCGAGGTCGTCAAGGGGCTGAAACATCCGAATCTCATCCGGTTTCTGCAGGCAATTGAAACTACACATAGGTAAAACTACATAAAAAATAGTTTTTTGTTTGTTGATTGAATGGACCAAGATCCAATTGCTACTGGATATTAGTTGGTCAATTTATAAAGTCGTTTTTCTTCAAAAGGGTTTACATTGTAATGGAGTACGCTGAAAACGGTAGTTTATTAGATATCATCCGTAAAGACTCGTACATCGTGGAGGCTCGAGCTCGGAAATGGTTCAAACAGTTGGTCGATGCCATCGAGTATTGTCATGACAGAGGAGTTGTCCACAGGTTAGTCTCATTTCTTAAATTTCCAACAACAGATACACTGAACCACTTTTATTATTATGAAAAAATAATGTTTCGATATTGTGGCTACTCGAGTTTCATTATATTTCACTGCACGCCAACGCGCCTAGGTTTGAATCCTGATGCCTGAGTCGGTGCCATTTGTCGTTGGGATACGATAAACAACACTTGGGGATGATTTTCAAAACCGTAACAGTCACATACATATACACGAACAGTGATTCTTAAAGTGGGATCGTTAACAATATTTGGCAGAAAAAATAATTATACATCATTCAAGATGTTTTTCTGTACATAACCATTTTTCAGGTCTTAATTTTTTTTTTGTGTCCAAAAGTCCAAAAACTTTCATAAACACTGCACTAACACATGGCAGAAGGACCCAAAAATCAATAATTGTAACAAATATAGTAATTACCACTATATCTAGCTGAGTTTTCATTTTTCCAGGGATATAAAGTGCGAAAATTTGTTAATGGACATCCAATTCAACATTAAAGTGTCCGATTTTGGATTCGCGCGTTCATACTCCAAAGTCCAGAACGGGCAACCGGTGCTCAGCGAGACTTTTTGTGGGAGTTACGCGTACGCGTCCCCAGAAATTCTGCGAGGGATTCCGTATCAACCTCAGTATTCTGATGTGTGGTCGATGGGCGTGGTGTTATACGCGATGGTCTTTGGAAGGCTTCCCTTTGATGACACCAATTATTCCTTGCTGCTAAAAGTAAGTGGAATTATCTATCTTTAACAACTTTTTTGTGATGTCAAAAAAGATCGCTTTATTCGGCACCGCTTACTAGAAAACCAGGACTTTAGTGGTTAGAGGCGTCGTCCTCATTTGGGGAGCGAAGATTCAATCTCCAGCACAGGCGAATTCACTTGAAATCACTTTTTTTCTGTGAAATTAAAGTAAATACCGGGTGATTAAACTGCTCTGAGCTTGACTCTTTGCCAACGGAAACGCCTTTGAAAGACAATTTTTTGGTGTGTTAATATTCCACTCAGCGGTTTTCCTCTTCTGTTCTAGCAAGTTTCCAATAAGGCTACATTCCCCAAAGAGCCCAGGGTGTCGCCCACATGCAAAGCACTGATCCACAAAATCCTCGCGCCATTAAAATCGCGCGCTCGCATCAGCGGCATTAGGGCTGACGGGTGGTTTGTGGTCCCGGCTACCGATAAATCCGGCAGCAGCAAGGACCAACAGCAGAGTCCGGTAAGCACCAACAAGCCGGCCGCAAAGTAGTGATATGCTTGACGCTGCCGTATACTTTCAGGTATCAGCCCAACATTAAAAATTACTAATACCTTTGATAAGCGGCACGGAAAACAGCCATATCTCTACTACTAGCACACACAGAAAGACGCAAACTTAATTTACTATTTTGTATTCAGATATACAACACGAAACTTAAGCTGGGCGATACCAGTAAGGAGACGGTGGCGGCAATGGCAGTGATCACCACCAAAAAGCAGATACGCGACGATGTCAAACGGACCGATAAGTCCAAAAACAGTGTTATGGAGAATGAAGCGGCAGAGATCACGACCTCCAACACGAAACGCAAAAAGCCGAGCTAAACGAAAACAACCAGCTTATTATAAATATCGTGTATATAATATAATAAGTTATATTTACATGCAATCATTACATACCATTATTACTTATTTATAACCGAATTCAAAAATAAAATAAAAATTGGCACTCGCATTATTGCATACTTATTTAAAAACAAATCACAAATTAACGTGTCGAAAGCGAAAACTACTTACAGATCCGATTGTGCAATATTGTATTTCTGAATATATTGTCAGCAGCGTGTGCAAGAGTCCATCTTTGGCGTCGGCAAACACAAGAAAATGGCACTGAGTCTCCTAATCGCGATATCACATTCAATTTAAATATATATTTTAAAAAACAAAACGTTACTTGCCGATAGACGCGTATGATTATTTACATCTGAATAACCGTATAAATGTAGTAGTGTCTTTAGTAGTAGGCTGCGTTGGAGGGGTCCAGCAGCGGCAGTTCGGGCGATCGCCTCAACAGTTCACAGGCTGGTGAGGTGACCAATGTAGCCAGCGTGATCCCGGACGAGTACGACGCCGGGATGCGAATGTGTGATGTGTTCGTGAAACCGGGCCTCAGCTCCCTGCCGCTCTCGTGGATCATGTTCGCTACTTGACCTAAAACAAACAACCCCGAAATGGCAACACCAAAAATCGCTACAAACGTTCTAAACAATTACAACAGTCTGTGTATACATAAACTATACTACCCATTCTATATATAGCTATAATTCACTCACCAACAACATTTATCCTCCTCCATCTCACATCAGTAATCTGCATGAGCTCGGGTAGGTCCGTCCGGAAATTCCACCGCGACAACACATCCTCTCTCCGCACTAGCAAAACCGATTCTGAACACAGTTGCGGCCACAGCAAGCCGGGCTCGACACACTCCAACGGGTTCGATAGATAAATCCCATCCGAGTCAATCCCATAAATCATTTGGTGGTGCCACGCGTCGGGCACGGTGCCCAAACAGCGCTGCAGGTTCAGCGTGGCCACCGGCACCGCGCCATTCTTAATCCAGAACCCCAGCCATGAATACAAATTCACAATCTTCTCGGGGTACATGTGAAAAAAACGCGCATATATGGTCCCATTGGAAATCCTATTCAAACCCTCAATAAGGTCCTCATGGGTGGTCCCCGCGGAGCTACGCGAGAGGAGGTAATCGGTTAAAGGACTATCGTTGCGACGCAATCGCGTGCTAACGCACTCCTTAATTTTCTCGACTGAAGGTATTGGAAACCGCAACGCGTTTAGTACATTCAAAACCGCGGTAGCCCCACACGCGGATGGGCCTATTTGCGTGATTTGCTTTAAATGCGCTTCGTCCTTACTCCAAATCATCACAGATTCCACGGTTTCCTTCGCCTGAGCAATGTCTGCCAGTTGGGTGGGAACTGACGCTCCTTTTATTTGGGGGACGTTTTCGTTGGGCGACACCAGCTCCCCGCGTGTACAATGGCAGCGTTTTGTGACTCGGAAATTTATAGATTTTGTACGTTGGGCCAACGTACACGACCATGGCATCACCTCCTCGTTTTGAAGAGGATTTATGTTGACAGGCCTAGAAAATAAACAATGATAAGTATTTTTCAAGTAAAAACATCATTCCACACAATAGTGTGGAATCGATATTTTAAGATGCTTAAAATATATACAAATACTGAGAATAAGGAGGATAGGAAGGAGCAGGAGATGGGAAAAGAGGTGAAATGTTGATGGACAGGACCCAGGGAGACCAAGACAGATGGTAGGATGTAGGAATTCTTTTGGAATGAGCTGAAAGTGGCACTGGGCTGGCTGAAAGTGGGACACCGACAGAATACTGGGTATAGACAAACTCTTATAAAAGGTTGCCAGTGTAGGAAAGCAAAAAGCTGTAGTACATTAATACCATGGTGAAGGTACCTTATAGTGCTCTGTGATGAATACAGTGTGAAGTAGAGAGGGAGAAGTATCAGAAGAGTGACACATGGGCATGATAATGTACAAAAGTGGAGTAGTTTCAGAACTATATGGGGATCACAATATTGGATATGGAGTACAAGTTCACAATGACCTTAACATAACACATACTTGAAAGGGGAAGTGGTCAGAAGAAGTTAACAAAGTGTATGGAAAGGTTAAGTCTGGAAAAAGAAGCCATCGATCCTGAGTGACACTGATTGGATCTAAAGCCTTGGTTTCCTAGGTAGCGGTGTTGACAAAAGCGGCCGAATTTCACGTCATTTTGACTTCACACATTTCTTTTATGTATATTTAAACAAATCTGGTAATCTAGAGAGTGGTATACTTCAAAGTATTGGGAAAACATCATGAATTACACTGGAATCTGGTGAGTTTTTCAACTACATGTACTAAAACATATCTTGTAATATTTAAAAACGGCCGTATTTATCGACAACGCTTGCTAGAAAACCAGGACTTTACAAGATTGAAATCTAGATCTGTAGATTGCAAACCACACTTATATAAATATTTCAAATACTCTTAAAATGTTCTAGGCAGGTGGACTTACTGTATTATAAAGGCACCTTACATGATCAATAATACAGTCAATATTTTAAAATAATGACAATATTACTGTATGTAAACATGTTTAAAATGTTCTTTATTCTAAAATATTGACAGTATTACTTATCGTATAAGGTATACTAATGATGGAATGAAGAGAATACTAATGTTTATCCAGATAATTGATTACTTGATAAATATAAAAGGAGGATTGAAGTAAATAATGACAGTATAAGGATTGACAGTATTATTTACCATATAAGGTGCCTTATATATAATAATAATTTTACCATAGTAATAACATAAACATAATTACCTCTCAGGAGTTTTTGGAGTTTTAACAACAGGTTTCACACTAGATTTTTTAGGATTTCTAGATACAGCAGCAGGCACCTTGCATTGTGCTCCACCTTTGCAACCCAATCTCACCATACCAGCTCCAACCATCCTCTCAACCACCCTACTATCATCATCCCGGCTGCAACCTGGCTGCACCTCAACAGGTACAGGTTTAACAACCTCAACCACCAATGGTGGCTCAACAACAGGCACAGCTACCTCAACAGCATTTTCCGAATATGAATCTGTATCCCCATTGTTACCAGGATCAAAATCCATCTCCAAATAGTCCATTTCAGGGCTGGAGGTTTGGTTTCTGCTGGGTGCAGGTTCAGGTATATCAGGTGGAATATCAAGTGAGAAAAACGAGCTGGGTAAATCAGCCACATTGTCACCCTTATAGGTGTAAATACACCCATCATCAGATACTGATAACAAATCATTGTCATCACTTGAGCTATCATAAGTGGCTGGAAATGTATTATATGAAGAACATGAGGGTTGAATCAGTTCAGCAGACACATTCAGATCTAAATAATTCAAACCGTTTGTTTTGGGCGCTTCGTCCCCGCAATTCATCGTCGACATATTCTCAATGTTATTGTTCAATTTGGGCTGCTGGGCAGGACGTTTTTGTGTCGGCGAGCGCGCCTTTTTCGGTATCGCCCCCTTGCTCGACTCACCGCTCATGTTTGCGTTCGTATCGGGACCCACGGTCGCCTCCTCGTTTAGAATCTGCACTTTGCCAGTGGAACTCATCACTACAATGTAGCCCTGGACATAACCTGCAAAACGGCACGACCACGGTGCGACCGGTGATTAGGGGGCATTTACTACACCATTATTTCGAAGGGGTTTAACAATCATCACCAAACACTAGGGGAATTGTTTAATTGTTTTAAAAATATACTGCGGAGAACAGCTGAAACATGTTTGACAGTTTTAAAACGCCATGATCGTTTTTGTTGACAATGGTGGCCTAATTGTTGGTAGATCGAATTGTCGATACATAGAACCAATTTAATATCAATCAATAATTAAATTAAAAAAAAATTAAAAAAATATACATTGAAATCTTCTGAATTAACGATCCCACTCTAGCACACAATAATTATAATCAGTTTTTAATGATTACTAAGATTATATTATTTAACTGATATAGGGCATTTTTGACAGCTGTCAAAATATCTAGGTTAGTTATTTGTTTTGCATTAGCCGGTTCTATTTATTTATATTATAAATGGCTGAATTTGTTGGTATTGATGGTTCTTTATTGGAAGGGGTACGTGAGTAATGAATGAAATATTCGTTTATACATATGTGTAATTTTCAGGGAGGACAAATAATAAGAAATGCTCTGTCTTTGAGTGTTCTCCATAAAACCCCCATAAAGATCACTAATATTAGAGCTAATCGTAGTAAACCTGGATTAATGGAGCAACATTTAAAAGGTTAGTAAATAAAGGAAAAGGTGGGACCCTGGGTAGTACTATTTGTCATAGGGATATAATTAACTTTCTAATAATTTTCTGAAGTAGCAGGGTTAACACTCACATACATGTACATTAAAGGTTGTTTTAGACAAGACAATTTCTTTTTTGACCTGTTTCATAGTCCTGAACTAATAGCTTTACTAAACCAATTTCAATTACTTAGGGCTGGTTCTACAATTGACATTTAACTAGAGAATAAGGCTATTTGTGGAATAAGTTTGAGATTTTAAAGCCAATCACATAATAGTAGCTTGATATTTTTAATGATTGCTGTGTTACTTTTGGTATTGAAACACAATATGTTTGTAGGTTTAGAGTTAGTTCAACAACTATGCAATGGAAAAGTCAAAGGAGCAGAACTGGGCTCATGTGAGGTGCAATTTTACCCACAAAAACTTACAGGTGGATCTTATAGATCTGTTGTGCGTACAGCAGGTAGCATTAGTCTCCTCCTACAAGTCTCTTTGCCTTGTGCACTTTTTGGAGACTGTGAGACCACATTAAGTCTGCAGGGTGGCACCAATGCTGATATGGCACCCCAAATTGATTATATGACAGAAATATTTCGGCCAAATTTGGAGAAATTTGGAGCTACCTTTGATTTTGACCTCATCCATCGTGGGTACTACCCTAAAGGCGGCGGGGAGGTTGCTATTAGGATCAACCCTGTGAAGGAGTTGAAGCCAATTGAATTGACTGATAGGGGTGAAATTATTGGCATTAATGGATGGAGTTTCACAGCAGGGGCAGCACCTACACATCTTGCTAATGGGATGGCAAATGCAGCTGTTGATGTCTTAAAGAATGTTACAAGAGTTAACATTGAGAGATATATGGAGAGCAGAGAGGTGGCACCTGTTGGTAATTGTACTGGAATTATGTAAGTTGCTGTTTTGAAAGATTGTCGATTTTGTGCTCATTCATGTCTGATTTTACATGTAAAATAATAGTTAAATGTAAAACCAAATAGCTATTCTGCATATGTTTGCTACTGCAATTTAAACTGAAATAATATGTAACGTATGCGGAGCGCATAGCCGAGCGGTAAAACGCAGGATTTGTAACGCAGACAACCCTAGATCGAATCTGTGTTTCGCGACATGAATCCTAGTTTAAACATCTGCGCTCCGCGGTGCTTCGGAAGGTACTTTAGCATACTAGGGAGTTAACCGAGATATCGGAAGGCGTCACAGACGCTATAAACCGATTGATATTTAACTTGCTAAAGTATAAAAACAAGCAAGTTCAGTGTGACCATTCGTTCCTGATTTTCCGGGACAGCCCAGGATTCTAGCTCTGTATTTGAAGTGGTTTTGATGACCCCTGTTGAGTAATTTACACAAGTCCCGCACTGCGGGCAGGCCTTAGGCCTGATGGCGCGGTATATTGTTAAAAAAATATCAAAAATACACATTCAAAGTGGAGGTATTTTGAAAATCGAGAGTGGTTGTTGTCGTTTTCGATTCTCCTCATCACTAATTCAATGTAACATTAAGGGTCTCTAATAATACCACACCTTCCATTGTGTAGATTAGTAGCTCACACTAGCACTGGTTGTATTCTGGGTGCATCAGCATTAGGAAAACGGAATGAAAGGGCAGAGGAAACGGGTAGCAGGGCGGCTCAGGAATTGCTGGATGTGATTAACTCTGGTGGTTGTTTGGACAGTCATTGTCAGGATCAGGTTATTCTGTTCATGGCTCTGGCGAACGGAGTTTCCAGGATTAAAGTGGGCGAGATAACGATGCATACCAAAACGGCTATTTATATAGCCGAGCTGTTGACAAAAGTAAGTTAAAAATGTTAATTAATACAACTTTCTCTCTAGAGAGAATGCTTTAACGCCATCTAGCGAAACCACATCAATTAACAACGCACGCCCATATGGTAATAACATGCTCGTGGCATCAGGATCACCAGATAGCTTACTCTCTAGAGGGAAAGTTGTATTATTTTGTATATAACCACTTGATATTGTGTGAATTCATCCTGTTTCAAAGAGGGCTTATAAGCCAATAATTAACCAGAACTCAAACCGCCAAAACACAAGATATGAGTAAATAGACCTAACCATCTGATCTCAATAAAAGCCAGATAACAGAGTGAATTCATCTTCACTATCTGAGCTACACTGATGAGATGTAACAAGATCTAAATTTAGATATGTAGATTGCTAAGAGGATTCACACAAATTTGTTTTGTTGTAGCATGTTTAAACTCTTTTAAATTAAGTGGAAATATTTTTATGGGTAATTCATATTTATAGTGTGGCTGAAACTATAAATACTAACTATGGGGAAAGGTGATATTACTAAAAATAAATTTAGTTTGGTAGATGATGGACCTACACATATGTGCCAGTTGATGATTATCATTTTGTTGTAGGCAAAATTTATTATTACCCAAACAGGAAGCAATAATATCATAGAGTGCACAGGAATTGGATTAAGGAGTTGATTTCTATACATAATTTGAGGTGCTACCATGTTTGCTAGTATTCGGAATTTGCTAATTCAGGCTTCAGAGGTTTGTAAAACAAGCACATGTTTATAAAATATTATATTGTATAAAATATAAAGTTAGTAACACCGTTTTATATTTAAACAAACAAAAAACACGTTTTCCGATATTAAAAGAATCATGGCGAGGAATGATATTAATTAAAATTCCATTAATTTGGAAAAGTATTGATGGTTTAGGGAGATTCACCATCAATATCTATTTATAAAATGGTGTATAATAAAAGTTTGATCTTTATATACTCCAGCTACTACTCTTAAAAACTAAATAAACGATTTAAAAACTTATAAATTACGACTATTTTCTTAAGTTAAATTGATACTTGCTTCCATTCTTTCCCTGCGTCCTTTTCTTACTCTATTCCCTTCCTTCCTTCCCCTTCTGACCTTGGAACCGATAGCTGCAATTTAAAACAACACAATTCAATTTAGTACAACTATAACAATTGCATGCCATAAAAAGGGGTTGGAAAACCCTTATATTTTTGTTATTGCTCAAATGAGATAATAGAATTGTAAAGCTTTCTTTAAATGGCAAAACACTGCTTGGGTATACAATAATGGCAGGATAATAAACTAGTAGGAAACCAGACAGGAACTATGTTTAAACATATGATAGAGTGCAAACTGCTTACAGAATTACACAATAACTTTTATCAAATCAAGACAGGGTACTACTAGAAGCTGCAGAGTACCTTGCCGCCAAACATTTACTTACTATTAACAAGAGATACCTCTACATCACAGCCAGCAGACCTGAGAAACTCCAACCAGAGCTTTTGTTTCATGGAGAGCTGATCACCTTCACCTTTGACTTCAATAAATCGGCACTGAAAGTATATTTTTTTAATATTTCATATTTCTTTATTTCTGTTTGTCTGTATGATATACTATACCTTTTTGTACTTATAATTCCAAAGAAACAGATCAGGCATTCCCGCGTGGAACGTCCCAAAGTCCCTCACTAGCCTTCTCAAAATCTTCCCGAGCGGTCCACGCCCCAAACAAACAGCCGCCTCCACAAGTATCGTAGGATCTTCTAGCATTTCACTAGAAGCGGGCGAAAATTTGCCAGCATGCTGCAGCGCATTCTCGCAAATTTTTGCCTTCAGCTTCGACGACCCCCAATGGTACTGTATATCGTCTAGCCGTTTCTCGATTTCCACCTTTCTGTTTTTGTAAAAATCACCCGAGCGCATATCGAGCGGCACAGCCTGTATCTCACTCAGAAAAGTGCTCGGCACATAGAGGTCGTAGATGATGTCCCAGAAGAGCACAAAGAACATTGTAGTCATTAAAGCGCCTTCACAATGGATGCCTTTTGGATAGTTTGGGGTGGCGTAGTAGTCTAAAACTACCTGCTCGACGGATATATAGGATGTACCAGTACTATCGGTTTTGGTATACATGCGTTTTGTACCGGTTTGAGACCTGAAACATATTTATGTTGATAAGGATATAATAATATTTTGACCTTTATATTTTAAAGTAGTTAAGAGCCGGTTCTACAATTAACATTTAACCGAAGAATAAGGCTATTCGTGGATAAGTTTGAGATTTTAACGCCAATATCTCAAACTTATTCTCCAAATAAATGACAATTATAGAACCGGACCTTTGAGTAGTATAAAATGGATAGATGACTTAAGTCTAACGTTGGTCACATAAATAAATTTGTAAGGACATTAAATCTACTTACTTCATTATTGCATTTGCATTTATAACAGATTCCCGAAATCGTTTAGCATCTGGCGGCGTTAATAGCAGCGCAGTCAGCAGCTGCTCACACTCCTCTGAAATTGGATTTATCTGGCGCTTAATTAACGCACGCGCGCGCATGCTTAACTCGTGTTGCTCAACAATCGATACTTTAGGATCGCAAAGCCCTTCCGCCACAACATACCCAGCCTTTAAAACAAAACAAAAACGTGTAAACAAAATGAAACAAAAGAAGTATGTTAGTAACCTACCTCTGTGGTGTCTTGTAAATAAATATCCTGCGCCATGGCGAGTTGATTGTACCATTGCCCGCGACTTTTAGTCAAGTACTGGTCTTGCCGCAGAAGAAACTGCAGCCACTCGATAACAAACTCGGTGCGTTTGGTGAAATCCTTGCAGGCGAGCGACATGGTTTTGGCATACACGTGGCCGGCGGTGAACTTTTTTAGAAAGTCTGGTTTATTCAAGCTGTCTGTGTACCTGAGAATTTGTTTTAATATAAAATTCAGTCAAACTAAAACAAAAATGGGTAGCCATATGTTTAAAACTTACCTAGCAGCTACAATTTTCTTCAGTTTACCATATGCATCTTGAATTATCTCCAACATTGTATCCTGATCAGTCTTCTTTTTCTCTTTAGCCAAAATGTACTCGTTATATGATTCAGTTGCTAATGAATACCTACATAACAAATAAATTCAACAATATAGCTCTTTATATATAACAATTTTACCATATTACCTTAAAAACTCCTCTTTGGTTCTAAAAAGTGGTGTGAAATCCGTAGAGTAGGCCGGTAAATCAATTTCGCCTGAATCAACTCGCCGCATAAACAGATACAAATCGAATGGCTTCAGCAAGTCTGGATTGCTGAACGAGTACAGCAGGTGAATCCGGAACAGGATGTTGTGAAACGAGTAGTCCAGTTTCACACAGTTGCCCATCTTCTCCTTGATGCGGTCTAATAAAATTGCATCCATGCCTTTTCCGATTGTTAGCGTCGTTTGTTTATTACAATTCGTTAAAATTGCAGAGATTAGGTCGTTTTTCTTCGTACTCTTGCCAGGACGCAGTTTGAAACTATCAAAAATACTCTTCACATCCTTCTTGGAGAGGTTGCTTAGCAGATTAACAGCAGGATCTTTTGTATAATCTAGATATGACAAATTAACATTAGATTATCATATGTATACACACATATATTTTGTAAAAATAGTCTATTTCGACTATATTAGTGGGAGAACAAAGTTTTTGGAAATAACATTTTAGGTAAAGTAATTTTTCTACAA
Organism: Lordithon lunulatus; assembly: GCA_963942505.1. Classification (NCBI taxonomy): domain Eukaryota; kingdom Metazoa; phylum Arthropoda; class Insecta; order Coleoptera; family Staphylinidae; genus Lordithon; species Lordithon lunulatus. The sequence goes on from OZ012668.1 coordinate 2,533,742, forward strand.
AGATTACAACAAAAAATTATTAAAATAAAGTGCTCATACATAAATATCATGGGATTATACAAAGTTTTCAAATTATTAAAATTTTTGAACATTTTTGAAAATAGCATTGTATAAAATGACATTTCTATAAACACCACAGCAAAATTTGACTAACATAAATTGTTTAGAATGAAAAATAATGGGCTTTTGTAATTTTAAAATCTTCGATTTATTTTTTAAATAACGTTGTACGTAATGTTTAAAAATTTTCGAAATTTTTGTAAATAACGTTGTAGGTAAAGTAATATTTCTAAAAAGAATACAGCATAACTTTATTAAAATAAAGTGCTCAGAATGAAAAATAATCAGCTTATGCAAAAATTAAAAATTATTCAAATTTTCGAAATTTTTGAAAATAGCATTGTATAAAATGACATTTCTATAGACACCACAGCAAAATTTTATTAAAATAAATTGTTTAGAATGAAAAATAATGGGCATTTGCAATATTAAAATCTTCGATTTGTTTTTTAAATAACATTGTAGGTAAAGTTTTAAAATTATTAAAATTTTCGAAATTTTTGAAAATAACGTTGTAGGTAAAGTGATATTTCTAAAAAGAATACAGCATAACTTTATTAAAATAAAGTGCTCAGAATGAAAAATAATAAGCTTATGCAAAGTTTTAAAAATATTAAAATTTACGAACATTTCTGAAAATGGCATAGTATAAAATGATATTTTTATAAATACCACAGCAAAATTTTACTAAAATAAATTATTCAGAATGAAAAATAATGGGCTTTTGCAATTTTAAAATCTTCGATTTGTTTTTTAAATAACGTTGTAGGTAAAGTTTTAAAATGATTAAAATTTTCGAAATTTTTGAAAATAACGTTGTAGGTAAAGTGATATTTCTAAAAAGAATACAGCATAACTTTATTAAAATAAAGTGCTCAGAATGAAAAATAATCAGCTTATGCAAAAATTAAAAATTATTCAAATTTTCGAAATTTTTGAAAATAGCATTGTATAAAATGACATTTCTATAGACACCACAGCAAAACTTTATTAAAATAAATTGTTCAGAATGAAAAATAATGGGCTTTTGCAATATTAAAATCTTCGATTTGTTTTTTTATAACGTTGTAGGCAATGTTTTAAAATGTTTAAAATTTTCGAAATTTTTGAAAATAACGTTGTAGGTAAAGTGATATTTCTAAAAAGAATACAGCATAACTTTATTAAAATAAAGTGCTCAGAATGAAAAATAATGAGCTTTTGCTAAGTTTTAATATCATTAAAATTTTCGAAATTTTTGAAAATAGCATTGTATAAAATGACATTTCTATAGACATCACAGCTAAACTTTGTTAAAATAAATTGTTCAGAATGAAAAATAATGAGCTTTTCAGTTTTAAAATTTTCGATTTTAAAAAAAATATCGTTGTAGGTAAAGTTTTTTAAAATGATTCAATTTTTCTACATTTTTGAAAGTAATGTTGTAGGTAAAGCGTCATTTCTACAAAGAATACAGCAAAATTTTATTAAAATAAAGTGTTTAGAATAAAAAATAATGGGCTTAAGCAAATTTTTTAAGTTATTAAAATTTTCGAAATTTTTGAAAATAACATTGTAGGTAAAGCGCCCTTTCTACAAAGAATACAGCAAAATTTTATTAAAATAAAGTGTTTAGAATAATAAATAATGAGCTTAGGCAAATTTTTAAAATTATTAAAATTTTCGAAATTTTTGAAAATAACATTGTAGGTATAGTGATATTTCTACAAAGAATATAGCAAAACTTTATTAAAATAAGGTGCTCAGTATGAAGAATAATGGGCTGATGCAAAGTTTTAAAATGAATAAAATTTTCGAAATTAATGAAAATAAATAAAATTTTCGAAATTTTTGAAAATAACGTTGTAGGCAACGTGACATTTGTACAAAGAATAATAACATCATTTAATTTATATATTATATAAAAAGTATATACCTGTAAACACCAATTGCTTTTCCTTCATCAGCCTGAACATCTCGAATATCTCATCCTTTTCCATCTGCACCTCAATATCCTCAAGAAACTGCACCATATTATACCACTTGCTCAGACGAGTGAAGAGTCTAAAGCACACCATCTGATAATGATCAGGCATCTCAAAAAAACTCTGCAAAATCACTTTCTCTTCATCAAACAAAATCGAGTACAAATTTGGAGAACTAGCAACATATTTCATAATCTTTCTCAGTTCCTTCATAGATCCCTCAACATCATCTAACTCAGTAAACACACTGGCATTAGATGTATCCAATTTATCAGATGTATGGCAAAATCTGAAATCATTGTTTCCATCTGTAGCACCAGGTGAATTTGCACACCAATTGCTTGGCTCATTAGCAAAAGAACACACTCGAAGACTCGGAAAGCTGTTTTTAGTCTCATTCATGCTAGTATCCTCCAACAAATCATCTAATTTAATCCCATAATCTTCTAAATTAATATCTGATGAGTCGAACTGTTTGGGCTTAACTTTATAGCCTGATGCTAGATTTTCTTCATCATAATCAGCTATAATAGTTGTATCTGAAGTGTTATGGTCAATTGGTGTTTTATTTGTCTTTCGTAGACTCAATAAGGATCTATTAGGTGTTTTTATGGGAGACAAGTGAGGACTTTTTGGAACAAAAGTGGGACTATTTGGAACAAAAGTGGGACTTTTTGGAACATAGGTAGAACTCGTTGGAAAATAAGTAGGACTTTTTGGAACATAAGTAGGACTTTTTGGAACAAAAGTGAGACTTTTTGGAACATAAGTAGGACTTTTTGGAACAAAAGTGGGACTTTTTGGAACATAGGTAGAACTTGTTGGAAAATAAGTAGGACTTTTTGGAACAAAAGTGAGACTTTTTGGAACATAAGTAGGACTTTTTGGAACATAAGTAGTACTTTTTGGAACAAAAGTGGGACTTTTTGGAACATAAGTAGGACTTGTTGGAACATAAGTAGGACTTGTTGGAACATAAGTAGGACTTTTTGGAACAAAAGTGGGACTTTTTGGAACATAAGTAGAACTTTTTGGAACAAAAGTGGGACTTTTTGGAACATAAGTAGGACTTTTTGGAACATAAGTAGGACTTTTTGGAACAAAAGTGAGACTTTTTGGAACATAAGTAGGACTTTTTGAAACAAAAGTAGGACTTTTTGAAACAAAAGTAGGACTTTTTAACTTCTTAGGTGGTGTCAGTGATTCATCCAAAGAGCATCTACGTTTTTCAATACAGGGACTTTTAACGACTTCTATAGAATTGTTTTGATTGCTTGTTTGTGGCTTAATATCAAGTAATTCAACATCAGAGTCATCGTTATTTAATTTGATATCATTATCAGTTGATTTATCAACACTCATTGTTTTATTATTGCAAGTAAAATTAATATTTGTTATGTTATCTTCTTCAGTGTCATGCAAACTAATTTCTGTTAATGTTTTTGTTTCAATATCTTGAGATTCAGACAATTGACTATTATTTGTAGGTATGTTGTTTGTTTTAGTGCATTTTGGTTTAAATGTATTCTTACATGATTTTGTCCGATTTGGTTGTGGCTTTAAATTCTCCACATTTGTATTATTGTCTTGCATGCCAAATGAGGTTGGTGATTTATGTTTACTTGTTTGCTGCAACTTACCATCAACAATTTCCCCAACAAATTCAACATCCGAGTCATCACTAACATTTGAATTTGCTGGTTCTTCTAATGCAAACAAATTCCGACTTGTAGACAATTTGTTTATTTTATTGTTGTTTGTTAAAACAGAATTTGTTTTCTCCACTAAATGCCTACTTGATGATTTATTTGTTTGATTATCTTGGGTATTGTTCAGCTCCTTTCGTTGCAACAATCTAGGTTTTAATTTCTCAACTGTTGTTAATAAAGGGGTGGCTTTGGTGATTTGCATCACACCGAATTTAACAGGAGTGGTTTGTACTGCAGGGACAGGCTTTTTAGATATTACTGTTCGTACATACTTCTTGTTTTTAAGGGGAGGCTGCGATGCTGATTCGGTTTTGGTCGTTTGGAAATATGAATGTAGAAAGGTTTGTGTTAAGTTATCACTATGATCATCACTGCTTTGAGATGCTTTTCTGCGCGGTTTAGGCATTTTATTGTATATATTTTATATTTTTGTTGGTTAGTTTATTTCCCGCCAACTGTTTTAACATGCAATTAATGACCTTTACATAATTAATTGGTTTAAATCGTATATGTTATCATGATGCAATTATACTAGTTATTCCTATCAGGATAACTTCGTCTTATGGGCTTTGCACTTTATTTTTCACTGTTTACATTTGTCTATGGACATCCACTTTATTTCTAGGTTATATTTATTATTGCACAACGAGCTGTCGTTAGTGATTTTAAAAAAGTATTTAAATGGCGTTACAAGCTTCAAATAAGGCTTTCATGCTTTTAGGAGAATGCGTCCCGTGTGTTAAGCAAAACGCATCGAAATTTAAAATCAAACGGTTGGAATTGGATGAGAATTTACTGATGGTAAGTTTTATAACCTCAAAATCTAACAATATTTTAGATTACGCTATTACTTTCCGTGTACAACAGTGCTGTTTAAGGGAAGCATTGTTTTCGCGAACATTTTAAATTGCTTTCATGTTTCATGACTAATATAATTGAAATATACTATTTTTGGAAAATGTGTGCTTGTGTATGTGTGTATGTCTTTGAAAAAAAACTGCCTATAAACAGCTGTATTTTCTTTAGTATTTTAGAAAAGATGATTATGTATTTGCACATGATCCAGAAAAAAAATGCAAAACAGGTGACATAGTCCTCATAGAGAAGATGCCAGCTAAAATGACTCGTTTAATAACACATGCAGTTAAAGAAATTGTTTACCCACTTGGAGACACAACTGACCCACTAACTGGCAAGAAAGTAGTAGCAGGAAAGTACAGGGAACAAATAGAAAATGTAAACAAGGTATATGGTAAGCTCCCAAGTGGTTTTAACTACAACAAAGCACCCAAACGTGGCTGGCAGGAGGACAAAAAAGACTTCAGTCATAAAGAGAGCTATATTAAGTACCACAATGATGGCAAGGACCAACCATACTCAATTTAAATGTAATTCCCACCCATACTAGTCCAATAATTAAATAGTTTACCATAATTGTAATCTGTATTTATTCTTTTTAAACATTTTTAACAACCTACACATTAGGGAAACAGCATTAAACTTACTCTATTGTACAATTTGTGTGTTTAACTTCAATTAACAGGCTCCGTCCAAGCTTATAAAAGTAACTAGAAAAATAATACTGTCTTTTTACAAGTCTTAAAAAACGTAATTAACAAGTAAAAAACAAATGAAATAAAAAAAAATAACTTTTGCACTGGGGTTTTAGGTCATTGGATAATTGTCAATTGTTGGATAAAAACTCGCGTTCTAATGCGGCGCCCATCATGTTCCATTCCCCGTCGTCAACCTCATCCGGCGGCTCCACACTGCCCTCGCTGTTGGACTCCTGCCCAATGTCCAAATCACTATCCAACTGCTCCCCGCGGCGGAACTTCGTGCTGGGGAATTCATCCAGTGAGCTCTCCATGTTTTCGTCCTCTGCTAGTTCAGCTTTGATTTTGTCACGCGCCCGCTTGAACCCACGCGGGAATTCGTTTGTGAGGGACTCGTCCGAGCTGCTGCTTGTTTCTTCTTTGGGGATTTGGGGCGGGTTGTCTATTACCACTTCATCCTTGATAGGCTCCTCTTCGCTTTCGTCATCAGTTTCATCATCCAAAATATCTTCAACCTAAACAAATTGTTATTAGTACAATATTTTTGTTATAAAACATTAATTACATTGTACTAGATTCATTAAGAAACTTGAACAAGTTTCTAGTTTCAAGTATTCATGTGGCTCGTATCATGTCTTTAATAAATAACGTGCAGTACATGATTGGTCATAATACAAGCTTAACATAGTACATAAATAATTTAAACTAGAAATTTCTTGACGAATCTAGTACAATGTAAATCAGGCTTAAGACTAGTAAAGTAAAGTAAACTCCACTATCATTTTGATGACTTGAACGAAACTTGTATGATAATTGAAACTAGAAAGTTTTTTGATGAATTTAGTATAATTATTAGTTTGATAACATACTTCTTTATCCATATCGGCAATATCATCACTAGAAAACGACATTAGTGGGTTAATAGTGTCCATAAAGCGTCCACTGGGTGTCCTTTTGCGTAAGGCTGGTGAGTCATGCACGGGGTAGTTCGGTACGTGCTCAGGACTGCTGCAATGTGGTGGCGGATGTCGATTTTTCGACCCTTTACTGCTTAATGGGTAGATAGCTTCTTCCACATGCTCCCAGCGTTCTGCACACGACCACAGCCAGTCGGGCGTGACGATTTTCAAGTTCTTCTTTCGACGACCCGCGTTGACTTTAGCCGTGCCGGGCCGTACGGCTACCAAATGGGTGGTTTCATCATCGAAATCCTGTGTGACGATCGCGCCCAAACTTCTGGCAACTTGGAAGGCCTTTGCTTGCTCTAGTTTTATGTGGGTGGGGACCAGTCCGCTGAAAACCAGTCGGGTGCCTTTAAGTATCTCGCTGCGCACGTTTGGGATCACTAGTTTCAGATCGGGGACGGCGCCCGATTCCATTTTGTCGTAGAGTTCGTAGAATGTTTGGTGGATTCGTCGCAGGATGTCTTCTAGATGCAATAGGTAGTCATCGGGGTCTTCTATTTCTATAAGGTCATCCTCCATTGATTTGGTTAGCTGGATTTCGGGGGTTTTTGGTCTGTTTTCTTTTATTTCAGGACCTGTTTGTATGGATTCTTGCGATTTTGGTTTTGTTTCTGTTGTTTCCAGCGTTTCTGGTTTTGTTTCTGTTGTTTTCAGCAATTCTGTTTTTGTTTCTTCGGGGTTTTGTTTATTTTCAGTTGTTTCATCCGTTTCTGGTTTTGTTTTTTCCGAGTCTAGTTTATTTTCCTTTGTTTCTAATGGGTTTGCTTTTGTTTCTTCTATGCCTGGTTTTGTTTCATTTGCTTCTGGTGTAGTTTCTGTTGTTAACTGTGATTCAGGAGGTGTTTTTGGGATGTCTGGTGTCTCCAAACTTGTTTTCTTCTCTTCTGATTCTATGTTACACTCATCCGTTTCCATTTTCTCTTCAATACTTGCAACAGCTTCAACTTTCCTGATTTCTAGTTGTTTATCCCCGTTGATTTTAACTTCCGTGCACCCATTTAGCTGTTTTTTGTTATCCGGCCGTTTGCCATTCAGCTTCTTTTTGATTTTTGACAAGTCGACGCCTTCTTTATCGTCATTTTCGTGCTTATCAAGCCCTGGCGGGGCATTTATATCACCCGTGTGCTGGAAAAAGTGGTACGGTTTCACATGGATTAGGTTGTGAGCATGATTCCACACATCTTCTCGGTCATCGATTATGCACACCATATCGTCACCACATGGAAACAGTGCTCTAGAAATTAAAGAGAAAATTACTGTAGGTACATAAGTCCTTTAAGCCATGTCAGGGACCACAAAAGATAAAAGAATGTTGCACTGGTGTCCTGCAAAACTAGCCTTTCTTAAATATATATCCATTTGCCTTTTACATTTCGTTGTAGGCTAATCCTTCATTAAAACTAATATAAATCGAGGCAGCTAGTACTAGAGGTGTGCTGGCTTAGTATGACCAGCATTAACACATCACGAGTGAGTGAAAAGTTTCACAAATGAGTTTGGCTATGCTACCAAATAGCTATAGGCACTATCAGAATAAAAATCAAAGGTACTCACTTTAAATTAGCCTTTTTGCTGGTAGGATCAAAACACTCGTCTCGTGACAGAATCCTGTTGGAAAAAAAGCTCTGATCTCCATCTAAAAATTGGGTGATAGTATGCGCGTAGTTTCTCGCTCCAAACGTGCAGATATGCAGCTCGAAAAGCGGCGACACGTTGGTGAGGAACTGGTGGGTCCCGGGTCGCAACCGCGTGTGGTACCAGGGTGAGTTGGGGCCATACAATTGAAAATGGTGCACATCTTTAATATTAGCCGGTATATTATCATTGGTGGTGTGTATTAACGTCTGATCAAGATCCACAAGTAGAACCAGCTTGCGATCACGCAACAGTCGTTCGCCATCAGCTTTACCAAGTTTCTGTGCCACCTACAAGTAAATATTTTTAGAATAATAAAATATATTCATGTTAATTATTTGGGTACAAATATTATATAAGTCAGCGTTTCACATTTATATAGGCAGACATAAATATTAGTCATTTAACATAATAAAAAAGTAATTGATAAGATGCTAATGCCTATATTCACCAACATCCCAAAAACTTTATAGGTCCCATAAGTTATTGAATGGATAAATTGAAAACATCATCATGACAGAAATTGCCAAAAGTAATGTCAAACACTTTGAATAGCACTTGTGATTAGAACTTTGATGACACCTTTTGTTTATTTATTCAGTGTTTCCAATAGAGAAACTCTAAAGTAACTACATTCCCTGGATAATGTATTTATTGTTGCTATAACAATGAATACTTTTGGGATCAAACATTATTGATTTATTATTCCATAAATGTATACTGTCAATATTTTAGAATAAGAAACATTTTGAACATATTATCGTACAGTAATACTGTCATTATTCTAAAATATTAAATCATGTAACCTGCCTTTTAGAACCCATAAAAAATTATAATTTGTTGTCAGAGTAAAATAACTCCAATAAACATTTTATAATCTCTCCTGTCAACCTCAAATAAAATTTTAGATGTGTGGTGTTGCTGCTTAGGCGACAAAATGTAAAATCAACAGTAAATTACCTCTTCACTGACTTTCAAATCAGGTATTGCATGCACCATGGGGACTGAGGCAGTTGTAGTGATGTCCTCTTTGCGTAAATCAGCTCCACATTCTGCACACATGTCTTTCATAACAGTTGGATGGATGCATGCCTTCAGCTTGAGTAAAGGCTGACTATTAGAGAGTAAAACAAAGTATAAAATTATAGGCATATACATGTAAGATCATTTGATCAGAAAAGGTAGGAATTGTAAAGGTTTTAAAAGTGCTTTATACAAAAGATCCTAACCTTTTTATTGTTATTAACTACCAAATGCTTATTGTATGTGGCTTTATTTAATTTATTTATTATGTATTCATTCCATATGTTTTAAAGTATATGTTTGTCATATATATGTGTACTACTTCAATTGATTACTATTTAAAAATCTTCCAACCTGGTATTTACATTAACTTCACAGATTATCTCTAAAGAATCAATTAATTATTATTATTAAATCTAAAATATTGCATGAAACAATCGAGCTGGTTCGAATCGAATAATTTTAGAGAATTACAACTATCTAATATTGGTTGAATAATAAACAAATGAATATATAAAATAAACAATTGTAATTTTTTCTACACTATAATGTTATTGGATTGATTATTTTAAACAAAACCCTCTTATCTTACAATAAATCTGCAAATAACCTCCCCAACTAATACATTCCCGCCAAAATAAATAATTTCGCGGGCTTTTTTGAACAGCCTGTACTCACCCGGGTCCCACGATGGCGCCTTCCGGCGCCATCAGCTTGTGCACTGTTCCGGCCTGTGTGGACTTTAGCTTCCGCTGTTCGGGCTTGTCGGCGCCCGCGAAATCGTACAGAAGGATCACGCGTCCGATCGACATGGAATTGCCCTCCGTCACCTTCCATTTCAGCACCTTTATCGGTTTTAACAATTGCTGTGATATCAACACTGTGGTTTCGGCCATCTTTGCTGTAAACTTGCCGCCTGTATTACCGGCCGACACGGGCGACCTTGCGCATGGACGAGGCGGCCGTAATGAACATTTGAACTGGGGAAATTGTTTGTTTTGAATGATGGAGGCGATCGGGCGTTTATTAGAACTGAGTGAGTCTGATTTTATTATTGATTTGCGGGTTGGATTTCATACATATAATTTTGTTTAAATAATAAGTCTATCATAAATGTTTGTCGTAGGGGTACTAATAATTACTGTATTTGTTACAATAATCTCGACAGGCACCTTACACTGTCAATAATACTGTCAATATTTTAGAATAGTGATAGTATTACTGTACGATAACACACATTTTAATTGTTATAAAATATTGACAGTATTATTGATCGTGTAAGGTATAGTAATGATGGAATGAAGATAATTTATCTCAAATAATTCCTAGTACAGTCAGTATTTGTTTGAATCCTCCTTCAATATTTATCAAGTGATTACTTAATATTTATCAAGTAATCACTTGATAAATATTGAAGGAGGATTCAAACAAATATTGACAGTAAAATAACTTTTGATGTTACATTTGTCATCTTAGGGCCGGTTCTACAATTGACATTTAACCTGAGAATAAGACTATTTGTGGAATATTTTTGGTATTTTAACGCCAATATCTCAAACTTATTCAACGAATAGCCTTATACTCCAGTTAAATGTCAATTGTAGAACCGGCCCTTAATGATCAATTAAACTATTGACTGTACTGCACTTTAATATGCAACTGTGGTAGTAGTAGCTTGATATTTTTGATGGTGATATATTATTGTTGTATTACTTCTGGTATTGAAACATAATATGTTTGTAGGTTTAGAGTTAGTTAGTGTGCGATATATTTATCTGAGCGTTGACTGAAGTTATGCAACATTCAAACACGTATGTAATGTATGTTGTATATAATTACATATAGTAACCATAATTTAAATATAATAATGAAATTTTCTAATTAAAATTTAATTATTATATATATATATATATATATATATATATATATATATATTATTATAATTTTCTAATTAAAATTTAATTATTATATTTAAATTATGGTTACAATATTTATTATATGCAACATACAATACACACGTGTTTGAATGTTGTATAATTTCACTCAACGCTCATATAAATATATCGCACACTGCGATGACAAATGTAACATCCAAAAATAAATAATAATAGAGAAAATTAGGATTATATATGATTAATTGTTTGTAATTAGTTTTATAATTAAAAGGAAAACATAAACAATCCAAGTAAATCAACCATCGTTAGCTGTCGTTCTTTCTCGGCTACCCGCGTCATTCGAACTCAGTCATAGCCGGCGTACGAATGGGGCCACACACAAAATTTCTGCAAAATCGGTAAACCCGCAATTATTATTAAACTGCAATTTAACTAACACCAATCTCTTCCTCTAATTAAAAGGAATCCAATGATATATAACACTACACCACCCGAAGTGCGGCTGCAGTGGAAGCGAGGCGCAAACAAACTTGTTTACGCCGCTGTTAGTAACAATTGGCGTCGCGTCGGTACAATGTGAGTATTATTTGTTTTATTACTCATTTTTATGCAGGCTTGTTTATTTAAAACAATTGATATATTGAACATGTTTCTATTCTAATGCATTGATGATGGTTTTAATTGAACATCAATCAATATGATTATTTTTAGTAATGTTGTGCAACAAGGTTATAATTTATTTTTGTTTGCGATTACAATGAAATTAGTGCCATTCGACGCAGAATTTTACATATATTAAAGATGTGCAATTAGTTTTCGAGAAAACTTTTGTGCGGAAAGAGCGCATGCAAAAACAAAATCGTATTTTTAATGCTGGAATGTTCTGGAATTAAATGGCGTCATGTCATATGTACTCGCGCTCGAATTGGTTGTAATGGCTGATTTACACGTTGCCAGTTGCTTGCATGCCAGCTGAGGTCACAAAAGTAATGCCAGTAGCTGGCATTGCCAGTGGCTGGCAACAGGTGTTTACACCTTGCCAGCCACTAGCTTGCAAGTTGGAGGTATAGGCCCTGTCCGTTTGGTTACTACTAGTGACTAGTAGTGCTAAATGCTGACGTCACGCTATACTATTAGTATGAGCGTGACGTTAGCATGTGTCACTACTAGTCACTAGTAGTAGCCAAATGGACAGGGCCCTAGTCACTAGTAGTTGCCAAACGGACAGGGCCATAGTTTGCCAGCAACAAGAAAAATACAAATGGCATGTGTTTGTATTTCTAGAGCAATTCTTCAAAAATCGGGTCATTTGGTTACTAAAATTGTTGTTTCTATAGACTCACAAATTTGGATGTTTCTTTCTCATTCATACGATAATTTTTCGCACGTGGACGTTTTTGATCCTTTTCAGCCATGATTTAAACGAATTATGATACAATGTAAAACGAAAACAGAACAGAAAACAAAGCACGTGTCACTTTGTTTACTTGCACTGGCTTGGGTATGAGCTTGCAGACCTGTTTACACAGTGGCATGCCAGTCAAACATAGTGGTAGGGGGAAGGGCCAGCGTGCCAGTAAATCAAATATTTTTGTTTCACTAGCATTGCGAACAGGCTTGCCAAGCACTGGCAAGGAAGTGTTTACACTGTGCCAGTTACTACTTGTCAGTTACTGGCAAGCTCTACTGGCACACTGATTGGTATCGTGTAAACCATACTTTAGTCATAAGCGCTGCGCTTTTTTATTATTTCTGTACCTACTACTACGGGAGTGCTGGCCTAGTATGGCCAGCATTAACAACTCCTCACCCGCCAGGGTTCTGCAGCTTGCACGCAGAATTGTCTGGAGGGACGAGTGAGTAACCTTAAAGGGATTGGCCCATTTTGAGGCCTGTAGAGGCCTGTATGTAGCTATCCAGCCGACTATCCAGAACTATCCAGAACTATACACTACTGTGGGTATTTTAATCTGAGTATTAGAAACTATGTAGGAACCTTAGTAGCCTTAAAGGGATGGGCCCATTTTGAGGCCTGTAGAGGCCTAATGTAGCTATCCAGCCGACTATCCAGAACTATACACTACTGTGGGTATTTTAATCTGAGTATTAGAAACTATGTAGGAACCTTAGTAGCCTTAAAGGGATGGGCCCATTTTGAGGCCTGTAGAGGCCTAATGTAGCTATCCAGCCGACTATCCAGAACTATACACTACTGTGGGTATTTTAATCTGAGTATTAGAAACTATGTAGGAATAAAATAACATAGTCATAGTTACAAAACAGATGAATTTAATAAAAGTAAATATATTTTCAATTTTAATCATCTACAGCTGTTAAATGCAATTTTAGCGGATCCGCAACGCCGTATATCAAAACCGGTCTTAGCACCAAGTCTTTGTGTCGCCAGTCCAAATGGTAATTACGTATTATCTAAAACAAATGAAATTTAAATAATTAATAGTGTTTAAATTGAATTTTTCAAGAAGAACTTATCAAATCAAGTTTATTTACTTTTGCAAGAGCTGTCTCCAGTTCCATGTGTGCGAGCCGTTGACCAATGCACGCCCTCGGCCCAAAACCAAACGGAAGGGACACAAAAGGTTGTTTGTTGGCTGTGTTTGTTTCGTTCCTCAAAAAGCGTTCTGGTAGGAATTCGTTGCTACGATTAAAATATTTCTCTGATCGACTTGGCACGATGTTAGCTGTTACGAGATCCACCTGAAAACGATCAGAGTTTTTAGATATTTGAAATCGTATTATCTCTAGCTATTTATATATATATATATATATATATATATATATATATATATATATATATATACCAATGTTTCTTTATTGTTGAACCATGTGGTATGTGTCCGCTGAGGTCGAAGGCTTTAGCAAATTCCGTAAACTCGGTCTTGTAAGTATTGTGTGGCTTAGTTGAGCAGCCCTCAGCCCACATTGACTTACCGTAATTAACTTCGATAATAATAACTACATTTCCTAGATAATTTATTTGTTATTGCTATAACAACGAATAATTATGGGTTCAATAGCTATTGATAGATTTATAAAGGCACCTTACACTGCTTACACGATCAATATTACTGTCAATATTTTTGAATAATGACAGTATTACTGTACGATAATATGTTTAAAATCTTCATTATTCTAAAATGTTGCCTGTATTACTCATCGTGTAAGATATAGTAATGATGTAATGAAGAAAATACAGATCTTTATCGGGATAATTGATTACTTGATAAATATAAAACGAGGATTGAAGCAAATATTGACAGTACTAGTATTGACAGTATTATTGACCATGTAAGGTGCCTTATAGAACGTTGGTGAATACGGGGGTTAATGTTATATAAATTTTAACATACCCCTTTTGGAATGTTGTATCCTCCAATAACAACATCATTCGATAAAGTCCTGATATTACCCATAATAGGTGGTGCCATCCGTAAGGCTTCTTTTATAGTCGCTTTAAGGTAATTAGCACGTGTTAGTAATTCATTAGTAACGGGCGTATTTTTATCCGGCATCAGAACGCGCAACTCTTCTCGTAGTTTGTCCTGAGCCCTTTTGTTTTTCGACAGGAAGTAGAGTGTGTTCGAGAATGTTTTGGATGTCTTTAAAAAATTTATTAATTTTATTAGAAATGTTACAACATTTTGTTTCATGTCGCTACATACCGTATCAACACCAGCCACCACCATATCAAACGCCATTGCAATTGCTACTTTCTTATCCAGCTCGAGGAATGTTTCGAAAAGGCTTTTTTGTTCGTTGTTTGAGCTATGTCTGCCAGTTTTTATGTTCTCGAGGGTCTCGTTGATGTGATTTAATACAGAACTATAGAAAACATATGTGTGTAAGAAAAACTAAACTATAGAGCATGTTGCTATACATGTGGATGATGTTTAGTAGCAAGACTAGGATGGGTAGAGCGGAAGAGTTGAAATAGAAGGGAGTCATTATAGAGACAGATAGAGAATTATGATACAACTGACCCCCTAGGAGGTGAATTCATCCTCACTAGCTGAGCTACATTGATGAGATCAAATAAGATCGAAATAGGTAATAGATATGTAGATTACTAAGAGGTGGGTTCACACTTATATATGTTAGGCCCAATTCACACATAAGCGGCGTCAGGCGGAGGCGAGGTGCAGGCGAGGTGCAGGCGCGACGCTGCACAGGCGATTTTGATGTCTATATGCAGTGAAGGGGTGGACATTGCAACATATGTTTACATAGCGGCGGCGTGGAAGAGTTGTGCCTCTCACCTCGCTGCCACCGTACCTCAGGTGAAGAGGCTAATACGCGGTGCCGACAGGGTGAGAGGCATCAGGCAAATGCCCGCGCCTCATCACCTATGTGGGCATTGCACCATATGTTTATATAGAGGGGACGTGAAAGCGTCGTGCCTCTCGCCGCGCCAGCACCGCGCCTTCGCCTCATCGCCTCCTATATGTGAATTGGGCCTTAGATAAGAATTGTTTAACCCATTCGGCCGTGTCGGTGGCATTTGACACTATAACATTTACAGGCCTCTACTTACTGTGCCTATCTATATGTTTGCGGTTAATCACTAGAGATTTCATTCCAAGAAGGTATTTTAAAGAAAATTCATGCGCAGTTTTAGAAATTTTTGAATTTTTATGTGTGTGAATAAGCGTAATAATTATTAACAAAGAAAAAAATATTTCAAATTCAAAAATCCAAGGCGGAAAGGGATAAAGTATTTAAGTTTTTGGTTTGACTGTCGAGGTTGGTTTTGGTATTTGGAGTGGGTATTAGCAAAGGTACTACTACTAGTACTACTACTACTACTACTACTACTACTACTACTGCTACTACTACTACTACTACTGCTACTGCTACTGCTACTACTACTACTACTACTACTACTACTACTACTACTACGACTATTACTGCTACTACTACTACTACTACTACTACTATTACTGATACTACTACTAATACTACTACTACTATTACTGCTACTACTACGAATACTACTACTACTGTTACTGCTACTACTACTACTAGTACTACTGCTACTACTAGTACTACTGCTACTACTACTACTACTGCTACTACTACTACTACTGCTACTACTACTACTACTACTGCTACTACTACTACTGCTACTACTACTACTACTACTGCTACTACTACTACTACTACTACTACTACTACTGCTACTACTACTACTACTACTACTACTACTACTACTACTACTACTACTACTACTACTACTACTACTACTACGACTATTACTGCTACTACTACTACTACTATTACTGATACTACTACTACTACTACTACTGCTACTACTACTACTACTACTGCTACTACTACTACTACTACTATTACTATTACAAAGAAAACTCACAAAGTCACCACATCCATATTCTTAACGAAACTTTTGAATTCCTTCGTGGGATAGTATTTCCAAACGTAGGGTTGAAACTCTAACGTATTTAACTGTCGGAACGCCGTGAAGATACTATTACAAATATTTACGGTGTCTTTCGGTGGGTTATCGTCGAAGTTACCTGATACAAAACATATTATTAATTACTTTCTGTGGGGTGAATTTTGTTTTATACAAATACCAAGTCGTTTATTAAGTGCTAAATAAAAAATTGTCTCCAAGGCCCACTTTTTGATCTCATTTTCGAAATCCTCTGGCATCTCATTGTTGTTAGCCACAAGTCGGTCGATCCGACCTACAAAGTCTGTAGCTATGTGGTCAATCCCTACCAAGCAGTCTTTAACAATTCTTGGGTTTAGTAGTGGACGATTTACTATGGTGCGAAATTTAAACCAGTCTTCGCCATGTCTACAAATATATAAAATACGTAATAATGCAACTTTATCTCTAGAGAGAAAGTTTAACGCGATAGAGAATTTACAATGCACACCGATATGGTAATATCCCTCAATATACGCCATATCAGGATCACATAGTGGTGGTACTATTGAAATAGTATTCCAACAGAGTGTTGGAATACTATAACACAAAGCCAATCTTGAAAATTATATAAATATTTTTCATAAAATACGTCTGTATGTCCACGAAGTTAAACTCTCTGAATTATATTGATATAATGATGTTGCATAAATTGTTGTTATTTTTACATTTATTTCTAAAGCCCAAGGTTCTAAAACATGGTCATTTCGCCGTCTTCGTTATTCGTCTTCAGTTATTGTACTTGATGTAAAAATACTCACACCGATGTGAGCCCGGGCGTGTCTGTGAAGATATCCTTCCTGACCACAGTCCTGTAATGTTTGACTGCATGCAGGACCGATCTGGTAGGCCATACGCCCTCATGTCTATACATTTGTTGAAAGTATTCGGGACTAAAGAGAAACACAGCGTCTCTTCTGCCAACAATGTTTCGCACAGACACTAAATCTCCATACATATCATGCAACCTGAAACATAAATCATGGTACCAACATCAGTTTTTCGATTTGAAATAAAACAATTTTTAAATTAATACAACTTTCTCGACCCAGCTCACTATCGAGTGGTTAGAGGTGTCGTCCGTCTCGTACTGCGCTTTAGGGAGCCTGAGTTCGATCCCCAGCGGGGAGCGAATTTTCGCGAATCACCTTTCACAGTTTTTCAGAGGTTTTCTGTGAAGTTAAGGCGAATCTTCGAAAATGTCGTTTGAGGATTCCAGCTGAAAATCTATCCCAAAAACGCATAGTGAGATTAACGAAACTGCTTCTACTTTTTTGCGGGGTGTACAAGCCGTCGCCCCAGAAAAAACCGGAGGGGTGTGCACCGAGAAATAAATTTATTTCGAAATAATGGAGCAGTTTATGATAAATTGCGCGGATGATTATATATTATACTACTGTACTTAAGCATTATCAAATTGTATTTATCAAAACTTGAAATATGAAACTACAATCTCTTGGAGGAATTTCTTTTGAATTTTGATTACAAATCGGAGTAAATATATACTTTTCTGAAGCAAATATTGACTACTTTTGCATATTTTTTACACCTATTTCGAGACAAAAAATTAACATTTTCGTCCCAAATCATCCTTAGACTTGTGAAATATCCAAAAATATTTTCAGAAAATTATAAACTGTTGACTAGAAAAGTCCGCGCGATTAGGTCAATATTGAACCGTATTTCCGTCTTCCGAGATTCGCCTTAAGGTAAATACCGGGTGATTAAACTCCTCTGAGCTTCTGCCTTGGCCGGTCGAAAAGCCTCACGGCTTATAGCCTTATATAGATAGAAGTTTTTGTTTTTTTACAACTTTATCTTTATAGAGGAAAGATTCACGTCATCTGGCTGTCACCACGTTTATTAACAAGGCACATCCATATCATAATAACCTTCAACATACTAATGGCTTCAAGATTACCGGGTACCCACTATTGGAACAATATTCTAACGGAAAACTCGAGATATTATCTCAAGACAAATCTTATAAAGTATATAATTAATTCACGATTATATACTTTATAAGATTTGCCTTTATAATATCCCGAAAATTCCGTTGGAATCTTAGTAATCTACAGATCTAGATTACGATTTTAGTAGTTTCATTCATATCCTTCATGTAAAAATAAAATATTACGAAAAGAAAAAGTTTGTAACTAGTATAATATGTATTACTTAAGTCCACATCAGATTTCAATATTAGATACTTACATGTGATACAACTCAAAAATATTCTTGCCTTTGAACTGTCCGAACGTAAACCGCCCTAAATTCCCAATAACCGGCATTGGTTTGGGCCCCGGTATTTCTTCAAAAGGCAACGGTTCTTCATTCACCACATCGCAAACAGTTATTCCATGTTGTTGCACCCCTAATTGTTTGCGAATTCCCGGAAGAACTCGCCTCAGCATTGTTATTAAATTAAACTCTTATTTGTTATTTAATTAATGTTGCGTTACGCGCGCACGTTTTACGCTAAAGTAGGTGCACGGTTTTCTTTTATTTAGCTATAGTATTTTTTTTTATCTTGACGCTAGTTAATTTGACTTGCAATTACCCAGATACATAATGAAATTTGTAAATAATCATGTAGTCGAAAATCTACATGATTATTTACATACAACTCCGTGCTTTGTGAAATGTTGTTATGGATTTGTAAGATAGTCTGTTTGTGTGGCTTTAGTGAATGAAATTGGAGTGATTATGCACGGCCGGGAATATTGGTTAGCATAAATATCATAACTGGTGCAGTGACATATTTTTTTTATGACTAAAATTTAAAAATCAAGTGTTTGTGAATTTATTTGAATATCATTTTAAGTGCGAAGGCAAGCAATAGGTATGTTGTTTGAGTTGTTAGAATTGATTGTTGTTTTTTTTTTTGGTGTGTTATTTTTTTGCTGCGTTTCTTTTTTTGCTGTGTTGTTTTTTGGTTAGGTCAGTGTGGGAGAGAAAATTAGCGTGGGCAGGGGGTAGAGAGGGTGGAAGAGAAGGGCATACAAAGTTATGCAAGGCAATATATATATGTATTGTATTGTTTTTGGGTATATATATATATATATATATATATATATATATATATATATATATATATATATGTATGTATGTACGTATGTGTGTGATGTATGGAATTCTTGTGATGGCTAAACCTAATATAGATCTTTTTTTTGTCCTTATTGTTATGTGGAGAATTCTGTCACTGTGGTATATTATATTGCTTATTAGATATGAACTAGCTTTTTGGATATGAACACCTCTGTATCTGCTTTTTCTTGAGTACGTTGTTGGGGTACTGAGTAGAGCCATTCCGCAGCTTCTTGCCATTAGAGACGGCACATATGTCTAGCTTGTGTTGTTGCAGCTCTAATTGTATTTCTTGGTCCTTGTTCTTAAGTTCCTAATTCTTAGCTGATTTTGTTGTTGTGTCCGTTTTGTTCTTTGAGCTCTTATTCTGTTTCTCGCGTAGTTCGTCAACGTGTTTCCATCCAGTTCCGAGACTTGTTTCGTCCTATGTGCTAATTCCATTAAAACCCAACAAATCACCATCAAAAAAATTTCCAAATCATTTTAAACCACATAAGCCATTATAGTTATTATTATTAACTTTCCGTCGGGCGCAATATTATTTTAATTGTGTTGAACTCCCGCTGGGTGTTGTTTATTGCTTATATAATCGAAGCTTATCTCCTGTTAAGTGAGCTACCATTACTTGCATTAAAAAATCATACTAAATTACATAGTTTTGTATGTAGCAATGTGTTAATTATATTAAAAAATTAACAATCACTAAATTACTCTAATTATATTTTTAATTAAATAGTTAGCTACTAGTCATGGGTGAATGAAGAAAAAAATATATGCGAAAACCATTCACTACCCAGGTTTTTAATTATTAATAAAACGTAGCTGGTAATTTCATTCCTAAAAGTATTTGTTGCAAAAGTGCGTACCCCCCTTGGATGATAGCTAAATGGGACAGGCCCGCGATTAAAGTAGTCAACAAAAAATGTCTATAAATATTTCCGTGGTCAACGCGCAATGAGATAGACAAAGACCGATGCTTGTTGCAGTCGCGAGAGCATCAGTATGAGTTTGTCATCTGTTGTTGCCAGTCGTGTTAGCTAAATAATTTTTGTTTCGTGTTACATCCAGTGGTTTTAATTGCGAATACTTAAGTAGTGCAGTGAGTTTTAGTGTAAGTGAGTGCTGCGTGTAGTGGGGTAAGTCGATTTTTGATTATAGTAGCAGCCCCCGCAATTTTTTATGTTGTACGACGTATTTTAATTGCGATCGTACGACAATTTAATTCATCTGTTCGCATTATTATTATACACTACATAAGAATTTTATAACAATTTCATACGGTTGTAATATAACGCCTACACCGAAAGGTAAAAGGCAAATAGATAATATATGTAATATAATAATTGTGTGAAATTAATGTCTTAATGTCTTAATTTCACGTAACATCACTTGTATTTTGTGTGTAAATACAATATTTATACAATCCAACACTTTTTGATTCGTTAATCCGTGTGATTCGCCTGCTAATATATGTATCTTGTAACAATCACGAGTTATATGTGGTGAATTAGCGCTCGGGTTTTTCCATACAAAAAACGCGCGATGTGAGCTGGCGTGCGCGTTGCGTCATCCTTACCCGTCGCATTTAATTTCATGTAATCAACTACTCAATAGTTATGCATCACCGGTTAAATTTGTGTGTTAAGACTTGTAATGAGAAATGATTTGAGTTATTAATAAAATTGTTTGCGAAATGTTATTTTCTGCGTTTGTCGTAAACAAGTCTGTCATCACCGCGAAAAAAATTGTTTTTTTACTGACTAAGAAGATAAACTTGCCAATGTTATACGAATATTAACATTTTATATTCGCTTCGTTTATAAAAAAGTTATACAAATAGAAATAATGATTAAAGTTGAACTATTTTAAAATAATAAGGTTCTTAATAATGTAATTTAATAAAGAATTAACTACATGTTTTATAATATAGACTCAAAACACATTAGTGTTATTTAATATGTAATGTTAATTATCTCTTATACTTAATGTACATAACTATGTGGAAAACAACATATTAATGTTGTTTGCCACATAGGTATGTATATTAAGTATATGAGATAATTAACATTACAAATTATTTTTTTAATTTACTAACTGCTTCTTCAGTTCTTAATTGATGTTGTGTGGCCAGATGGTATTAAACTTAACTCCTAGGGGGTAAGTTGTATCATTTTTGTATATAACCACTTGATATATTTTGTGAATTCATCTTCACTAGCTGAGCTACACTCTTGAGATCTAACAAGATTGAAATCTAGATAATGTAGATTGCTAATAGGTCGGTTCACACTTGTATCTTTTATATGATTGGCCTGGTGTTGATATCTCAAATACTCTGATGGAATATTATTCTAATAGAGGGTACTACGCTGGGAAATTTAAAAGTACATAGATCTTTTGTATAGAAGGGTTTATATTGACGCGGATGTGCAAGTTGCAATTTTTCGGACTGATATTGATTTTTCTTGCTGTGCTACATATATTCGGATGTTTGATATAAAGCACCATATTATTAATGTTCTTTATTAAAATTACGCTACCCATAATCCCTCCTGCTCGACGAATTAGTACCTTGACGTTGGTGAGCAGGCTTAATCACATGTACATTGAGAATTTCGCCTTTATAATTTATCAAATAAGTTTTTGAACATTAAAAAGTTTAATCTTTCAATAACTTACGTTTGGAAAGAATTTATTATCGAAGATTATAGTCAGATTTGGTGCAAAATGTATCGTAACAGCTTATCTGTTTAATTAGTTTCAATTTATTTATGGGAACCTAAGCCTTAAATATACATATTTCTTCATTATTTAAATTTATTTCGGCTTGAATTGTGTTGTAGGCGGTATAAGGGCCCCATACTGTTTCCAGCATTGCCGTTGTGATCACAATTTATTACAAACCATTTTACAGACAATTTTCAAAATTGTATATTCCTCATACACGAGTATACAATTCAAATTTTTGACAGCATATTATATAACATATAAATTGCAACCGATGTTTGCAGCATATTATATAACATATAAATTGCAATCGAATATATAAATTAAATAAATGTTTTGAGTTTATTTAGCTAGATTCAAACCACAGAGATACTAGATAGAATTAGTTTTCAATATAGATCATAACTCGCAACTTATTTCAATAAAAAAAGTCTAACCCCCGTATACACCAATGTTCCATAAATCTTTCAATAGCTATGCATCCATAAGTATTAATTAACTTGTTTGACATAACATTCAGCTGCCTGTAAATCAAACTATATTTAGTGCTCTTTCCGGGTTACCACCGCAAAAATGTTTTCAGAATGTTCGGCTATTAAATTGAAATCCGATGGTTTTCAAGTAGCCAGTTGCGTAGTTTGTGATTTGAGTTTTGTTCTTTCTCTTTTGATGTGGCTTGAACCTAAGGATTTCGTAGCTTTTAAAGCTCAAGTACTTGGGTCTTCGTATAGCCTATCATTTGTGTTAAGACAAAAGCTCGTCTATTACGTGATTTGGCTTGAACCTGAGGTGCTCATGCAGAGTGGTGATCATTTTTGACGATGACTGATGTCATGCAAAATGTTCTATTAATATACAATTTACAATCTTATGTTATATAACATACAAATTTAAATCGAATTTTAGTTATTTATATATTTATTTATTTATTTATATATTAATTTATTTATTTATATATTTATTTATTTATTTATTTATTTATTTATTTATTTATTTATTTATTTATTTATTTATTTATATATTTATTTATTTATTTCCCAACAGGACAAGTCCAAAACAAGGGAAATTTCTCATTAATGATACAAATGAATTTCAAATTATATCAATATTTTGAGTTTATTTAACTAGACTCAAAGCACAGAGTTATGTTATTAGATATATTTTTGTATTTATGCACCAATTCTTTTGATTTTCTATAATTTTCAAACCGATTTCTGAATGTACATGTGAGACCAAAACTAATTCCGCTCAACTCGATACCATTTTAACTTTTTGGGGCTGAAAATTGCCAATATTCTTGCATGGATCGTTTGGAGCAAACCGTAATTATTCAATATTAAATATAGTCATTTTAATTTAATATATTATGAACTAATTAATTGGATTTATAATAAAAATTAAATATTTAAATTTTTATAACACATTGATATACAAAAATATTTGCAGCTAATTTGTACACACATTTAAATTACTTTTAATTTTACGAGTAACAACAACACTGATTTGACTGTTGTATCTTACTATAATTTAATATATTATGAACTAATTAATTGGATTTATAATAAAAAATTAAATATTTAAATTTTTAAAACAAATTAATATACAAAAATATTTGCACCTAATTTGTATACACATTTGAATTACTTTTAATTTTACGAGTAACAACAACATTGATTTGACTGTTGTATCTTACTTTAATTTAATATAATAGAAAACTAATTAATTGGATTTATAATAAAAAATTAAATATTTAAATTTTTAAAACAAATTGATGTACAAAAATAAAACAATTGATGTACATTTGCAACTAATTTGTATATACATTTAAATTACTTTTAATTTTACGAGTAACAACAAAATTAATTTGACTGTTGTATCTTACTCAATTTCATAATTCTCAATTTTTTCCTACCGTTTTTCGACGTGTTGCGTTCCGAAACTTGAATCAATCGCGTTCGGAAACTTGATTCAATCGCGTTCGGATACTTGATTCAATCGTGTTTGGAAATTTGAACCAATCGCGTTCGGAAATTGATTCAATCGCGTTCGTAAGCTTGAGTCAATCGCGTTCGTCAGCTTGAATCAATCGCGTTCGTAAACTTGATTCAATCGCGTTTCGAAATTTGAATCAATCGCGTTCGTAAACTTGAGTCAATCGTGTTCGTCAGCTTGAATCAATCGCGTTCGGAAACTTGATTCAATCGCGTTCGTAAGCTTAACCCAATCGCGCTGGGAAATTTGTATCAATCGCGTTCGGAAACTTGATTCAATCGCGTTCGGAAACTTGACTTAATCGCGTTCGGAAACTTGATTCAATCGCGTCTGGAAATTTGAATCGATCGCGTTCGTAAGCTTGATTCAATCGCGTTTGGAAATTTGAATCAATCGCGTTCGGTAACTTGATTCAATCGCGTTCCGACACTTAAAAACCCGCGTAAGTGATTTGCACCCTGAAACGAATGCAGTTCCATTCTACAATCATGAAGGAAGATACCAGCGGAATCGTTACAGGGGCAATGTAAGTATTTTCAACCAACCAAACATACATATTTATATGTATGTTATATTTTTTCGAAACAAATGAACTGAAATCAAATTTCTGTTGTTACAGGTGTTGCAGTGTTAGCTTTTTATTTGCAAACCATAAATAAAAGTGTTATTAGTCCGCGTTCTTTAGCCACGTTAGGGTCTCTCGCGAGTATTCATATCAAATTAGGGTGTTTGTATACAGTACTTAAAGTCAGTGCTTTACATGGGCTGGAGATGGAATGGAGGAGCACCGCGCAAGCAAATTGAAGACATCAACGGAGTGATCTCCTAACGTGAGGGATCTCCGCAACAAAGTAGTAAGTGTTTTTTGAATTACGGGTCGCGATCGCGTTGCGCTTGTAGATTTTGTGACTGGGGAAAATTAGTTAAATATAATTGCGCCTTGAAAATCCGAATCGTTGCGCTAATAACACCTTAGTTTTCAATATTGTGTGTATTATTTATTAGGCGGATTATCTAAGAGTGTCGTCGCTATTACTTTAGATTACACTTATTGAACATGTTTATATTGTACTAATATTGGCAAAATTAGCAGCTTTAAATTAAATTACTAATTAAGCTGAAATTTAAAGTGAAAAAATTAAGATTGAATACTTTCAATTTTAATTTTTGCACTTAATTTTTCAGCTTAATTTCATTTAATATTTTATCAACATATTTTTTATTTTCAATAGATTAATCTTTTCAGTCCTGGATTTTTAAATTTAAAAGTATGTTTATTTTAACATATATAAGTGTGAACCCACCTCTTAGCAATCTACATATCTAGATTTCCAACTTATTAGATTGCTAATTGATGTGGTGCCGCCAGATAGCGTTTAACTTTCCTCTTCGGGGATTAGTTGTACTATTTATGTTTTTTGTTAATTATTATAACGCTTATTCACACACAAAATACAAAAATACAAAAGATTCTAAAACTGCACATTTTAAAATATCTTGTTGGAATGAAATCTAGTGATTAAGAGCAAACATATGAAAGTAGACCAGCAATAGTTATGGTGGTAAATGCCACCGGCAGGGCCGAAAGGTTTAATTTATATCGACCTAACTTTATTATTTCAATTAAATTTTTACTAAATAATTAACTTATTTGACATAACTTTGATTTCAAATCATTCAGCTGCCTGCCAATCACACTTGTCTGTCATTTCACGACAAAAACATTTTCAAAATGTTCGGCCGTTAACTTGAAATCCGATGGTCTCCAAGTAGCCGGTTGCGTAGTCCTCGATTTGAGTTTTGTTCTTTCTCTCTTGATGTGGCTTCAACCTAAGGACTTCAGGTAGCTTATAAAGCTCAAACTCTTGGGTCTTCGTTTAGCCGATGATCTGTATTGAGACAAAAGCTCGTCGGTTACGTGGCTTGTGCTCATGCAGAGTGGTGATAATTTTTGAAGATGGCTGCTGTCGTGTAAAAGGTTTGTTGTACAAACCAAACCAATAACTCGGGAATCAGTTGATGCTTACGTGAGCTTTGACGACATTGAATGTTAATTTCATTGTGCATTCTTAGTAAACCAAACCAATAACTCGGTAATCAGTTGATGCTTACCTGATCTTTGAAGACATTGAATGTTAATTTTATTGTGCATTCTTAGTAAACCAAACCTATAACTCGGGAATCAGTCGATGCTTACGTGAGCTTTGACGACATTGAATGTTAATTTCATTGTGCATTCTTAGTAAACCAAACCAATAACTCGGTAATCAGTTGATGCTTACCTGATCTTGGAAGACATTGAATGTTAATTTTATTGTGCATTCTTAGTAAACCAAACCAATAACTCGCGAAACAGTTGATGCTTACGTGAGCTTTGACGACATTGGATGTTAATTTTATTGTGCATTCTTAGTAAACCAAACCAATAACTCGGTAATCATTTGATGCTTACCTGATCTTTGATGACATTGAATGTTAATTTTATTGTGCATTCTTAGTAAACCAAACCAATAACTCGCGAAACAGTTGATGCTTACGTGAGCTTTGACGACATTGGATGTTAATTTCATTGTACATTCTTAGTAAATCAAATCAATAACACTGGAAATAGTTAATGCTTTCATAAGCTTTGACGACGTTAGGTCAACAGTTAATGCTTACGTTAGCCTTGACGACAATAGAAAACTTTCCGTCATTCCAAACTGTACAATTCCTTTCTCAAGTTGCCTAAACACATCCTTTCCTGTCTAACCTATCCTTTCCTGCTCGTCGAATTAGTACCTTGACGTTGGTGAGCAGGCTTAATCACATGTACATTGAGAATTTCATCTTTTTAATTTTTAGTCAATATATTTTTGAATATAAAAATTCAATTATTTATAAAATATTTTTCAATCGACTTACTTTTGGCAAGATATCACTAAGGCACCTTACAGGATCAATATTACTGTTAATATTTTAGAATTATGACAGTATTACTGTACAATAATATGTTTAAAATGTTCACTATTCTAAAATATAGCGATGAGTAATACTTCATCGTGTAGGGTATAGTAATGATGTGATGAAGAGAATACTGATTTTATCCGGATAATTGATTACTTCATAAATATAAAAGGAGGTTTCAAGCAAATATTGACAGTACTAGGATTGACAGTATTATTGACCGTGTAAGGTGCCTTATTAATGAAGATTCTAGTTAGAAATAATCATGTTTAGTCTGATATCTATTGTAACAGCTTTTCTATTTATTGTAACAGATATGTGCTTTTAATAAGAGTAAAGTAGAAATAAAGTAAATTAATTGATGTGAAATATCCAACAGAGTAAATTATATACGTCATTAACAACGTATATAATTTACTCTGTTGGATATTTCACATCAATTAATTTACTTTATTTCTATTTTACTCTGTTTAATCAATTTCAATCTATTTATGAGAACATACGCCTTAGCTACACATTTAGAGTCTAATGTTACGTACTGCAAAGCTCTTAAACATATTTATAGATAACTAAACACTTAAAAAGTATCAATATCAATCTGTGTGTGTTAAAGTAACAATCTATTCTAGCTTAAATTCATTTGATATTTAGTTACAATTGTATGATCTAATATGCTACCAAGCGTTATCAAAATGCTAATAAATAAAGTGTAGCATCTTATTCAAACCGGCTCGAATTGTGCTGTAGGTGGTATAAGGGCCCATACTGTTTCCAGCATTGCCGTTGTGTTCACCATTCATTAAAAGAACATTTTATAGTGAATTCCAAAAATTTGTAGATCTTTCATTACACGACTATACAATTTAAACTATTGACAACGTATTGTATAATACTCTGCCAATAGTTTAAATTAAAGTTATTATGAATCATACAAATTGCAATCGAATATTTAAATAAAATAAATCGTTTATTTAGGAGTCTAGCTAAATAAACTCCAACGATTAATTTTATTTAAATATTCGATTGCAATTTGTATGATTTATATTAACTTTATTTTAAACTATTGACAGAGTATTATACAATACCACAAATACTCTTGATGTTGCTTGAACCCAAGGACGTTGCGTAGCTTTTAAAGCTCAAACTCTTGAGACTTCGTATAGCCGATCATTTGCATTTAGACAAAAGCTCGTCTGTTAGGCGGCTTGACTTGAATCTGAGGTGCTCATGCGGAGTAGTGATAATTGTTTGACGGTGCTTCTGTCGTGCAAAAGTTGCTATTGTGAGCATACAGTTTAAATTCTTGGTTGCATATTATATTACATTCAAATTGTAATCGAATATTTAAATTATATAGATCTTTTGAGTTTAGACTAGACTCAAACCACAGAGTTATTAGATATAATTTCGATTTCATGTACCAATAAACTAGACTTGATTTTCTTTAAATCTCAACTGATTTCTGAATGTACATGTGAAACCAAAACTAATTCCGCTCCATTCGATACCATTTAAACTTTTTGGAGCTGAAAATTGCAATATTTTTAAATATTTTTGCATGGATCGTTTCGGAGCAAACGGTAATTAATTCATACCAAATACTTTATTTCAATACCAATCAACTCACTTATTTGTTTTCAAATAACTACATTTCGCGAATTGCCTTTCACAATTTGTCAGAGGTGCTTTTATGTGAAGTTAAGGTAAATACTCTTTTCTTTTGTAGTCATAAATAAAAAAATATTCCGCCGGTCAAGAGAAAAGTTCAGAGTTGTTAAATCGCACCTTAACTTCACTGAAAAACTGTAAATGGTGATTTGCGAAAATTCGCTCCGATGGGGTTCGAACTCAGACTCTCCAATGCACAGTACGAGACTGACGACACCTCTAACCACTCGACCACTGAGCTGGGGTTCTAATTAAGGCGAGACGGACGACGCCTATAACCACTCAACCACTGACCTGGGTACAAATAAATATTTTACTCAGTTTTAATTTTATTTATGTTTTTATTAATTTAAATCAGTTCTATCCAATTTCTTTCGGGAACATAAAATACGATTTAAATCCTCTTTTGAAAAGAAATTACTAAAATTAAAAGCTTTATTTCTTTAACTTAATATACACAATTTATAAATAAATACACATAACAATAATAACAACTTCCACCTTGTTTCTGGAGTACAGCAGACCCAAATATCGTGTTCAAAGGGTCGCAATTCGTTTCAGTTGTCGGTTTGTTGCGAATAGCGACGCTTCAAAGTGCGTGTTCCACTACTAAAGTAATTATCATTGGCAGTCTTCTCAGGGTGCGGGGGATGTGTTATTTGCGCGAAATTACAGATCCTGTACGTGGGATTTCCTCCGCACGTACTTGTTGAAGTAGTCCGGTCGCCAGCACTTGCAGGAGCCCGGTATCAGGAACCAGTCGTAGTAGAGGCGCACTTGGAAGCAGCCCAAAGTGTCTACTCCGTCGCAGTGTGTCGGTTTTGGGGTGGTAGTTTGGTCCACGGGGGTTGCCTGAAGGCCGGCGCGTTTGTGCAAGTACTGCTGGTAGTTCTAGAAGGGGTACAATATTAGATCTTCTTGTTAATTTAATTTTGATGACTTAAAATAGTACGCCAATAATTGAATCGGTTCATTTCAATTAAAACAATTGGCCACCAATAATATTGATCATATGAATACACTGATTTCAAAAATATTGAATTTCATACATAATTCCAACTTAAGGTCGTTTTAGACAAGACAATTTCTTAGCTCAAAAGTTGTTGAAGAAATGAATTCATATATCCTCCTCCCATACAATTTGTCCTTGACAAATAGAACGTGTTATATTTTTCCATTCGATCTTCCATCCAATTCAATATTTCAAATAATTTGCTGTATGATGCGAGACAATTTAGATTGTCTCGCATCTTGACTAATTTTTGAATCAAGAAATTGTCTTGTCTAAAACGACTTTAACAAATTAAAATTTTGAAGAAGGGAAGCTATCTATACATTCTACAAGCTTTCGCCTAGGTACTCATTAATATGCTGTTCTTAGATCCACAAATACCGCATACATCCTCCCATTTGGACTCCACTACTTCATCCACCATTCTCACTAGCATGAAAATCCACCAACCAATCTCATGATTTTCTTCTGATAGTGTCGACAAATTTTCCATTATCGATCTCAGAGCTTTTTTTAAATAAAACCTATTTCTATTTAAATTTTAAACTATACCTGAAAATCTTGCACAGAAGGTGGTTGTGACGCAGCAACAGGGCTCCTAGGTGGATTATTGGTCTCTGGATTGGTCAAAACGGTGTCCGGATAGTATATTTCAGCCACCAATAAACTAGACCAACGTGGCGAAGACAAACAACCACCATCCAAATAATGGCATCTTGATTGCAAGCATCTTGAATAGATAAATTGGTCAGGGCATTAAGGGTAAATAAACAAGAAGTAGGCTAGTAGCTCTTGGTCAAGGTGTTCATAGTCAAGGTACTCTTGGTCAAGGTGTTCATGGTCAAGGTGTTCTTGGTCAAGGTATTTTTGGTCAAGGTGTCATTGTTCAGGTCGTCACCACGAGATTTTATTACATGAGTAAAGCCCCTAACCAGAACCTGAGACTGGCTATATAAAAATTATAAATTTAGTCAAGGTGAAGGTTTAACCTATGGAGATGTTCACTTGAGTATGCACCCAGTCAATATGCTCTTGGTCAAGGTGCTCTGGGTCAATGTGCTTTTGGTCAAGGTATCATTGACCAGGTCGTCAGAATGTGGCTTTTTATGTTAGTAAATTCCTTCTCAAGGACCTATTATGCCTCATACAACATTCATGTAATACTTGCCGGGTTAACTCTTTATAGAAAAGTCTCCCGGCTAGCATTGCATTCGAACCTCAGACGTTCCGTATGCAATGGCTTCAGACCGTCGCCTTAGACCGCCTCTTGTTCATATTAGATTATATTATTTTTTATTTTATCTTCTTACTTTGTAACTTCCACTGTTTGTGTAAAGTATCCTTCATAAGGGATCTGCACGACGTATCTCCAAATGCCTTGATAGTTCTTTGCGAAAACTGGTGTGGCGTACTCGACCTTTGCAGGGCACGGTGTTGGTGGGCCTTCATATCTTGGGGTGTTAGTGTTAGGTGTATCGTCGCGTCTTTCTAGTGGTAGATGGACTGTCTTGACTTTGGCCTGCGATTCGCCGTTAATGGCTTTGTAGAGCATGCAGAAAACTCCACCTTGGTCGCAGAACTTGCGACCCGTACGTTCGGTTGGAATTTCTTCGGGCTCTTTGTTTTCTTCCTTTTTGGCAGCTTCTGGTATTTCTCTTTTGGTACGGTCGTTGGATTGAAATGGACTAATTCTATCAAGAGAAAAATTGATTTATTGTACTGAATGTTACTTTAGATGTTAGCCTATCGTTGTATATAAAAACTGAATCGAATTCCTTCATTATTAAGATCTTCTAAGTTTTAGTGTTGATTGTTGTTGTAGTTTTATATATTATACTTCAATCACCGTTGATTGAGCTTAAAATTTAGCTAACATTTCCAAATATAATAATACCTACAACCAAATTGTAGGTATTATTATATTTGGAAATGTATGAATCTTGGAATGACGTCTGTTTAATGTTTTTCTGCATATACAGGGTGTAAAATTACTCACGTGTTTTGAGATACCAAATCGTCCTGAAGCTGAGCAACTTTTGGCAAAGTTTCATCAGCTTTAAGTATAGGAAGGGTCCTGCTTAAGTATTTCAAGGTCATGTTTCGTATCAACTCACTAAAATAAAATGGAAATATAAATATAACAATTTAGAGTGAGAGAAATGTCACTGCAGTACGGCTATCTGAGTGAATAATCACCAGATTTATGAAATATTAATTAATGTAAGCTCAAAAATGTACACTCGAGTGGGACTCGAACTCATGTCGTATAACGGCCGCGATAGCTGGAGACGTGGGTTCGAGTGTGAATTTTTAAGCTTATATTGTAAATAATTCCAACTTTCAAAATTATCATATAGTGGAAATGAGAGTCGCTGTATAACATTGTGAAGAATAATACTAACCTCTCGAAACTTAAATTTATAATATAAATAAATTCACTAAGTTATTTAGGGCCGGTTTTACAATTGACATTTAACCGGAGAATAACGGGAATGAGGGTGGATATTTGGCGAAGCCAGGCAGGCATTCTTTGGATGAAGATAAAAATCGCTGAACGCTAGGGGGATCTTCCCCCTGTTGCGTTCTGGGATGGAGGTTGGTGTCTCGCCGGCTGGTATTTCTCCACGCCATAAATCGCATTTTTTTTAATTGAAATACGAAAACATTCATATAAATCATATACAATATAATAAGGAGAATAAGGCTATTCGTGAAATAATTGTGAGATAATGACGCCAATTATTCCACAGATAGCCATATTCTCCAGATAAATGTCAATTATAGAATCGGCCCTTAATGATTTTAATTGAAGTTTAGATTTTTTTGGAAGTTTATGCAGTGTAGTCCAACTGTTGTAATTTATACTTACAATGGGTATGGTGCCCCTAGCACATTTTGCCCCATCGGGTTCCTGGGCACGGTTCCCTTATTTAAATCGCCACATAAATTAAAGGGTGTCACGTGTGGTGACTTATCATCGTCCTCTTTGCAATCCACTGGTGCATGCGTATAGGGCGGTGGTCGTACTCTTGGAGGTTCCGCATTTGGCGACTGTATAAATGCGTAGTAACCTTCTGGTGTCTCCTCTGTTTTTGTATCATTAGTCTGGCTAGTTTGTGCTCTTGTTGTAACCAATACAGTCACTAGTACTAACTATAACACAAAATCAAAATCAAATATCAATAGTGTTTTTAGATCTATTGATAATAGTGTCTGTAGCTATGCTACCCTCCAGCCAACTATCCAGAACTATCCAGAACTAGATCTATTGAAATATATAACTAGATTACGTATAATCTATAGCAGGGGTTCTCAAAGGTTATACCACTTAAATGGACGCCTTTCTTAAGAAAGGTATAAGAGGTGTACGTCTTATACCTTGCATGCATTTTCATATTTATACTATACACATTAAATCATTTACATTGGTACCGAATTCTGAGTTTGCACTAGTGCATTTCCCGCACCCAAATCATTGCGGGAAATAACTTGTCTTAGGACATGATTACACAATAGTAATTTTTGTACTAATGTCCTACAACAAGTCATTTTCCGCATTGATTTGGGTGCGGGAAAATACTACTTTCCGCACTAGTGCGAAAAGCCAATTTAATTTTTTTAAATCCAAATTATTTGAAAATATGGCAAGTACATAAAGTATGAGATAACTCGTAGTTAGCTTCCTAGGCAATAAAGCAGATTATTATATAATAAATATTATAAAAAATAAATAATATAAAAAATAAATAATATAAAAAATAAATAATAAAATTAATATAATAAATGTATAAATTAATATCGCTCTATTATTATGAATCAAATTTTAATCGCGTGAGATTTAAAAAATATTATATTTTCCATACAGTGTTAGTTGTGTGGAAAAACTGTTGATAAATAAAATCCTCTGGTAATAAATGTGTTTTTTAGGGGAACACTATTAAAACTCCTTTTCGTATTATATCGATATTTCGCTGATATAATTCAGTATCTTTAGGGTAATTCTATACTCTTTCTTCTAAATGTGTTTATTAGTTTAATAGTAGTTTTATCCGTTATTTTATTTCATGAAATACGTTTCTATTATGCAATGGAATATTGCCTCCTCGTTTCAGGATATTATGCAAAACCCAGAAGCGAGCACATAATAGTCTATTGAATAAGTTCTTGGCTGTCCCTCTCACAATTGCATGCAACAGATTAGTTCATCTCGTTATATTATTGGGCAATTTACTTAATTCTAATTCTAATTGGATAGCGTAATTTAAAGTGATGTTTTTAATGGCTTCGTATTATCGTGAGGTTGGGATATTACATAAACAATATTTGATTTTAGCTTTTTTTTTTATGAAAAAAAAAATTAATGAATACGTTACGATGCAGTTTGTCCTTGATCGCGACTTTCGAGCTAATAAATGATTTAATTATTATTAAATCAAACTTCGTATAAAATAAAATTTTCATATTTTGTTTTCGGATGATACGTTTAATGCACATTGCGTGCAATATCGAGGTTAAGAACGTTCGCATTTCGGTCTCTTGTGTGTCAGTCAGTCAGTCAGGAAATGATGTAATTAGGGCCGGCCCGAATACGGGATTTCGCGTACCGTTTAGCCACCGCATTAACATTGCCGCGATGTGCAAATGATGTTATTTTCGATCGGTCGGGCGGCGACAATTCGAGCAGGAAATGCGGAAAAGACAACCGTTAGCAGTACCGTCCGCTGGCGGAAAGGTGTCGACAATGGGGCCTGGCAGTCACTTTCCGCCACGGAACGCGCACTCTTCCGGAAGAATATTAATCAGTGTGTGAAAAAAAATATATTAATGGTGCTGATTGCTTTCGTTACGCACGGCGTGTTAAAAGAACGCGATGGCGGAAGAGAGCTGCGGTTTTATCGAAACTAATATTTTATTCATTTTAATAGTCTTCATTATACGCTCGTTGAATAATATACAATATTCAATTTTAACGAGAAATACTACATATATACTGTCGACTTTGTTCGACACCCAATTTCTGTTCTCTTCTGTTGTCCCATTGCCCTTCTTGAGGGTCTCTAGCACTCATCGCTTTTGTTGTACTGTAATCTTGGCCTGCCTCTCCTTTTCCACTGTGTTGGGACTGATTCCATAGCATTTCTAGGTATTGGAGTTTCACTCGTCGTTTCGATATGACCATACCAGATCAGTTATCAGTTGCTTTGTTTCCACATCGGTGTATACTGTTCCTTCGATTCCCATTTGTTTATGCATTTCATCGATTCCCATTTGTTTAGGTATTTCTTCGATTCCCATTTGTTTACGTATTTCTTTGATTCCCATTTGTTTAGGTATTTCTTCGATTCCCATTTGTTTACGTATTTCTTTGATTCCCATTTGTTTATGTATTTCTTCGATTTCCATTTGTTTACGTATTTTTTAGATTCCCATTTGTTTAGGTATTTCTTCGATTCCCATTTGTTTACGTATTTCTTTGATTCCCATTTGTTTAGGTATTTCTTCGATTCCCATTTGTTTACGTATTTCTTTGATTCCCATTTGTTTAGTTATTTCTTCGATTCCCATTTGTTTACGTATTTCTTTGATTCCCATTTGTCGTGAAAACTCTCACTGATCTTAAACGCATTCATCTCCACTGCCTCCAACCTTCTCTGTTACTCGTCATGTCTCTGCGCCGTATAGTAAACTCGACTTGATCTGAGTGTTATAGATGTACCTTTTTTTCTATTTCCGCACTCAAGAATATTCCATTTATGCATACAATTACTCTTTTTGCCTGGGTGATTCGTAAAGTTATTTCTTCATTGGCAGAACGAGAAATAATCAATATCTTTAAACATTCCCAACACCCAGCTCAGTGGCACTAGGCCACTAGGGTCTCCAACTTACTTTTCAATCTCCCTCCCATAAAGAAACGCATACCCCTACAACCCCACGCGGATATTTATTTATTGCAACGCCCATATATGCCGCCCCCTATATACAACCCAACAAACACCAGATACCATGATGACATCATCAAACACACCTTACACGTACACTCTATGCAACCATACATACATTTGGTTCCCAGCCATAATTAAATATCATCCGTACGGTGGGCATTTCATCCTTATAATATAAAAAACGAGGACAATCTTTTGAAGCCGACCGACCTGTCAGTTATGACTTTTTTATTTTTTATTATTTAGTATATAGTTATTATATTATATAGCATGTAATATCTTGTTGTTGTCCTGTAATTGGAATTTTATTATTCTGTTGGGCAATAAATACATTTATTTATTTATTTATGAATGTACTGTCAGTGCCAAAGTGGGGGTCGCGGGTTCGAATCCCATCCTGGGCGGTATTTTATATGTAATTTTATTCAATATTTACTCTATTTACTCTATTAAGTGATTTTTAATGAATAGCAAAATTTGAGTTAAGGATTTGTTTTTTTACATATTTAAAATTAAATTATTCAACATGTACAATGAGCCGCCTCCCCGCCCCTTGATTCGTCTGTGTGCGGCAGTAATATATGAATATTGTAAATACAATATAAAGTAATACAATAAGTATTTACCTCATAAACGTAAATAAACTTTCCTGACTAATGGCCTTTTAAAGAATCTTCGTTTGGTTATAAGGAGGTTTATGTCCTAATTAAGTGAGACAGAGAAATCATTGTTGTTACACTTATTAGGAAGAAGTTTGACCACTTTTTCTTATTTACTTGTAAATACAGTTTTCTAATCGTAATCCAAGCTACTCCTAAAGAATACATTTCGGCATATATTGTCGGTTTTGAAGAAGACAAGTCACAACTCAAAGAAATTCGATTTCGAATTTTGTCATGTTTTGTCATGTTTTGTCATGTTCTAACTTGAAATATTGTATATTTTTTTGTCGTAAGTTTTCCTGTGCATAATATGCTTTCAACGAGACAATATTTTACAGGCAAGACGCAAATGCAAATCACCAATAAAACTTGACGTAGCATATAAAAAGAAGATTATTACAAGTAATTTATAAATTTTCATAATAATATTAAGGGGCAGTGTAGAAATGTCAGTATTATTTTTCCACAAAAAGTGACAATAAGCCTTGCTTCTTCTCAGATATTCCTGAGAAGGCTTATTGTCACTTTTTTTAGAAAATAAAATACTGGCATTTCTACAATACCTCTTAAGATTATTATGAAAATTTATAAATAAATAATAATAAATTTTATTTAATAATTAAGAATTTTTTTTTTAATTAAGAAAAGTGAATACATTGTACAATAATAAAACAGTATTTTACAACTATTTTAATCTGCTCAATCCCCTATTTTTTTAAACTCCTGACCTTTCTTTTTTTGAGTTGTAACTTGTTTTACCATAAACTTAATTTTTAAACTCCTGACCTTTCTTATTTTGAGTTGTAACTCGTTTTACCATAATCTTATTTTTTAAACTATATTTGAAACTTGATTATTTTCAAAATGAGGCATTACTAGTTTATTTTGATTTAGTAATAATAAATGATGATATAATTATGTTTGGCACTTATTTAGCTTCAAAATTAACCTTTTTTATTTTGAGTTGTAACTCGTTTTACCATAAACTTAATTTTTAAACTCCTGACCTTTCTTATTTTGAGGTGTAACTCGATTTACCATAAACTTACTTTTTAAACTCCTGACCTTTGTTATTTTGTTGAATTGAATTTATTAGAATTGCACTAAAACGTTGGTTGAGCAGTGTAATAAATGAAGAATAATTTAACTTTTTTACTATAACACCTTTCATTCTGTAAATTTTAACTTTTTTTATACGTTTGTTTTAACGTCTCTTCTCGTGATACTATAAAAATCTGAGTGTAAATTGATTTTGCAAGAACTAATTTGTGTGACTGCGACATTACACGACAGTCACATTTTAACACAATACGCTGCCTTATACAATCAGGACAATGCTGTCAGATCCTATAGTATTTTTACCTTGAAATAAGGCATGTTTTAATACGGACAACATTGTACTAGTATATAAATTGAAAATTAATTCTACCAAGCGTACTCTTGGTGAGTTTATGGTGACATCAAATAATAGATAATAATTAAGGAGTTAATTTCCGAGCAATAATCCCTTAATATTATTTATTGTGACAAAATAAGTAAAAGGAACTGAATTGTGAGTATAAATATTCTTATTTTGGGAGCATTCATAATACAAAATACCATGTGGTATGTATATGTAAATGTTATGTATCACAATAAATATTTTTATTCATAATTCATAATTTATTGGTGCTAAACAATTTTGTTTACATAAGTCACATTTAAATAATAAAAAATTACACACATATATATATATATATATATATATATATATATATATATATAAATATATATATATATATATATATATATATATATATGTATATATATATATATATATATATATATATATATATAAATTTGTAAATTTTTATTATTTAAATGTGACTTGTGTAAATAACAATTGTTTAGCATCAATAAATTATGAATTATAAATACAAATATTAAACCCAAAAGGGACTAATAAAGAAATATCTACAGATTCCACTTGTATTGATAAATTTCAATCACCTATCAATTAATGTGATAAAATCTAATACTAAGCCCAATAAAGATTGATTTCTCTATCTCTCGCAAATACTAAATAAAATGTACTTACAATTATAAACCGTAGACACTGCATTATACAACCTGAACAAATTTTCTGAATCTCACAATTTCTCCACGAGCCAAACCGTAGGTGTCTTGTTGGAACACTGGCGTGCGGATGCGTTAGCTCGGACGCGACTAGCCCGACGATGATGATGATGGTGAGCTGGTTAACGGTACCCGCATATCTTCGCCGGTGTGTAATCTACCGCGACTATAAGTTTATAGGCCGCGCCGCAGTCACTATTTGACGAAAATTGTCGAACCAGATATCGCCGTTACTTTACATCGGATGGAAATTTGAATGAATCGGCTATAAAAGTCGGTACTGTTATAACAATACGGCTAGCACGTTATGCTAATTACGCTTCATCTTCAAACAGTTGTTTGCTTGTAATGCTAATAGGACGCTAACCGGAATTGCTATTGTAACAGTGAGCTGATGACCGCGAATGATTATTTTTGCCTGTTATTGAGTGTTTATTGATTTAATTAAATACTATATATTTATATTTTATATAAATGGTCTGGGCCCGGTACGCCTCATATTAAATATGCCACTTGTAATACTTACCACCTGTAAAAAGTTGTACTACACAGCCCAGTTTTTTTAAAACTTTAATTAATTTAAAAGATTAATAAAACGATTTTTTACTGAAACATAAGAAATCTATGAGTAGAAGGCAGGGCTGGATCATAGACAAATGTCTAGGACCCACTTTTCTAAGGGGGCCAATCGCACTATCAACGAAAACAGTGTAATGCAGTTCAAGTCGTTCTCAATTCATCACAACTAAATACTAAGTAAAACCCAACATTTTTAATATACATATTATATTGTCGGCAAAAAGTAACATACCATGAAATGGCTTTAATAATATTACATTCCTATTATAATAAAAATTTTCTAGCAATAACAATCTACTAGATACACCATTAACAATCTTATTCTCTGTGTTTTTTTTTTTATTATTTATTATATCTCATGTATGAATGATTTTACAAAAAGGGAGAAACAAAAAACGCACCTCAATGCTGGTAGAGCGATCATGTTATATTTTACAAAATGAAAATATTTTAAATACACTTTTTACAGATATGTTAAGTCAACTAGGTTTTATATAAAGCGCATCCTACTACCAGCCCGTCTCTACCAACAATGAACAACAATAAAAAAATTCGCGTTCACAATAAAAAAGAGCTACAAAAGGTTTTTTGTTTTATATTACAATCACAAAAAAATCTGCTGCAACGCGGGTTTGGGTGTGTGGGGTGGCTTTTAATTTAGGGGGGGGAGGATATTTTATGTTTGTATGTTTTGCGCTCCCTCTAAAGTCATCTGGTATAATCACTCGTTTCTATAATTAGTATTTTAAAGATATGATCGGACTAATCCGCAAGGTAAATTTAAAACAATATGTTTACGAGAGATAGGAGGAAAATTGGCTACCAACAATTCTTTCAAATGATAAAACTCTTACGTAAACTATCCTTTAAAAATATCAACAACTTTTTTTATATTTTAAATGTACTTTTGTTTTATAATCAATATTTAACAATCGGATTGAGTATAGAAGATTTTAAGTAAACTATTCTAGCGCGCTAGAAAGTGTTTTTAATTAAATTTTTATTTATATAGAAGGTATCTTTTTTGTTTGTTTTTTTTTTTAATTATTATTAACAATACGAAACTGAAATTGTTTTTTTATTTTTTTCTCTTGATATGCCTACTCTACTGGACTAGTCGCATGTACAGTGACCATCAAAACTAATGCACTTTTCAACAATATTTTATATATTTATTTATTTTTAATTTATGATAAAATAAGCGAGATTATGCTTTTTAGTATTCATGTTTTTTTTTTGGGGGAAGGGGGGTTGGATATAAGTAATATTTGCATTTGCATTAATTTTGCTCACTTGTGCTTATTCACACGCCTTTGCTCTCACACGTTTTTTTGTTTGTTTTTCATACGAATGTAATAGAATGTTCCTAAATGCGCATTTGGGTGAAAATGGGGTATGAAAGCTTGTGTAAAATTGTGACTTTTATTTGGGATGGTGGTTGCTGGTCGATGTTTAATCATTTTTGACACGATTTATAAAATTTTGAATTTTTCAAACTTTAAGATTTTAATTTTAATAATTACTAAACAATTAACAAAAAAGACTTACTAATCTATGTATTATTTTACATAAAGAGAAGATCCTTTTCGTTTCAAAATTATATTTTTGTGTGTCATCGGGTGAACCTAGAACTACCGAGAATACAGACTTCGTGTTCTTGAATTTTTAACCATATTATAATATAATTATAGTCATAATCATATAATTATAGTTATAATCATATAATTATAATCATAATCGTATAATTATAATCATATCATAATCATATCATAATCATATCATAATCATATCATAATCATATCATAATCATATCATAATCATATCATAATCATATCATAATCATATCATAATCATATCATAATCATATCATAATCATATCATAATCATATCATAATCATATCATAATCATATCATAATCATATCATAATCATATCATAATCATATCATAATCATATCATAATCATATCATAATCATATCATAATCATATCATAATCATATCATAATCATATCATAATCATATCATAATCATATCATAATCATATCATAATCATATCATAATCATATCATAATCATATCATAATCATATCATAATCATATCATAATCATATCATAATCATATCATAATCATATCATAATCATATCATAATCATATCATAATCATATCATAATCATATCATAATCATATCATAATCATATCATAATCATATCATAATCATATCATAATCATATCATAATCATATCATAATCATATCATAATCATATCATAATCATATCATAATCATATCATAATCATATCATAATCATATCATAATCATATCATAATCATATCATAATCATATCATAATCATATCATAATCATATCATAATCATATCATAATCATATCATAATCATATCATAATCATATCATAATCATATCATAATCATATCATAATCATATCATAATCATATCATAATCATATCATAATCATATCATAATCATATCATAATCATATCATAATCATATCATAATCATATCATAATCATATCATAATCATATCATAATCATATCATAATCATATCATAATCATATCATAATCATATCATAATCATATCATAATCATATCATAATCATATCATAATCATATCATAATCATATCATAATCATATCATATCATAAAATCATAATCATAAAATCATAATCATAAAATCATAATCATAAAATCATAATCATAAAATCATAATCATAAAATCATAATCATAAAATCATAATCATAAAATCATAATCATAAAATCATAATCATAAAATCATAATCATAATCATAAAATCATAATCATAAAATCATAATCATAAAATCATAATCATAATCATAAAATCATAATCATAAAATCATAATCATAAAATCATAATCATAAAATCATAATCATAAAATCATAATCATAAAATCATAATCATAAAATCATAATCATAAAATCATAATCATAAAATCATAATCATAAAATCATAATCATAAAATCATAATCATAATCATAATCATAATCATAATCATAATCATAATCATAATCATAATCATAATCATAATCATAATCATAATCATAATCATAATCATAATCATAATCATAATCATAATCATAATCATAATCATAATCATAATCATAATCATAATCATAATCATAATCATAATCATAATCATAATCATAATCATAATCATAATCATAATCATAATCATAATCATAATCATAATCATAATCATAATCATAATCATAATCATAATCATAATCATAATCATAATCATAATCATAATCATAATCATAATCATAATCATAATCATAATCATAATCATAATCATAATCATAATCATAATCATAATCATAATCATAATCATAATCATAATCATAATCATAATCATTATCATTATCATTATCATTATCATTATCATTATCATTATCATTATCATTATCATTATCATTATCATTATCATTATCATTATCATTATCATTATCATTATCATTATCATTATCATTATCATTATCATTATCATTATCATTATCATTATCATTATCATTATCATTATCATTATCATTATCATTATCATTATCATTATCATTATCATTATCATTATCATTATCATTATCATTATCATTATCATTATCATTATCATTATCATTATCATTATCATTATCATTATCATTATCATTATCATTATCATTATCATTATCATAATCATAATCATAATCATAATCATAATCATAATCATAATCATAATCATAATCATAATCATAATCATAATCATAATCATAATCATAATCATAATCATAATCATAATCATAATCATAATCATAATCATAATCATAATCATAATCATAATCATAATCATATAATTATACTCATATAATTATACTCATATAATTATACTCATATAATTATACTCATATAATTATAATCATATAATTATAATCATATAATTATAATCATATAATTATAATCATATAATTATAATCATATAATTATAATCATATAATTATAATCATATAATTATAATCATATAATTATAATCATATAATTATAATCATATAATTATAATCATATAATTATAATCATATAATTATAATCATATAATTATAATCATATAATTATAATCATATAATTATAATCATATAATTATAATCATATAATTATAATCATATAATCATAATCATAATCATAATCATAATCATAATCATAATCATAATCATAATCATAATCATAATCATAATCATAATCATAATCATAATCATAATCATAATCATAATCATAATCATAATCATAATCATAATCATAATCATAATCATAATCATAATCATAATCATAATCATAATCATAATCATAATCATAATCATAATCATAATCATAATCATAATCATAATCATAATCATAATCATAATCATAATCATAATCATAATCATAATCATAATCATAATCATAATCATAATCATAATCATAATCATAATCATAATCATAATCTTAATCATAATCTTAATCTTAATCATAATCATAATCATAATCATAATCATATAATTATAATCATATAATTATAATCATAATAATATAATTATAATCTATAATTATATATATAAAATACATATAAATTGATTCAGTAAAAGTTTTCTTGCGTTTCAATTTAGTTTTGTTTCGTTCTCGTTTAGCAATATTCTGGATTCTCAGTTTCTCAAGTTCCCGAGAAGATTTTTATTTTCATGCTGTAGTTAAGCTGGAATAGATTCGTCCAATTCGGCTTTTATAAATCGCGTCAGCATACATAAAATCTGCTTAGTGAAGATGGAACTAAGCCGGTAGTAAAACCGTGGATATACGTGTCGTGTGTGTTTGAAAATCGCTTTCTGAATGGAAGTGTAATCTCCGTTCGTTTCGGAAAATCGATTGCGCGGGCATTTGCGTTCGCGTGGTGCGCGCTTCAATTTTGAATTGAAACTAACTTGGTTTTTAATATAGTATTATTTTGTTGGATAGAATATTATTTAATAGACTGTTTTTTAATATACTATTGTGTAATAGAAATTTGTTCTTCAGTTAGGCGGATGACTAGCAATAGTCATTTTGGGACCATCCTTGTCATATATAAATATAGTGAATAAAGAAAATACGTTAGTAACACCCACATTTACACGCGACATTACGGAAAACCGTCTTGAAAGTTACAAAAAAAAATACAAAGAGCAAAACGCTTTTGTGAAACGCGCACAACACACAAACGCACGCCTCGTTTGATCTCGATGGGAAAGAAATGCATGCTGAAAATATACGTTGCACTTGAAACCTACAACAGCTAGTTATTTCTATTTCCATTGCTGATTATTTATGGTAGTTATCTCCGCATGCGATCGTTAGTTTTAATTTTTGTTTGAAACGCACGTATTTTGATAATTACACTGGATAATTTATTTGTTTTCCAACAACAACTGTAACTAGAAACAGTAGACAGGGTTTATAGAATATACAATAAAATGACTTTCAGATATTTTAAACCATTTTTTTTCGAACAAATTCTGGCAGAACTGTTAATGGTTA
Source organism: Lordithon lunulatus (assembly GCA_963942505.1). Classification (NCBI taxonomy): domain Eukaryota; kingdom Metazoa; phylum Arthropoda; class Insecta; order Coleoptera; family Staphylinidae; genus Lordithon; species Lordithon lunulatus. The sequence goes on from OZ012668.1 coordinate 2,578,296, forward strand.
CTGTATTAGTTACAATTCTATAAATGGTTATCGCCTTTATTTATTTGTTTTCGAACAACAACTGTAACTAGAAACAGTATACAGGGTTATAGAAAATACAATAAAATGGCTTTCAAACATTTCAAACCAATTTTTTTCGAACAAATTCTGGCAGAACTGTTAATAGTTACTGTATTTGTTACAATTTTGTAACTGGTTATCGACTTTCGGGTCCTTCTGCCGTGTGTTAGTGTAGGAGTGTGTAAGTGCTACTTCAGAAAATCGAGTTTTCTAAAGTGTCGTTAATTGTATCTCAACGACAATTGGTGTTATATGTTACATCTGACAGCTGTGAGAGTGATCTTGCCTATGTTAAATCATTAACGTTCCGTTGTATAAAGCAGATAACTAGGGATTTCCAATTGTTCATTTTAACGTCACTTTTGACAACTTTGACCCTTATTGCGATGTTGCCAGATGTCAACAGAGGAACATGAAGCTATGAAATGCAAAGTGAACACAAATTTATGAAACGTCTATCAGATATTTACATATATACACGAATTACAATTAACTCGCCTTTATACAAACTAGCCTAAAGGTCGTTTTAAACAAGACAATTTCTAGACTCAAAAATTAGTCAAGATGCGACACAATCTAAATTGTCTCGTATCATACATCAAATTATTAGAAATATTGAATTGGATCGTAGATCAAATGGAAAAATATAGCTTCATTTGTCTATGTTTATATATGGCAACGTCGCAGTATGTGTCAAAGTTGTCTATCTCTGCGTCTATATATCTGTCTCCTGCTGTCTCTATTTTTATCTATATGTATTTCTCTTTTTTTATCTTTTTAAAATATCACATTAAATTTGTACGATCAACTAATTAAACAAAATCGATTATGTATTATCAATTAATCACTTAAAACGAAATTGAATTGCACTGCTCAATTAGTTCGACCCTAATATTCATGAATAATGAACGGGAATTGATTTCGAATAAACGACACCTGTAGCAATAAACTAAGTATACGGCAAAACAATTGAATAGGTATGAAACGGTTGGCTATACAAATATATAACGGGCGTTATTGATTCAGCACACATACACGCACGAGTCTCATTGAAAGTGAGTAAATATTTTATTGTGTGCCGGTTATTATTATTACTATTATTATATTATTGTACCAATAATGGCCTAGATGTTTGTTATAAAATGAGATGTGTAATTTTGATATTATTAATATTTTTTGTTGGGCTGAACAATAGTTTACGTTATTTCTATGAAATATCATTGTTTTTACTAGATATAAAATTGTATTGCTTTAAATATTTCATTTATGACAATCGTAACAATTTACTAAACGGTTCTTTAAAGCCCATATTCCTGCTCCCTGATTATTCCTCAGTGTTCTTGCGTCAACCAATTAGAGAATGAACACACACATTCTCACTACTTCTCAGGGGTGCAATTTTCGAACGTATTCATTCCAACTGTCGCAAAATACGAACAATTCACGATGTGAGTTCGTAAAATGATGAAATTTCAGTGTGTGTCGATTCCTGACACCACTCGTTCAGAATGTCTGTGTTCATTTAACTATCAAACTCGCTCCATAAAATACGAACAATTCACGGTTTGAATTCCATCATTGAACGAATTCAATGATGGAATTTTGGTGAATTAGTATTTTTTTAAGGCTAGTAAACCGAAATTCCATCATTTTACGAGCTCACGTCGTGAATTGTTCGTATTTTGCGATAGTTGGAACGAATACGTTCGAAAATTGCACCCATGAGAAGAAGTGAGAACAAACCAGGTTCTCAGATTGCCTGACGCAGTAAAGCCTTGGTTTCCTAGGAAGTGGTGTCGACAAAAGCGGCCTTAAATTGATGTCACACATTTTTTTTACGTATATTTAAATACATCTGGTAATCTAGAGAACGGTTTACTTTAAAGTATTGGGAAAATGTCATGAATTACACTGGAATCTGGTGAGTTATTCACGCCCGGTTTCTCCAACGAATCTTAAAGCTCGTCTCATATAAGCTCGTCTTATATAAGCTCGTCTTATATAAGCTCGTCTTATATAAGCTCGTCTTATATAAGCTCGTCTTATATAAGCTCGTCTTATATAAGCTCGTCTTATATAAGCTCGTCTTATATAAACTCGTCTTATATATAACCACGTCTTAAATTTTTATTCTGTTGCTGGTGAAAGATCTACATATGTTTGGTAACATATGTAGATCTTACTTAGTTTTACAATGTAAGACCGTCTTATCGTTTTAAGATCCGATTTTTTTTTGGTGCAACGCTTTAAGACCGTCTTATTATTAAGATTCGTTGGAGAAACCGGGCGAGAATTACATGTACTTAAAACGTATCTTGTAACATGTAAATGACGTCAAAAACGGCCGTTTTTATCGACACCGCTTGCTAGGAAACCAGGACTTAACAGAAACGCAATGAGAGGAGGAAATGTTTTAAATTAATTAAATATGTTTATCTGTCGTGTGTTGTGTAAGAGTATGTAATTCTTACGCCTTGAAACTGCTGAAAAATCCTCCTGGAGTTAAACTAATTTCAGTATGATTGTAATTATCAAAATACGTCGTTAAAATTCTTTGTAAACATCGATTTGTCACGAAACACGGTGTAAATTAATATTTTTAACAACGTGTGTAGTACCGTTTTTATATATAACACGGGGAAAATGATAATATTTTGCTCTAAATCCCTGCTCGTATGTTACTCATGAAAATATGTGATGATTTAAAAAAAAGAACCCTACAAATTATCAGCTTTGTTTTTCTAGGTCATATCACATCTGAGTGAAACACAATTAGGCACTTTTCGCAAACTTCACTGTAGTTCAAAGTGCCTGGACAATATATTTTATATATATTTTCTGTATGCTTAATGTTATATACACATGCTCTCTACACATTTAAGCGAGCGACGGTTTGCAGAATTATAAACAGCATGAGAATAATTATTAGTATAAACATTATTTTCAAAGCGAAAATATTAAAAAATTAACTTATTGGATGCATTTGAGGCTGTTTATATTTATTTAGTTATAAATATAAAAATAGCAATGCATATTAGGGTGGGTACAAAAATGACTATTTTTTTATTCACTTCCGATACTGAAAAATTGGTTACTAGACACCTCTAGAAAATTCTCTTCAAAAAAGAGCTCTTAATATTAATAGGAATGTCCTCTTCGTCACAGATTTTTATTTTTACGTCAGTCCCAAATGAAAAAAATTATATCTCGCCATTTGACTGGAACTGCACCTTATTTCCCATATATCTATTTTCTATTATTCTATTTAATATTATTCTATTATTTTCGTTGTTACTGTAAACATGTGTTAACATGGTTTTTATATGTATAGAATTATATATTTCAAGTCATTATTACTATTATTTATTGAACATATAGTAATAGTAATATTAATCGGAAGGTCCTCCCATCACAGTTTTTCATTTTTATGTCAGTCCGAATGAAAAAAATCATATCTCGCTATTCATTGAACATATAGCATTTCTCGACACATGTTCTCATAGGAAATTTAACGCTCTACCATCTCGCCATTCACTGAATATACAGCAATCTCGACACACATTTTCTTGTAGTGTAGTATGATTGTAATTATCAAAATACGTCGTTAAAATTCTTCGTAAACGTCGATTTATCACGAAACACGGTGTAAATTAATATTTATAACAACGTGTGTAGTACCGTTTTTATATATAACACGGGGAAAATGATAATATTTTGCTCTAAATCCCTGCTCGTATGTTAGTCATGAAAATATGTGATCTCGACACACATTTTCTTGTAGGAAACTGAACGCTCTATAAAAATGTCTTGTATGTTTTTTTTTTCGTTTATCTAACCAATTCTACAAAAATATGTATGATTTAAGTAAATTTGAAGAGTTAAGTTAATTTAGATTTAAGTTTGCTTCCTAATTTTATAACTCGCTAAATACTAATCATCATGGGATGGTCATGATGATTAGTATTTAGCGAGTTATAAAATTAGGAAGCAAACAATTTTTAATTTAAAACTAATTTAACTTAACTCTTCAAATTAACTTATTTCTTCAAATATTTACCTTCATTAGATGATTAGTATTTAGCGAGTTATAAAATTAGGAAGCAAACTATTTTTAATTTAAAACTAACTTAACTCAACTCTTCAAATTAACTTAATTCTTCAAATATTTATCTTCAATATCTTTTAATTGGTTAAATAAACGAAAAAATCATAAGAGACCTTTTAATAGAACGTTCAATTTCCTACAAGAACATGTGTCTCGAGATTGCTGTACGTTCAGTTAATGGCGAGATGGTAGAGCGTTAAATTTCCTATGAGAATGTGTGTCGAGAAATATGTTCAATGAATAGCGAAACATGATTTTTTTCGTTTGGACTGACGTAAAAATTAAAAACTGTGATGGGAGGACCTTCCGATTATAATTGAACAAATATGATTGGAGGACTTTTCGATTAATACTAAGTGCTCATCTTTGTAGAGAATATTCTAGAGGTGCCCAGCAACTACTTATTTAGTATCGGAAGTGAAAAAAATTAATCGATTTGTTTTACCCACGCTAATGTATTTACAGGATGATTTACTAGCTCGATTATTATAAGAAACAAAGTTGTATGAACATAGTTCGGATTCATACGGTGGCCAACCTGTTAAATGTTGTTAAATTATGAGTGGCGGTGTACCAACATCGTTTGTATTAAGGCAGGGGGCGGCAAACTGCGGTCCACGAGGGACAAGCGGCTCTTTGATTACGTGTCTTATGTCGGCTTATAAAGCATCTAAAGGGGTGGCCGAATTTTTAATTAGTAAATCAATGCTTACTAATAAAAAATTAAAAATAATATACGATATCTGTTTTGAAAACATATGAGTATTATTTTTTTGTGGGACATACGAGGGTTGATCATTAAATACCCGTGTTTGAAGACATGTGCCGTTGCTGAGGGAAGTTGGCATTACCGTCGTATACAGTCATACGACACCATACTAAATTTCAGACAGATTCATAGGTCGGTTTTTTTATTTGGCAGCCAATTGTATTACACGTGTTTCGTATTTCTCGATAAAATGAAAAAAAGAACAATACCGATCCGTAATTCGCTTTTATTTTTGGATGGAAAAACATGCGAAGAAATAAAATAACCACAATTAAAGTTTGTAATTACAATTACGGTTTATAATCGATTTGTAATCACAATTGAGGTTAGTAATCTCAATTCAGATTTGTAACTTCAATAGAGGTTTGTAACTACAATTGAGGGTGGTCTCTACAATTGGGTTTTGTAACCATAATTGAAATTTATAATCAAAATTGATTTTTGTAACCAATTAAGGTTTACAATCACAATTAAGGTTAGTAATCACAATTGATGTTTGTAATCACAATTGAGGTTATTAATTACAATCGAGATATGTAACTACAATAGAGGTTTGTAAGTAAAATTGAAGTTTGTAATCACAAGCAACCATAATTGAGGTTTGTAACTACAACTGAGGTTGTTCTCAACAATTGAGTTTTGTAAGCATAATTGAAATTTGAAAACAAAATTGATTTTTGTAACCAATTGAGGTTTATAATCACAATTAAGGTTAGTAATCACAATTGATGCTTGTAATCACAATTGATGTTTGTAATCACAATTGAAGTTAATAATTACAATTGAGATATGTAACTACAATAGAAGTTTGTAATCACAATTGAAGTTTGCAACTATAATTGAGGTTTGTAACTACAATTGAGGTTGGTCTCAAAAATTGAGTTTTGTAACTATAATTGAAATTTGTAAACAAAATTGATTTTTGTAACCAATTGAGGTTTACAATCACAATTAAGGTTAGTAATCACAATTTATGTTTGTAATCACAATTGAGGTTATTAATTACAATTGAGATATGTAACTACAATTGAGGTTTGTAAGTAAAATTGAAGTTTGTAATCACAAGCAACCATAATTGAGGTTTGTAACTACAATTGAGGTTGGTCTCAAAAATTGAGTTTTGTAACTATAATTGAAATTTGTAAACAAAATTGATTTTTGTAACCAATTGAGGTTTATAATCACAATTAAGGTTAGTAATCACAATTGAGGTTTGTAATCACAATTGATGTTTGTAATCACAATTGAAGTTAATAATTACAATTGAGATATGTAACTACAATAGAAGTTTGTAATCACAATTGAAGGTTGCAACCATAATTGAGGTTTGTAACTACAATTGAGATTGGTAACTACAATTGAGTTTTGTAACCATAATTGAAATTTGTAAACAAAATTGATTTTTGTAACCAATTGAGGTTTATAATCACAATTAAGGTTAGTAATCACAATTGAGGTTTGTAATCACTATTGATGTTTGTAATCACAATTGAAGTTAATAATTACAATTGAGATATGTAACTACAATAGAAGTTTGTAATCACAATTGAAGGTTGCAACCATAATTGAGGTTTGTAACTACAATTGAGATTGGTAACTACAATTGAGTTTTGTAACCATAATTGAAATTTGTAAACAAAATTGATTTTTGTAACCAATTGAGGTTTATAATCACAATTAAGGTTAGTAATCACAATTGAGGTTTGTAATCACTATTGATGTTTGTAATCACAATTGAAGTTAATAATTACAATTGAGATATGTAACTACAATAGAAGTTTGTAATCACAATTGAAGTTTGCAACCATAATTGAGGTTTGTAACTACAATTGAGGTTGGTCTCAAAAATTGAGTTTTGTAACCATAATTGAAATTTGTAAACAAAATGGATTTTTGTAACCAATTGAGGTTTATAATCACAATTAAGGTTAGTAATGACAATTGATGTTAGTAATCTCAATTGATGTTTGTAATCACAATTGAGGTTATTAATTACAATTGAGATATGTAACTACAATAGAGGTTTGTATGTAAAATTGAAGTTTGTAATCACAATTGAAGTTTGCAACCATAATTGAGGTTTGTAACTACAATTGAAATTTATAATCACAATTAAGGTTAGTAATCACAATTTATGTTTGTAATCACAATTGAGGTTAATAATTACAATTGAGATTTGTAACTACAATAGAGGTATATAATCAAAATTTAGCTTTATATTAATAATTGATATTAGTAATCATAATTGATGTTTGTAATAACAATTACGTTTGGTGTCATACCACACGAAAATAATTTTAAAATAAAATAATTGTACATTCACACCACTGTTTAAATTCTGCAAACCGTCCCAAATTTTTTGTTTTTTTGTTTATTTACCACTTAGTATTTAATCTATTCTATATAAAATCTAGCTAGATATATGTATATTTTATGTATATTTCACTAAATGCGACAGTGCATTATGCGTCGGGAAGTTTATTTAATTTTCTTCTCCACCGTTAGCGTTTTGTTCTAATTGTTATCCTCTTGGTAGTCGTTACATTGGTATGTAACTAGATTTTATTAATGTATATATCTAAAATTTACCATTTAAAAAATCGTCTATCGCTTTTCTCGTCCAAACTACACGTGCGGAAACGGATTATTCGAGAGAGGCACCAATATTGAAACAAAATCATTTCTATTTTAACTCTATTGGTCGTTTGATAGTTAGTTTTAATAGCTAAACACGTTTGTGATTGATTTATTGATTAGTTTGATGATTAATACTAACTACAAGCTCAAGCCTCACTGCATGATATCACCTAATATGAACTACAGTTGTATTCTTATAATGTCCTCATGGATTTTCTTTATTATTCTTTTGTTTTGAGTTGTTTTCAAATGAAATTAATTTTTTGCTTATTTGCATTGACGTTAATAATCATAATTGAGGTTACTAATCACAATTGAGGTTATTAATGACAATTGAGGTTAATAATAACAATTGATGTCTGTAACCACAATTCATGTTTATCGTCACAATTTAGGTTAATAATTACAATTGAGGTTTGCAATCACAATTGAGGTTTGTAAACACAATTTAGATTTATAGTCATAATTGACACAATGGGATTTATAATCACAATTGAGTTTACTAATCACAATTGAGGTTTATAATTATAATTGAAATTAATAATCACAATTGAGGTTAGTAATCACAATTGAGGTTTCTAATCACAATTGAGGCTTGCAAATACAATTGAGATTTATAATCATAAAAACGAATATATAACACAACTCTTTAAAAAAATTGTAGAGAAGAAAACAAACAAAAATTTAAATAAAAGTTTCATGTAAAATCCACTTGGTGATTAAAAAATTATAACCCGTTGTAATTTTGCAGTCATATTAGGTTCAAATGGACTTGAGTGTATTTAAACTTCCAAATTTGGTTTGTAACAATTTAATTTGATCACATTTGTATCTTTTTTTTGCAACGTTCTCAACTTCTAGCTATACTTATATGCCTAAAATCTGCGATTATGTTATTATATCCTTTGTATATCTTTTATTTACCTATAGATTTAATTAATGTGTACCCTAATGGGTTATATATTTTATAGACGAATAATTTTAAAAACCGTCATTCTTATCAATCTTCAAAAAGTAAGACAATGACGAATAAAATTCGATACGTTTCGCTCCGTCATTCTTATCAAGCCTCAAAAATTAAGACAGTGACGAATAAAATTCGGTACGTCTGGCTCTGTCATTCTTATCAAGCCTCAAAAATTAAGACAGTGACGAATAAAATTCGGTACGTCTGGCTTCGTTATTTTTATCAACCCTCAAAAAGTAAGACAATGACGAATAAAATTCGGTACGTCTGGCACCGAATTTTAACCGTCATTGTCTTAATTTTTGAGGCTTGATAAGAATGACGGTTATTAAAATTATTCGTCTATAATGTTAAATTTCAAATAGTTGATGGTAAAAAGAAATCATTCTTAAACAATATAGCTGTAATAAACTAAACACACACATGGAACAAATCCAACTACAAAAAACAATTGTAAAGCCTTAAATTCTGTCGCCCCAGTGTGAATGCAACATTTTTTGAGTGAATATTTTTAAGCCCGTTTTAGACAAAACAATTTCTTGAACCAAAAGTTAGTCAAGATATGAGTTCATCTAAATTGCCTAGTATCTTATAGCAAATTGTTTAACATATTGAATTTGATTATAGAATGAATGGAAAATAAAATATGTTGTATTCTTTAGGGCAA